>LR738713.1:706244048-706316472 GCA_902687465.1 Secale cereale
CCCCCCCCCCCAAATCCAGTGGCCCCTCCCCAGAGATATGTTACGTAGACTATCTTTGGCCCAAAAATTTCCGGTGATCAGAGAAATATTGTATGGGCTGGCCGGCTCAGCCTCACGCAGCACGAGCAGGTCAACAAAGGCAAGGGACGGAAAATCCTACTCGCCACTCGTTGCGGCAAGCTGTCGGCGCTTCACACAGGGGAGGTGCGAGCGAGCAGCCGAGTGGGCCGGCCCGTTTTAGCGTTTCAGCAGACACCGGTTTTTGGGAACCTTCTATGATGTTTCCAGCTGTTTTTTTCTGGTTTTGGAAACCTTCTAGAAGGTTCATGAACCGCCTTTTTCTTTTTCAGTTTTTTTTTTCATTTTCCTTTTTTCTATTTCTCTTCTTTTTCGTTTTTCTTTCTTTTCTATGTTTCTTTTTTTGTATTCCTTTTTTTCTTTTTCAAGATTATTTAAAATTTTCTTCCGAATTTCAAAAAATGTTCTTATTTTTCAGATTTGATTCACAAATTCACAAAATATTCCCGTTTAAAAATATTCACAAATTCAAAAAAGTTCCCGATTTCAAAAAATGTTCAGAATTTTCAAAAAATCTTCCTGTTTTTCAAATTTTGTTCACAAATTCAAAAAATGTTCTTGATTTTAATAATTTGTTCGGAATTTAAAAAATGTTCCCTTTTCCATTTGAAAAAGTGTCCGGCATTCAAAAAATGTTCCCATTCTCAAATACTCTTCACATATTTCAGAAAACTGATCATGTTTTCAAAACAATTTTCATAATTTAAAAAAATCGTATATTAAAAAACTTATAATTTTGTTTTATTTTTTAAAAAATGTTCGGATTTCAGAAATTGTTCACATTTTTTAGTTTTTGTTCGTGTTATGTTTTTTTCCTAAAAAAGTGTTTGGTGTTTCTAATTTTGTTCATGCTTTGAAAAAGTGTTCGCCGTTTGTAAATAATGTTCAGGACTTTTAATATTGTTCATGGTTTCTTTACGTTTTTTGAAATATGTTCAAAAATTATAAATTTTGGTCAAGTTGAAAATAAACTTTTTCCTTTGCAAAAAATAGGAATCTCAAAATTGTTCATAATTTCCTAGAAATAGTGAAAAAAATTGAATAAATGTTTCAAATATGCTTCCATTGTCTTTTTTTTTAGATCATCCGACTCCATTGTCTGTTCTTAAACGTGTGTTCTCAGCATTTGTTAAGTGCCGTCGTGAGCTCTAGTTGCTAGCTGGATGCAGGTAAAAGTGCCTGATCGCGTGTTCGAATCCCACAGGCACCTCTTTTTCTCGTGGTTGTATTGCGTTCAACTTCGGTTGTACTGGGCCGGCCCAGTCGTCGACCCCCCTGTGCGGCGCGCGCTCCATTTGCCGCAATATGCGGCGTATGGGAGGTCCCGCACGGGACGCAGCGAGCCAGCGATCAATCCCTTCCTTTGTTTACATCCAAAAAAAGAAGTGATTCACGTCAAAAGGAAGATTGATACCCTTCCTAATCACTCATTCACAAAGTGATTCCCAGCGGCCGCAGAGGATTTCTCTGTTCGCGAAAGCGCGACCAGCGCTCCTTTTCCCTTGTCTCCTAAATCCTACTCCCTCGGTCCGGAAATACTTGTCATCAAAATAAATAAAAGATGATGTATCTAGATAAATTTTAGTTCTAGATACATCCTTTTTGCCCATTTTGATGACAAGTACTCCCTCCGTCCCAAAATAAGTGTCTCGGATTTATTTTGGGACGGAGGGAGTAC
The DNA here is from genome assembly GCA_902687465.1 of Secale cereale. Taxonomy (NCBI): domain Eukaryota; kingdom Viridiplantae; phylum Streptophyta; class Magnoliopsida; order Poales; family Poaceae; genus Secale; species Secale cereale. The sequence goes on from LR738713.1 coordinate 706,245,805, forward strand.
TAGTTTCCTTCCTAGTACTTCAGATCGTCAGTTCACCGTGATTTCAATTCCATGGGGCATCGCCGTCAACCCGCTTTGCTCGCCGTTCATCAACGATTCGACTATCCAAGGTATATCTTATATTCATATTGCGGTTCTTGCAGTTTCCTGGATGCATAGACGGCACAGCGGCACTGTTAAACAACTGATGCAAATTTTTTGTTTATTTTTATCAGTGTGTTTTATCATGTTGTTCGAAAGAAAGCATGCATCTGGTACAAATAAAAAGAAAAGGGACGAAAACTGTGGATGAGTGAGTACGACCACAAGGATAATGATCTTGAAGAACAAAAAGTTGCATACTTTCTCTTTTAATTCTTCATGTTGAGGTATATGATCTTGTTTATATGAGATTCACTTTACTAGATAGCATAGTGTCTGCTCTGGAGATTTTTCAAGCATGTCAGAGAAGCTCATTGGTATCCTAATGTCTCCATTGCTTATTACGTCTTTTTTTATTGTGCATGTGACCGCCCGTAGGCCGAAAGAAGTTTTTCAAAGTTGAAATTATGAAGATCTATTTAAGGTCAACAATAACTCAAGAGGTGTTAAATGGTTTGGCAACATTATGCATCAAGAAAAATTTATCGATGAGATTGACATTTACCCTACGGTAAGTGACTTTGCATCAAGGAATTTTGGAAGAAAGGTAATATATATAAATTATTTTGATGTGCATACAGTTTTTGGATGAATTCAAGTGTTATTGATAATATTTCATCTACATATGTGTATTCATTGTTATTGTTATGTCTATATTAAGGGCCTCGAGTTTTAGTCTCGTCCCGGGCTCCCAAAATCTCGGATCGGCCCTGCCTCCGCTTCGCGAGGCCGCTCCCGGAGCTGACGGAGTTCGAGTTAAAAAGTGCGGAGCGAACGAAAAGGTACTTAGTAGATTGTTAAATTTCACAGAGCGGGTGGACTGCGGAATAGCACCTACATACGAAGCAAAATGAGTGAATTTATCCTAAAAAATATCTACATATGTTCATATGTACTCCCTCCGTTCCTAAATATTTGTCTTTTTAGACATTTCAAATGGCTACAACATACGAATGTATGTAGACATATTTTAGAGTGTAGATTCATTCATTTTGCTTCGTATGTAGTCACTTATTGAAATCTATAGAAATACAAATATTTAGGAACGGAGGGACTAGTTCGTATTAAAATATTAAAAAACTTAAATTTAAAAATGGATGAAGTACTCCCTCCGTCTCAAAATAAGTGACTAAAAAATGACTCAACTTTGCACTAACTTTAATACAAAGTTAAGTGATTTTTGAGTCACTTATTTTGAAACGGATGGTTCTAAAAACTAACCACAGAATCCAGAAATTCTGGCTCAGCCCACAAACACATTCCAGCGACCACGGGAAGACGACAGAATTCTCCAGAAGCGGCATTATCCTGCTCCACATCATTCCCAGCCCTCTATAAATTCTACGCATTCCTTTCCCGGTCGACAGAGATAGAGTCTCAACAAAGTCTGGAAGAAAGCAGAGCCCACCCTTCCGCTTCCGACACCAACCAAATCCTCAATACATTCCGTCCCACCAGCAGCTCGAATCAACCAACAATGTCGCTGATCCGTCGCAGCAACGTGCTCGGCCCATTCTCCCTCGACCTCTTCGACGGCTTCCCCTTCGTCCCCGGCAGCGGCCTCGTCCCGCGCACCTCCTCCGACACGGCGGCCTTCGCGGGCGCACGCATCGACTGGAAGGAGATCCCCTAGGCGCGCGTGTTCAAGGCCGACGTGCCGGGGATGAAGAGGGAAGAGGTGAAGGTGGAGGTGGAGGACGGCAACGTGCTCCAGATCAGCGGCGAGCGGAGCAGGGAGCAGGAGGAGAAGATGGACACCTGGCACCGCGTCGAGCGCATCAGTGGCAGGTTCCTCCGCAGGTTCCGGCTCCCGGACGACGCCAGGGCGGAGCAGGTCAGGGCGTCCATGGTGAACGGCGTGCACACCATCACCGTGCCCAAGGAGGAGGTGAAGAAGCCAGAGGTCAAGTCCATCCAGATCTCGGGCTAGGCCTGCTTTTGCGTCCATGGAGAGGCAAAATTTCGTGTTTTGACCCTTTTTACAAACCTTTTTGAAATGTGACCCTAGTTCCAATTTTTTTATATTTATATCTGACCCTTTTGCTACCATCAGGACCTTCGGCGGTAGGATTGTATAGCTTACCGCCGGGACCTTCGGTGGTAGGTATACGGCAGACGCCGTCAAACAAATGGTCAGTAGCTGACCTGGCAGACATCCTACCGCCGGAGTCTACGGCGGTAGGGTGTACAAACTGTTGAAAATATGAGCAATTTATCAAGTGATTTTTTGAACAGAAATATTAGATAAATCAAGACTACTACAGCAGTGATAAAACAAGTCATGCGATTTGACAAGGAGAAGGTAAACAATATCTTCATATATGAACTGTAACTAAACATATGTAAAACAGAAAGTTGCATATATGAAGTAGAAGCTAACATATGTAGGACAAACACTAGAACAAGGAAGGACACGTACGGGACAGCAGCAGCAGAAGCACTGGACTTAGGGCCGACATCCTCGCCAGCCATGTCGTTGAGGAGGTCATCAACGTCGTGGAAGTAGTCGTCGGGGACCGGATCGTCTGTGATGAAGCAGCCATTAGTCGCGCCGAGCGCTCCCAAAAACCTTATCACCCTTCTCCCGTACATGACTCAAAAGGTGTGGTTTCGGAGGCCTACGGTCCCGACCTGCGGTGCACGTCGCAAGCCGGGATGGGGAAGATCGTAGCAGCAACTCAGAGATTGGAACTTGGTGGCGAGAGGGAGATGATCTTCTGGTGTGTCACTCTGGAGAGGGGCGACCTCTCTTATATAGGCACAGGAGAAGGAGGTGAGCAGACGCGCCGGGAACCGAAGCAAAAGAGGGATGCGAAGTGAACAGGCAGCAGCTGAAGGGGTGCACTGTTCGGATTCATTCTCCACTACCGAAAAACGTTTCAGCTCCCGTGTGACCGTTCGATTACCCGTCGTGCGTGGTAAAAATCAGACATCGGCTCGGCTCATTCCCGCAACCCGTGGCGTGTCGTGACGAGGCGGGCGACGGAGGAGGAGCGCGCGTGGATGTCCCTCTTGTTCTCATGCTCGTACAAGTGGAGAAAGAGCCTCCCTTATAAAAATGTCTAACTCCCTGTAAACTAGCAATGTGGGACTAAACTTTTGTAGTGCACCTTGCCTTGCACAAATGGGCTAAGTGGGCCTTTAGGATTTATTAGGAATTGTGAAATTGCTATTTGAGCTGGCCCAAAATAGACTAAAATTCCAGCAATCCCCCACCAGATCCCAGAGACACACAAAATTTGCCTTTGGTTCCAAAACATTGTTTTATATACCGGTACTACAGTGGAGACTGTTAAGTTGAACTTCCACCTAGAACTATGTGCTACACTAGTAAGCAACTTGAACAGTGGACTATGCATTGAACTGCAAGTTTTCTGTGAATCTAGCTTCACACAAAGCATTGACCGATACTTGGCTACCGTGGGTCTTCCCCGCGGGTGGAGATTATGCATCATACTCCGTGACCTTTCATGAGTTTACTAGAGAGAACCCTACTCTCATAGATTGCGACGTTTGACAATCAGACTCATATAGGTGTGTTCTCCAAAAGATGTTCTGCAGGACAACATCTCTGCTTACATGAGCCACTTAGAACACATTAAGATATACATCAACCTGCCATGCAGATTTAGGAGAGTATTGCATCTTCATGGAGTGGTATTGATAGTAAGGGCACTCTCCTCTCAGTTGACCAACAACTTGTCTTCCACATCTAATTCACGGGATCTCCGATCACATAGACTAGGTTACCACTGTGAACAACTCATATTGTGGGTCTCATACCCATCTCCCTCGATGCATTATCTATCACATTTCGCAATAAACCCTTAGTAAAAGAATCTGCCAGATTTTTAGATGTTTGGATATAATCCAATGTAATTACTCCAGAGTTTTTCATTTTCCTAACAGACTTTAACCTTCTCTGAACGTGTCTTGATGACTTCATGTTATCCTTTGAGCTGCTCATTTTCGTGATCACAGTTTGATTGTCGCAGTTCATAAGGACACCCGGTACAGGTTTCTCAACTACCGGCAAGTCATTCAAGAGCTGACGAAGCCAATCTGCTTCGACCGTAGCTGTATCTAGTGATGTGAGCTCTGCTTCCATAGTTGACCTCGTTAAGATGGTCTGCTTGCAAGAGTTTCAAGAAACAGCGCCACCTCCATGAGTGAATACATATCCGCTCGTGGCCTTTATCTCATCAGCATCCGAGATCCAGTTTGAGTCACTATACCCTTCAAGCACCTTTGGGTGCCCGGTGTAGTGAATTCCATAATTTGCAGTGCCTTTCAAATAACGCAAAACTCTTTCTAGAGCTTTCAAACGCACATCTTCTGGTTTTGAGACAAACCGACTCAGTTTGCTAATAGCAAAAGAGATGTCAGGTCTTGTACCACTTGCTACGTACATAAGCGAGCCAATAATCTGAGAATATGTCAATTGATCTCTAGCAATTCTTCGATTCTTTCGAAGTAGCACGCTGGCATCGTATGGTGTTGGAGAGGGCTTGCAGTCACTATAGCCAAAGCGACTCAAGATCTTTTCCACGTAGTGAGATTGAAGCAAAGTAATCCCATCATCATCGTCTCTCAACAACTTGATGTTCAGAATGACATCAGCCACTCCTAAATCCTTCATCTCAAAACAATGAGATAGGAAATCCTTGACCTCCTTAATAACATTCAAATTTGTTTTGAAAATCAGTATGTCATCAACATACAAGCAAAGGATAACTCCCTCGCCCCCACCATGGCGATAGTACACACATTTGTCAGCTTCGTTCACAACAAAGCCTGCAGCTGTTAAAGTTCTTTCAAACTTCTCATGCCACTGCTTTGGTGCTTGCTTGAGTCCATACAAAGACTTCAGCAACTTGCACATTTTTCCTTCCTGACCATCTATTACAAACCCATCTGGTTGTTCCATATAAATTTCCTCATCCAACTCTCCATTTAGGAAAGCAGTCTTAACATCCATTTGATGAACGAGAAGGCCATGTGAGGCGGCCAGTGAAAGTAGAACTCGAATAGTGGTCAATCGCGCCACAGGTGAGTAAGTATCAAAGAAGTCTTCACCTTCCTTTTGGGTATAACCCTTAGCCACGAGCCGTGCCTTGTACTTTTCAATAGTACCATCAGGCCTAAGCTTCTTCTTGAATACCCATTTGCACCCTATAGGTTTGCACCCATAGGGACGATCAGTAATCTCCCAAGTTTCATTCGCCAAGATGTAATCCATCTCACTACTAACCGCTTCCATCCAGTAGTCAGCATCTTCAGATGCATATGCTTCTGAAATAGAACTGGGAGTGTCATCTATTAGATAGACAATAAAATCATCACCAAAGGATTTTGCAGTCCTCTGTCTCTTGTTCCTAGTAGGAACTTCATCGTTCTCCTCCACGAGTTTTCCAAAGTATTTCATCGAAATGGTAGGTTCAGTAATTGTAACTGATTCTTGATTCGATGAACTAGGCATCTCCTAAGTAGATGAGGTAGCCATATCCTTCATGGGAAAGATATCTTCAAAGAAAGTCACATCATTCGACTCCATAATTGTACCGACATGCATGTCAGATACTTTGGATTTTACAACCAAGAATCTATATCCAATGCTTCGGAAAGCATATCCCAGGAAAACACAATCCACAGTCTTTGGTCCAAGTTTGCGCTTCTTTGAGATTGGCACGTTGACTTTCGCCAAACAACCCCGGGTTCGTAGATAAGAGAGTTTTAACCTTTTCTTCTCCCATTCCTCGAATGGAGTTATCTCTTTGTTCTTTGTGGGAACTCGGTTTAGGACATGACATGCAGTCAATATCGCCTCCCCCCACCATGCCTTGGATAGACCCGATGTATCTAACATGGCGTTAACCAAATCAGTTAGAGTACGGTTCTTTCTTTCGGCCACCCCATTTGACTGATGTGAATAGGGAGGCGTCCTCTCATGGATTATACCATGTTCCGCACAAAAATCATCAAATTCATTGGAAAAATACTCTCCACCACGGTCGGACCTAAGCCTCTTGATCTTACGATCAAGTTGGTTTTCCACTTCAGCTTTATAGATCTTGAAAAAGTTCAAAGCCTCATCCTTAGATTCCAGAAGATACACATGACAGTATCTAGTGGAGTCATCAATTAACGTCATGAAATATTTCTTTCCACCTTTTGTCAAAACACCATTCATTTCACATAGATCTGAATGTATGAGCTCTAGTGGTGCAAGATTTCTCGTTTCCGCAGTTGTGTGAGACTTACGAGGTTGCTTAGCTTGCACACAAACTTGACACTTAGACCCCTTGACGGTGGTGAAACTAGGGATTAAGTTTAATTTGTCTAGTCGCGACATGCAACCAAAGTTAACATGACACATACGTGAATGCCACACATTTGATTCACTATTGTTGCAAACATGATTAACAACTTTATTGCAAACATCTGACAAGGATAAACGAAACAGGCCTCCTGACTCATAGCCTTTGCCAACAAACGTTCCATACTTGGATATTACAAATTTATTCGACTCAAAGACAAGCTTGTAGCCATCTCTACATAACAGAGATCCGCTAACAAGATTCTTATTGACGGAGGGGACATAATGCATGTTCTTCAGCCACACGATCTTCCCCGAAGTAAACTTCAGATCGACCGTGCCAACACCACGAACAGAAGCACTTGAACCGTTGCCCATCAGCACGGTTGAAGTCCCCGCGGTCTGATAAGACGAAAACATGGAAATATCACCGCATACATGCACATTAGCACCCTGTCAATCAACCAATCAGGAGAATGACATACTGAAAGAATAGTGGGAAATATACCATACCCATCATCCTTCATGTCAATGTCTCCAATGACAACGTTGACGGTCTTGCCGCCTTTCCCAAGATGATGCTTGTCATATCGATTAGGGCAACTAGGAGCCCAATGATCTGGATATCCACACACATGACAGACACCTTTCTTCTTGTCATTCTTCTTCTTGGAGTTGGTGTGTTGCACAGCCTTGTTCTTCCCATCAAGCTTTCCCTTGTTCTTGAACTTGTGGGACTGGAAGTTTTTCTTCTGTACCAAATTGGCACTAGATCCTCCCTCAATAGCTCGAGCACGTGTGTCCTTTGCTCTCGCCTTTTCTTCCACATCAAGAGTACCAATGAGATCCGGAACGGAAAACTCCTGTCTCTTATGCTTCGGTAAGGTAGCAAACTTCCTCCACGAAGGAGGAAGTTTAGTGATGATACCCCAGGCAACAAACTTGTCCGGCAGCATGCAATTGAAGTGCTCAAGTTCTCTATCAAATGACTGTATCTCATGAGCTTTCTCAACCACGTAGCGCTCTTCAGTCATCCTGTAATCATAGAATTGCTCCATGATGTACAACTCAGTGCCGGCATCCGAGACCCCAAACTTGGCCTCGAGTGCGTCCCACATATCTTTTCCATTATCAATGGACGCATAAGCATCAACAATGTTCTCATCAAGAACACTCAAGAGAGTAGCCCGAAACAGGGTATCCATATTCAGAAAAGCTTGTTCCTGTTGAGCATCATAATCTCCTTCATGTTTGCCAAAAGTGGCGTCATAGCAACTCATGGTTTGAAACCATAAGACCGCTCTCACGCGCCACCTCTTATAGTGGATACCCTCGAACACAGGAGGTCTCATGGAAGCAGCAAAACCACTTGGGGTAAATTGCCTATAATAAGGTTTTTGGATTGTTGGAAATATGAGCAATTTACCAAGTGATTTTTTGAACAGAAATATTAGATAAACCAAGACTATTACAACAGTGATAAAACAAGTCATGCGATTTGACAAGGAGAAGGTAAAAAACATCTTCATATATGAAATGTAACTAAACATATGTAAAATAGAAAGTTGCATATATGAAGTAGAAGCTAACATATGTAAGACAAACACTAGAACAAGGAAGAACGCGTACGGGACAGCAGCAACAGAAGCACTGGACTTGGGGTCGACATCCTCGCCAGCCATGTGGTCGAGGAGGTTGTCAACGTCGGGGAAGAAGTCGTCTGCGACCGGATCGTCCGTGATGAAGCAGCCAGTAGTCGCGCCGAGCGATCCCCAAAAACCTTATCACCCTTCTCCCGTACTTGACTCAAAAGGTGTGTTTTCGGAGGCCTACTATCCCGACCTACGGTGCACGCCGCAAGCCGGGATAGGGAAGATCGTAGCAACAACTCAGAGATTGGAACTTGGTGGCGAGAGGGAGATGATCTTCTGGTGTGTCACTCTGGAGAGGGCGACCTCTCTTATATAGGCACAGGAGAAGGAGGTGAGAAGACCGCGCCGGGAGCCGAAGCAAAAGAGGGAGGCGAAGTGAACAGGCAGCAACCGAAGGGGTGCACCGTTCGGATTCATTCTCCACTACCGAAAAACGTTTCAGCTACCGTGTGACCGTTCGATTCCCCGTCATGCGTGGCAAAAATTAGACATTGGCTCGGCTCATTCCCGCAACCCGCGGTGCGTCGTGACGAGGTGTGACGTGGCGTGGCTAGGCGGGCGGCGGAGGAGGAGGGCGCGTGGATGTCCCTCTTGTTCTCATGCTCGTACAAGTGGAGAAAGAGCCTCCCTTATAAAGAGGTCCAACTCCCTGTAAACTAGCAATGTGGGACTAAACTTTTGTAGTGCCCCTTGCCTTGCACGAATGGGCTGTGGGCCTCTAGGATTTATTAGGAATTCTGAAATTTCTATTTGGGCTGGCCCAAAATAGACTAAAATTACAGCACATACCTACCGCCGTGGGGCCTGGCGGTAGGATGTGCAACCCTACCGTTATTTGGGAGCCTCTTTTGGTCACAGAACATTTGCGGCGGTAGGGTGTATAGACGTACCACCGTGGGGCCTGGCGGTAGGATGTGGAACCCTACCATTATTTGGGAGCCTTTTTTGGTCACAGGACATTTGCGCCTGGGGGTGGGAACCTATCGCTGGAGTATTTAGCGGTAGGCTCTGGAAGCCTGCCGCCTGGGGCCTTGGCGGTAGGTCCCGCTCCTAGTGCATTTTTTGCACCTAACTTGTATTGTTTCCAATTTTTGCACATAATAATTTCAATACTAAAAAATAATAAGCATATGTAGCACATATATGAAGAATAGCTCACGTGCAAATGAATCAACTAAGAAAGATGATTAACATAGCAAGCACACATCCACAAATGGTTTTACATAGCAAGTTCAACAAGTACGAAATAGTTTCATCCGCAAATAGTTCATGAAGCAAATTTAAAATGTTTAACTAGTTCAACGGCACATTAGCAACTTCACTTCTTCCTTCCCCTCTTCGAGGTAGGGTCCTCGTTGGTCTTTGATCGGTTCTCGGCCTTCTTCTTCTTGCGCTGATTAGGACGCGCTTTCTGAAACGGGGATGGACTTTGCCAATCCTTCTTCGGCGCAATCCTCTTCTCAAGCTCGGTGGTCTGAGTTGCTGGAGGTCCGTCGTGAACATCGTACTCCTCCTCATCATCCTTGAGGGAGTCCTGTATTCAGGGGTCCTTAGGCGTCCGGGTTGATGAAGCTGGGCCGTATTGATGGGCCACAAAAGAAGAAGCAGAAGACTCTCCCCCGTATTCGGTCAGGACTCCTATATACGTAGAAAGGCAAGCGAAGAGTCCGGATGTATCTATAACTTCCTCCCCAAGTCACGCTTGTAACCCTAGGCCCTCTCTAGCGTGTATATAAGCTAGGAGGTTTGGTCTGTAGAGGGGATCATCACGATCAACTTCACAATATCCTCATAGGTTAGACTTTAGGGTTTAGCCATTACGATCTCGAGGTAGATCAACTCTTGTACTCATATTCAGCCATATTAATATAGCAGGAAGTAGGGTATTACCTCGATCGAGAGGGCCTGAACCTGGGTAAACATCGTGTCCCGAGCCTCCTGTTAGCATCGATCCTCTAAACGCATAGCTTGGGCCCACCCGAGATCTGCCGGTTTTGACACCGACAATGGTGCTTTCATTGAGAGCTCTGTTGTGCGCTTGCGATGAGCGATCGATGGCTTGTCTCGTCATCAACGATGGGATCACCCTCGGAAACAACTTGGCCATCGGCCAGGTTCTCCAGCTCGGCGGTTTCGTTGTATGCGCCCGCGCGGCCTCAGGGCCGACCGCACTCCACACGGTCATCGAGCACCATCCTTACATTGACTTCGGCCACTCCGATAACGCAACCTCAGCAGATCTCTCGCCTTTAAATGAGCTGCTGGATTGCATCGCCGCCATGGGGCTTTCATCGCCAGGGGATCAGATCGTAAACTAAATCCGGTCATGATGAGATCGATCCTATCCCGATCACTCATCTAGTGGCAGCAGTTGAGGACGGAGCCGAAGAGACTCCCCCTCTCGAGACGAAGACCGTCATAGTTCGGATATCCGAGCCCACCGAGCCAAACACGCCCCTGTCGGGAGGCACTTCGTGTTTTTCGAGCTCTGGGATCGACGCCAGGCTCCCGGAACATTCAGGTCCCACCGAGCCCGGATCGTCCACATCGGAGGTTGTCAAAACCCTGAATATCACTTTGGGTCGGGACTCAAAATTACCAACACCCACCCACCCTGGGAAAAACTCTCCAAGTAAATCCAGATTCCTGGACATAGATAATCTCGCGAACATACGGGAGCAGTCCGAGGAAATGTTTAAAAAGTTCTGGGCCAGATTCCTGCTTAGCAAGAACAAGATTAAGGACTGCTGCGACGATGAGGCGGTCTCCCTATTTTACCGCAACTACACGGACGCGGGTGTCTTGAACGCCCTCAATCGACGTCGCCTTCTGAGTTTCACAGAACTATCGCATTTAGTACGAAAGTACCGCGCAATGGAAAACACTTGGAAAGCCCAGAACATACCTCTCGAACAGTCCATATTCGGACAACACACTGTTAAGGCTAGACGGACATACCCTAGTAGGTCATCCGATAATATGCCTATTGGCAAGAAGAATAAACCTTTTTTAAGGCGCAGGTTCGTACTCAACGAACTGCTCGATAAACATTGCCAAATACACACAGCCTCGGACAATATCCCAAACAACTACCTTAGAGCATGTTTGGTACTCCGGCAGGTAGCTAAGAGCGGTGCGCCAATCCTTGCCACCGCCTTATCAGGGGAGAAAGACGTCGGTATTTTACCGTCTTCGAGACGTTCTCCTCAAATAGCCGACGCAAGAGAGTGAATCGCGAACTTGCCGAGGTCTACCAAATTAGCTCTGCAAGCCCATGGAGCGACTCGGCTATTAGTTTTTCTGCCGAAGACGCACCCCGAGTCCGGCCGATCTGAGCAACATTAGCTCTTGTACTAGACCCAATAGTGGACGGTTTTTGCCTCACTAAAGTACTTATGGATGGAGGAAGCAGACTAAACCTCATATATGAGGAAACGCTTGCAAAAATGCAGCTCGACAAATCCCGCATTGAGCACACTAACACAACCTTTAGAGGAATTATACCCAGTCGTGAAGCCCGATGTTCGGGAAACATTAAGTTCGATGTAGTATTCGGCACTGATACGTCTCCAACGTATCTATAATTTTTGATTGTTCCATGCTATTATTTATGAAGTCTTAGATGTTTAATGGGCTTTATCATTCAATTTTATATCATTTTTGGGACGAACCTACTAACCCAAAGGCCCAGTCCAGATTGCTGTTTTTTTTTGCCTATTTTAGGGTTTTGCAGAAAAGGAATATCAAACGGAGTACAAACGGAATGAAACCTTCACAGGAGATATTTTTGGAGGAAATCACGCACGATAGACTTCGGGGCCAAGCCAGGAGACAGAAGGGCCACCCTCGAGGGTGGGGGGTGCGCCCCCAGGGCGCGCCCCCTGCCTCGAGGGCAGCCCCTGTGGCTTCTGGTGCCCCTCTTCTTCCTATATATATACCTACGTACCCCAGAAACTCCATACGCAGAGAGAAAACCCTAATTCCACCGCCGTAGCTTCTGTTCCCATGGAGATCCCATCTTGGAGCCTGTTACGGAGTTCCACCGGAGGGGGGTCCACCACGGAGGCCTTCATCATCATCATCATCATCATCATCGCCCTCACCATGAGTTGTGAGTAGTTTACCACAGACCTTCGGGTCCATAGCTAGTATCTAGATGGCTTATTCTCTCTCTCTGGATCTCAATACAAAGTTCTCCTCGGTCTTCGAGGAGATCTATTCGATGTAATCTCTTTTTGCAGTGTGTTTGTCGAGATCCGATGAATTGTGAGTTTATGATCAAGGTTATCTATGAAAGATATTTGGTTCTTCTCTGAACTTTTTATGTGTGCTCATAATATCCTTGCAAGTCTCTTTGAATTATTGGTTTGGTTTGGCCTACTAGATATATAGTTCTTGCAATGGGAGAAGTGTTTGGCTTTGGGTTCAATCTTGCGGTGTCCTTTCCCAGTGACAGTAGGGGCAGCAAGGCACATATTGTATTGTTGCCATCGAGGATAAAAAGATGGGGTTTTCATCATATTGCTTGAGTTTATCCCTCTACATCATGCCATCTTGCTTAAGGCATTACTCTGTTCGTATGAACTCAATACACTAGATGCATGCTGGATAGCGGTCGATGTGTGGAGTAATAGTAGTAGATGCAGGCAGTAGTCGGTCTACTTGTATCGGACGTGATGCCTATATACAATGATCATGCCTAGATAGTCTCATAATTATTCGCTTTTCTATCAATTGCTCAACAGTAATTTGTTTACCCGCCGTAGAATATCACTATCATGAGAGAAGCCACTAGAGAAAACTATGGCCCCCGGGTCTATCTCTATCATATTACTTTCCCGTTAATTTCTTTTGCCGTTGTTTATTTGTTGTTTTATTAAATTAAAAAATACCAAAAAATATAAACTATCATCTCTATCAGATCTCACTATCGTAAGTGACCGTAAAGGGATTGACAACCCCTTATCGCGTTGGCTGCGAAGTTCTTATATGTTTGTGCAGGTGCAAGGGACTGGCGCGTGGTCTCCTACTGGATTGATACCTTGGTTCTCAAAAACTGAGGGAAATACTTACGCTACTGTGCTGCATCTCCCTTTCCTCTTCGAGGGAATACAACACAAGCTCTAGAGGTAGCAAGAAGAATTTCTGGCGCCGTTGCTGGGGAGGCTTACGCAAAAGTCATATACCAAGTACCTATCAGAAACCCTTATCCTTCGCATTACATTTATTTGCCTCTCGGTTTCCTCTCCCCCACTTCACCTTTGCTGTTTTATTCGTCCTTCTTCCGCCGTGAGTTTCCCGTTCGCTTGCTTCTTGTCTGCTCGTGTGTTGCTTGCTTGCTTGTCATCATGTCTAGCACACCTATCATTATCACCACTCCCGAGAGTGAGGTCCTCAACTTTAAACAAAGGGAGGAAGAAAACTTAAAAGATGCCTGGTATAGAATTTGCAATGCTCAAAATAGATCTAATAGGAAGCTTTCCACTTCCGTACTCCTTCGCAATTTTTATGTTGGTATAACTCCTTGGAATAGATTTATCCTAGATACCACTACCGGAGGGAATTTCTTGGGTAGCCACACAATTGATTCTTATAAAGCTATGACTGAATTATTTGGCTCACCACCTCTTATGGTTAATGGGACCGTTTTAACTTTGGAGCATGTTATGCAAAGGTTAGAAATCATTGAAAACAAGTTTCTACGGTAGATTTGGTAGAAAACTTGGAAAAAAATGCATAATGAAATCACTCAATATGGATCCAAGGTAGGAGTTGTTCTGAAAAATCTTAAGGAAAAAGAGCGCATAGTTAAAGAAAAGCTAGATCAGGATTCCACTAGAATCAATAAGCTTAAGGATGTTATCACTAATGTGGGTTCCGCTCTTTCCGCTATAAAAACTACTCCAAATACCCACACTAAAATATCTAAGTTCATGTATGTCCCTAAAGACAAGGGTGAAACTTCTAGACTGGCGGATCTCAAATCCATAAGTGTTCATCCTAATTTTCTCACTTTTGCAAGAGACTCTTTTGACACTTTAGACTTTCTTGATTTCTTGCCCAAGAGTTTGATTATCCATAGGGACAAAGAAGTGCCCAAGAATCACAAGTGCTTAATTAAAGAATTGCCTTCCAAAGATGACAATACCTAGATTTATCTTGTATCGTGCCTAGCTAGGGGCGTAAAACGATGGCGCTTGTTGGGAGGCAACCCAATTTTTTGTTTTTTGTTTTTGTTGCTGTTAGGGAATAAATATTGCATCTAGCCTCTGATTAGATGTGTTTTCATGTTTTGTTTAGTGTTTGTGCCAAGTAGAACCTTTGGTAAGACTTGTGTGAAGTTTATATGATCTTGCTGTGAAAAACAGAATCGTTAGCGCTCGCTAAAGTAGTCTTCAGATTTTACTGGAGCGTGCTTTTTAGTTGATTCTTTTTGCTGCTGATTGGTAGACAAATTTACCAATTTAGTGTGAAGTTTTTGGAGTTCCAGAAGTAGGCGAACCCAGCAGATTACTACAGACTATTCTGTTTTTGACAGATTATGTTTTTTGTGTGTTGTTTGCTTATTCCGATGCATCTATGAGTAATATTGGAGGATATGAACCATAGAGAACTTGGAGTACAGTAGGTTTAACACCAATATAAACAATGAATGAATTCCTTGCTGTACCTTTGAGTGGTGGTTTGCTTTCTCTTACTAACGGAGTTCACGAGAATTTTTGTCTAAGTTTTGTGTTGTGAAGTTTTCAAGTTTTGAGTATTGCTTTGATGGACTATGGAACAAGGAGTAGAAAAGGCCTAAGCTTGGGGATGCCCATGGCACCCCAAGTAAATTCAAGATAATCAAAAGCCTAAGCTTTGGGATGCTCCGGGAAGGCATCCCCTCTTTCGTCTTCATCCATCGGTAACTATACTTGGAGCTATATTTTTATTCGCAACATGCTATGTGTTTTGCTTGGAGCGTCTTGTATAATTTGAGTCTTTGCTTGTTAGTTTTCCACAATCATCCTTGCTGGACACACCTATTTGAGAGAGTTAAATATGCCCTAGAAATTATTAGAACACTCTATGTGCTTCACTTATATCTTTTGAGTTGAATAGTTTTTGCTCTAGTGCTTCACTTATATCTTTTAGAGCACGGTGGTGATAATATTTTGTAGAAATTGTTGAACTCTCATGATTCACTTAGATCTATTTGAGAGTCTATTAAAACATCATGGTAAAGTGTTTAGGCTAAAGAAACTAGTCTTCACATGATAAACATCCAATGTCAATGTAGTAAAAAAATTCACATCAAGTGCATTGAGTAGAAAGAGATGTTGGATGATTGATAATTGTTTTGAGGCATGAGGATAGTGATATTAGAGTCATGCTAGTGGAGTAATTATGAAATTGAGAAATATTTGTGTTAAGGTTGGTGATTCCCGTATCATGCACGTATGGTGAATCGTTGTGTGACTAAGTTAAAGCATGAGGTATTTGTAGAGTGTCAACCTTTGTGTGGAGGTCGAGGGCACGCGATGGTTAACTCCTACAAACATGCCCCCTAGGGGCATGCATTGATTGCTTTGTTTTGATGACTCGTAGATTTTTGCAATAAGTATATGAGTTCTTATGACTAATGTTGAGTTCATGGATTATACGCACTCTCACCCTTCCACCATTGCTAGCCTCTCTAGTACCGCGCAACTTTCGCCGGTGCCATAAACCCACTATAAATCCTTCCTCAAAACAGCCACCATATTGTTCCTCAAAACAGCCACCATACCTACCTATCATGGCATTTCCATAGCCATTCCGAGATATATTGCCATGCAACTTTCCACCGTTCCGTTTATATGACATGCATCATATTGTCATATTGCCATTGCATGATCATGTTGTTGACATCGTATTTGTGGCAAGGCTACCATGCATAATTTTTATACATGTCACTCTTGTTTCATTGCACATACCGGTACACTGCCGGAGGCATTCATATAGAGTCATACTTTGTTTTTGTAGTATCGAGTTGTAATGAAAGTGTGATGATCATCATTTATAGAGCATTGTCCCATGGGAGGAAAGGCTGGATCTATAAAGCCCCTCCGCAAAAAAAGGGGGGGAAAGGCCAAAGAAAAAAAGAAAGGCCCAAAAAAAAAAGAAAAAAAAAGAAAAAGAAGAAAAGGGACAATTGCTACTATCTTTTTCCACACTTGTGCTTCAAAGTAGCACCATGTTCTTCATTGTAGAGAGTCTCATGCTTGGTCACTTTCATATACTAGTGGGAATTTTCGTTATAGAACTTGGCTTGTATATTCCAACGATTGGCTTCCTCAAATGCCCTAGGTCTTCGTGAGCAAGCAAGTTGGATGCACACCCACTAGTTTCTTTTGTTGAGCTTTCATTCATATTTAGCTCTAGTGCATCCATTGCATGGCAATCCCTACTCACTCACATTGATATATATTGATGTGCATCTCCATAGCCCGTTGATACGCCTAGTCGATGTGAGACTATCTCCCTCTTTTTTGTCTTCTCCACAACCACCTCTATTCCGCCCATAGTGCTATATCCATGGCTCACGCTCATGTATTGCGTGAAACTTGAAAGGTTTGAAAAGATAGAGTATGAAAACAAGTGCTTGGCTGAAATCGGGGTTGTGCATGATATGAATATTTTGTGTGATAACAAGGGAGCATAGCCAACACTATACGATTTTGTAGGGATAACTTTCTTTAGCCATAGTATTTTGAGAAGACGTGATTGCTTTGTTAGTATTGCTTGAAGTATTGTTATTTCTTATGTCAATATAGACTTTTGTCTAGAATCTTTCAGATCTGAACATTCATGCCACAATTAAGAGAACTACATTGAAAAACTATATTGGTTAGCACTCCACATAAAAAATTCTTTATTTATCATTTACCTACTCGAGGACGAGCAGGAATTAAGCTTGGGGATGCTTGATACGTCTCCAACGTATCTATAATTTTTGATTGTTCCATGCTATTATTTATGAAGTCTTACATGTTTAATGGGCTTTATCGTTCACTTTTATATCGTTTTTGGGACTAACCTACTAACCCAAAGGCCCAGTCCAAATTGCTGTTTTTTTGCCTATTTCAGGGTTTTGCAGAAAAGGAATATCAAACGGAGTCCAAACGGAATGAAACCTTCGCAGGAGATATTTTTGGAGGAAATCACGCACGATAGACTTCGGGGCCAAGCCAGGAGACAGAAGGGCCACCCACGAGGGTGGGGGGCGCGCTCCCCTTCCCAGGGTGCTCCCCCCTGCCTCGAGGGTAGCCCCTGTGGCCCCTGGTGCCCCTCTTCTTCCTATATATACCTACGTACCCGAGAAACTCCATACGCAGAGAGAAAACCCTAATTCCACCGCCGCAGCTTCTGTTCCCATGGAGATCCCATCTTGGAGCCTGTTCTGGAGCTCCACCGGAGGGGGATCCACCACGGAGGCCTTCATCATCATCATCATCGCCCTCACCATGAGTTGTGAGTAGTTTACCATAGACCTTCGGGTCCATAGCTAGTATCTCGATGGCTTCTTCTCTCTCTCTGGATCTCAACACAAAGTTCTCCTCGGTCTTCGAGGAGATCTATTCGATGTAATCTCTTTTTGCGGTGTGTTTGTTGAGATCCGATGAATTGTGAGTTTATGATCAAGGTTATCTACGAAAGATATTTGGTTCTTCTCTGAACTTTTTATGTGTGCTCATAATATTCTTGCAAGTCTCTTCGAATTATTGGTTTGGTTTGGCCTACTAGATCTATAGTTCTTGCAATGTGAGAAGTGCTTGGCTTTGGGTTCAATCTTGCGGTGTCCTTTCCCAGTGACAGTAGGGGCAGCAAGGCACGTATTGTATTGTTGTCATCGAGGATAAAAAGATGGGGTTTTCATCATATTGCTTGAGTTTATCCCTCTACATCATGTCATCTTGCTTAAGGCGTTACTCTGTTCGTATGAACTCGATACACTAGATGCATGCTGGATAGCGGTCGATGTGTGGAGTAATAGTAGTAGATGCAGGCAGGAGTCGTCCACCTGTCTCGGACATGATGCCTATATACAATGATCATGCCTAGATAGTCTCATAATTATTCGCTTTTCTATCAATTGCTCGACAGTAATTTGTTTACCCGCCGTAGAATATCGCTATCATGAGAGAAGCCACTAGAGAAAACTATGGCCCCCGGGTCTATCTCTATCATATTACTTTCCCGTTAATTTATTTTGACATTGTTTATTTGTTGTTTTATTAAACTAAAAATACCAAAAATATAAACTATCATCTCTATCAGATCTCACTATCGTAAGTGATCGTAAAGGGATTGACAACCCCTTATCGCGTTGGCTGCGAAGTTCTTATTTGTTTGTGCAGGTGCGAGGGACTGGCGCGTGGTCTCCTACTGGATTGATACCTTGGTTCTCAAAAACTGAGGGAAATACTTGCGCTACTGTGCTGCATCTCCCTTTCCTCTTCGAGGGAATACAACGCAAGCTCAAGAGGTAGCAGGCACATCCGATAACTACAGGTCGGAGGAACTGCTCTTCCACATTGCTCCCTTCCATAGCAGATACCACACCCTTCTAGGATGGGACGCTTATTCATGCTTTCAAGCTATACCCCACTACGGGTACATGAAGCTTAAAATGCGAAGGCCCAATGGAGTGATCACATTAATAAGTGATCCGGATAGAGCACTCCGCGCCGAGAACAAAACGACATCCTTGGCCTTAGAGGCATTATCCGAAGCCCTCGCGACCGAAGAATTAACAACCTTACGATCAACGGTGGACAAGGATGATGTAATCCTCGCCAAAAGATCGAAATCTACCTCCTTCAAGCCAGCAGACAAAATCATAAAATTCAAAGTGCACCCAATAGACCCTAACAAGACAGCATCTATCAGGGCACAGCTGGACCCAGCGGCAGATAGCTCTTTATGCGCCTTCCTTCGGGAAAACTGGGATATATTTGCCTGGCACCCTTCAGATATGCCGGGATTCCCACGCAGGCTGGCCGAACACAGCCTCAATATTATCAAAGGGTTCAATCCAGTCAAGCACTCACTGCGACGGTTTTCCGAACCCAAAATACAAGCAATGGGAGAAGAGCTAGCCAAGCTATTGGAAGCCAGATTCATCAGAGAAATTAAACATCCGGATTGGCTACCCAACCTAGTCATGGTGCCGAAGAAGGATAAATCCTGGCGCCTCTGCGTCGACTTTACAGACCTAAATGAGGCCTGCCCCAAGGATCCCTTTCCTTTGCCCCACATTGATCAAATTATCGTTGCAACGGCCGGACACGACTCATTGTGCTTCCTTGACGCTTACTCCGGATACCATCAGATAAAGATGAAGGAATCCGATCAGGCTGCAATGACATTTATCACCCCATACGGTCCTTTATGTATCAACACTATGCCCTTTGGACTCAAAAATGCTGGCGCCACATATCAACGCATGATTCAAACATGCTTAGAAAAACCAATTGGCAAGACAGTGGAGGCATATGTTGACGACGTAGTCATTAAGACCAAACACGCCGAGACGTTGGTGGAAGATCTCCGCCTTACGTTTGCCAACCTTCGAGAATATGACATAAGGCTCAATCCGGAAAAATGTGTTTTTGGCGTTCCAGCCAGAAGGATACTAGGGTTCATCGTATCCCATAGAGGAATCGAAGCTAACCCAGCTAAATTCCGGGCCTTGTCAGAGCTCAAAACACCAACCGACCTCAAGCAAGTGCAAAAACTAGCAGGTTGCGTAGCGGCCTTAAGCCGCTTCATCTTCAGGTTAGGAGAAAAAGCATTGCCACTCTATAGATTGCTACGACACACTGACAATTTCGAATGGACGGACATGGCCACAGCTGGATTGGAAGAAATAAAAACTCTTCTAGCGAGAAACCCAATCCTAGCCGCTCCCGTTGTTGGCGAACCAATGCTGGTGTATATATCAGCCACTCATCAGGTAGTGAGTGCCGTACTCATCGTCGAACGAGCCAAAGAGGGACATAAATCCCCCGTCCAAAAACCCGTATACTACGTATCCGAGGTTCTAACACTATGCAAATAACGGTACCCCCACTATCAGAAAATTGCATATGCGGTCTTCATGTTATCTCGGAAACTTCGACACTACTTTCAAGAGTGTCAATCATAGTGGCATCTGAGGTACCACTCAACGATATTATTAACAATAAAGACGCCATTGGACACATAGTGATGCGGAGCATCCTAAGAACATCACCATGTCAAGAGTCCATTTGGCAAGTGACACGTGCGACCTCTACTTCTCATACATAAAGGTGAATCATCTCCTTTACACGTGTTCACTTGATCCCTTCGAGGATGGTATACTACTTGACACTCCACCCGTGTGCATGCATAGGTATTGTCGGAGCTTCATGGACGACGAGGAGGAGTGCAAGCACCAAGGAACACCTACACCATCCACGAGGGAAGCTTGGAAGCGAAGACGGAAGAAGATGGAGCGGCTGAAGTTACAGCCGCCGGACATCCGGCACCTCAGCAACCGCCGGACATCCGGCCTTCAGCTCGGAAATCCGGCGCCAGCAACAGAACCGCACCCGAGGCTTGGCCCCGCTAGCCCGGACATCCGGGCATTACCCCGGACATCCGGCGACCCGTGAAGAGCCGGACATCCGACGCGACCGCCGGACATCCGGCCTTGCCTGCGTGCATGTATCCGGGCCGATGCCTATGTACCCGTTTCGCCCCTCACTTACCCCTTCATGACCCTAGACTATATATACTCCTCCACCTCCACCATTTTAGGGTTAGCAAATGTGATAGCTCATTTTATACTAGAGCTTTGCTCATCTTAGTGGTTCTACTCCTAGGAGAGACTGCGACCCCTCTACGGAGAAGATCCACGACGGATTCAAGACCCCTAAACGGGAAGATCCTTCGCGGATTCAAGACCTCCTCACGGAGATGAACTTTACCTTATATCTTTCCCTTTTTTGTTCATGTACCTTGTGATCTTGTGTGTTTGATTGTCTAGTGGATGTGTGATTGGACTTGTTCTTGAGTGTTTTCCCTTGTGTTTTCTCCCAGTGTTCATCGTGTTCTTTGCGGGATCCTCTCCATTTCGTGAAAGATCGACCATCTAGGGTTCCACCCTACATCACATAGCCAAATGGGCCATCGAGCTCTTACCGTCCGAAATATCTTACAAGCCACGACGGACTATTAAATCCCAGGTGTTGGCTGACTTTGTCGCAGAATGGACCGAAGCCGAACTCCCTAAAGAGTATGGCTCATACTCCCACTGGACAATGTACTTCGACGGTTCCAAAATGCTAGCCAGATTGGGGGCCGGTGTAATATTGATATCTCCAACTGGGGATACAGTCCGGTACGTCCTACAAATTATGTACACGGACTCGAACAATGCGGCCGAATACGAGGCCCTATTGCATGGTCTCCACCTAGCTGTATCCATGGGCATACAATGCCTCGAGGTACGCGGAGACTCAAACCTTGCTATCTCCCAAATTAATGGAGATTTTGATGCGAATGAGTCAAAAATGGCAGCTTATCGCAATGCTATATTGAAAATATCGGCTAGATTTGAGGGGTTGGAATTCCATCACGTAGCCCGGGATAATAACCAGACCGCTGACGTACTCGCTCATATGGGTGCTAAACGCGACCCTGTCCCGCCTAACACCTTTGTGGAAAGGATATTTAAGCCATCCGTAACATGGCAGGACGCGGGTGGTGATACAAATTTAGATCCGAACACACCCCCAGCCGAACTTAACCAAGAAGTCATCAGAGACCCAGACATGGAGATAACTCCTTCTGCTCACGAGATCATGGCTGTCATAGCCCCCCTGGACAGAGCCCTTCCTAGCTTACCTTCAAAGGCAAGAGCTCCCCGATGACCAAAATGAGGCCCGCCGCATAGTCCGGCATTCTAAAGTCTACAAAGTTCACGAAGGCGAACTATATAAGAAAAGCACTACTGGTGTCCTACAAAGGTGCATCTCCGAAGAGGAGGGAAGGAAAATTATCACTGAAATACACGCTGGAATGGGCGGCCACCATGCCACAGCCTGGGCGCTCGTAGGCAAAGCTTTTCGAGCTGGCTTTTTCTGGCCCACTGCCCGAGCAGATGCCCAGACCTTAGTCCAACACTGTGTTGGCTGCCAGCTCTATGCAAATCAAAGTCACATGCCTCCCACTGCTCTAAGAACAATCCCCATTACTTGGCCTTTTGTGGTCTGGGGGCTTGATATGGTTGGACCCCTTAAAGGGGGAAGCCATAAAAAGAAATACTTGCTGGTGATGGTAGATAAATTCACTAAATGGATACAAGCCAATACAGTAAAAACAGCTGAGGCAGGGCCTGTGATAGATTTTATATCCAGTGTAGTACCCCGTTACGATGTCCCGCACAATATTATCACAGATAACGACACCAACTTCATAGCTGACGAGGTAAAAAACTGGTGCACAAAGTTAGGCATTAAACTTGATTACGCTTCTTTGTACCATCCTCAAACACTGGGTAGAAGAGCTTGACTCCGTACTCTGGGGGCTGCGGACCACACCTAATCGGACGACCGAATATACACCTTTCTTCATGGTGTATGGCGCAGAGGCTGTTCTGCCCTGTGACATTATTCATGACTCACCTCGAGTGCGCATGTACGAGGAGAGAGAAGCCGAACTAGATCAGCAGGACGACTTAGATGGACTTGAAGAGGAGCGCGATACAACGCAAGCCCGGGTGCCTGGCCCGGATGGTTTTAATGGGATGTTTGTTAAGCGCTGCTGGCCTATAATTGAACAGGACTTTCTGCGGCTGATTCGGGATTTTTATGAGGGGAAGCTTTTGTTGGAAAATATTAATGGCTCTCTCATTACACTCATACCCAAGATTGCTTCTCCTGTTGGGCCTGATGATTTTAGGCCAATATCACTCACCAACACTTGTCTTAAATTTTTAACTAAGTTGTTGGCCAATAGGTTGCAGAAGGTTATTCTCAAGTGTATCCACAAAAATCAGTATGGATTCCTTAAGGGTAGGTCAATTCAAGATTGTCTGGCCTGGAGCTTTGAATATATTCATCAATGTAAACAATCCAAGCGTCCTGTCATCATCCTTAAGTTGGATTTCGCTAAGGCCTTTGACACAGTTGAGCATGAGGTTATTATTCAAATGCTCCAACATAAGGGGTTTGATGCCAAATGGATTTCTTGGGTGAAACAACTGCTGTCCACGGGTTCTTCATCTGTGCTGTTGAATGGCATCCCTGGAAAGCAATTTAAGTGCAAGTGTGACGTCAGACAGGGTGACCCCCTATCACCTCTGTTGTTTGTCCTTGCAGCTGACTTGTTACAGTCTGTGGTTAACCAAATGCTGGAGCATGGCACTCTCTCTTTGCCTATTCAAACCCATGACAGAGATTTTTCCCATCATTCAATATGCAGATGATACAATTCTGTTTCTTGTGGCTAAAGATAATGAACTTGTTGCACTTAAGAACATGCTGCTGACCTTTCAACAATCCACAGGGTTGAAGGTCAACTTTGCCAAATCCTCAATGATCCCTTTGAATATGAGTGATGAGGAGGCTTCAAGGCTTGCTGCTATTCTGGGTTGCAAAATTGGCAAGCTACCATTTACTTATCTTGGTTTGCCCTTGGGAACTACAAGGCCAAGAATCATTGATCTAATGCCCTTGGTTGACAGCCTTGAGCGGCGATTAACAGCAAGTTCTTCCATGTTGAATCAAGGCTCTCGTCTGCAATTACTTACCTCTGTTATCACTTCTATGCCAATATATTTTCTGTGCAGCCTCAGCATTCCACCAGGGATCATCAAGCAGCTTGACAGAATCTTCAGGCAATGCCTTTGGAGGGGCAACAGTGATGCTCCCAAACAGTCACTAGCTGCATGGGAGCTAGTTTGCAGGCCAAAAGACAAAGGGGGCTTAGGAGTTTTAAACCTGAACATCCAGAACAAAGGGCTACTTATCAAACATCTTCACAAATTCTATAACAAGGTTGACATTCCCTGGGTGACCTTAATTTGGAGCAGTTATTATGATCATGGTGTTCCACATGCAACAGCTGCAGCTGGATCTTTCTGGTGGAAGGATATTTTGAAGCTACACGAGGCTTACATACCTATTGCTTCGGTGCACATCAACATGGGTGACTCTGCTTTGTTCTGGACTGACTCTTGGCACATTGGGGGCTCTGCGCGACCACTATGCTGGAGATTGCCAAGGTTATATTCCTTTGTCAATAATGATAGGATATCCGTTCAGGAATTCCTTCAATCCCAGGATCTATTCTCCATGTTTCATTTGCCAATTTCTCATGAAGCTACTGATGAGCTGCACATTTTGGAAGGTTGGATCATGCAGTTACAAAGAGACCCTCTTATACCTGATGTTTGGATATGGCCGGGCAAATCAAAGGAGTACACTGCCAAGAGCTTTTATACGGTCATGCACTCACATCTACCGACAATACATCCTTGCAAATGGTTGTGGCAGAGTAGGTGCACCATGAAGATCAAGGTTTTTGGGTGGCTGCTTTTCTTTGACAGATTAAACACCAAAGACATGTTGGTTAGAAGGCACTGGCGCTCTAATCAAGATGAAAATCTTTGCCTCATCTGCAGTGAGCTAGTGTATGAAGATAGAATGCACCTGTTTTTTAACTGCGTCTTCAGCTGTAGAGTCTGGAATTATCTGGGTATTGATTAGTCAGGAGGCTCTGATATTCGGCAATGTATCATGCATGCAAGGTCCAGCTTCAGACACCCTTTCTTCTTTGAGGTCATGCTAACTGCTGCTTGGAATATTTGGATTTTGAGAAATGGCAGAACCTTCAGAGCTGAGAGAGCCACTTTTAGTGCTTGGAAGTGTAAATTCATCCATGATATATCTCTACTTGCTCATAGGGTGAAGGACTGTATAAAACCAAAACTTCTGCCATGGGTTAATTCTTTGTTGTAAAGAAGGTAGGGATACTTAGCATTAGGTACTTTTTACACCTTTTTTCCTGTATAGTTTCTGTGATTGTTTGTACAATTCTCATTTATTTTAATAAAGGGCTATGGGGCTTTGCCTCACAGTATATATTCAAAAAAAAAACACAAGCCCGTTCCGCATTTTATCAACAACAGGCCAGGCGATACCGGAGCAGAGAAGTGCGGGCCAAGACATACAACATCGGCGAACTTGTTTTACACCTCCCGGAGAAGAAGAAGGACAAGCTCAATCCAAAATGAGAGGGCCCCTTCATTACCGATGAAGTACTCACTGGTGGAGCCTATCGCCTTCGGAATGCACAGGACAACTGCCTCGAGCCGAACCCGTGGAACGCTGCCAGGCTCCGATGATTTTATGGATATTTCGGTAGAAATTTTTTCCTCCTTTCAAGTTAGGTCTTGTCTCTTATCTTTTTTTTCTCCTTTTCTTTTTTACACTTTCTCTCATTGGCAAGTATTCGGCATGCTCGAACTGCCACAGGATAAGTAAATCTTTGAATGTATCTACCTCAAATATACTTGGGGGCTTCTTTAATGAAGCCCATTACCAATAAAGCTTCTTGCTTAAAATGTCATCTGTTTTTTACAGTCCTTCCTTGCCATTATATGCACCAATATGACTTAAGTTTTGGCCAAGCTGGGTTGCCTGGCTCCTATGCTTACCCCTACGTTTCTGATTGTTCGGCTAGGGCGTAAAGGGAGCACCTCTGCGATTGTTACAACCGGGTAATCCGGACATGTACCTAAGACTGGGTGAAGCCGAAAGCTAGCGCTCTAACACTACAAAAAAATACACTTCCGTGATGATACGTATTTGTCACAGTAGGTCACGTTTTCTGTCATGCATGTATATCCATGACGATTTTATGACAGAATCAAGATAGTCATACCTGTGTTGTCGTAGAAGTGTTCCATGACATTACCAAAATTATCATCACGGAAGTGTCCACTTCCATGACGATAAATCGCGCATCACAGAAGTGCTTTCGTCAAGGGTGACCGACACGTGGCATCCACCGTAACGGAACGCCGTTAAGCTATCGGGCCCGGTTTTGGATCCGATAACCCATTAACAACCCCGACCAATGGGGATTTTCTGCGTGTAAAATCATCATTGGCTGGCGAAAACACGTGTCGGCTCGCCGTTGGAACAGATGTCATCCACTCATTGGACCCAAAGCGCCTATGATACGCCGACACGTGGCATGGCCCAACAGAGGCCCATTCCTATGAAAAGGCCGGCCCGTTTGACTAGGTCAAAAGGTGGCGGGCCGGCCCACGGCAAGCCTGTTAATGGCATGTTCGCATATAGCGCATGTACAACCCGCTAACCCAGGGCCCGTTTACGGCCTATCCGAATTAGGCCCAGTAGCGTCATCTGGGCCGTCCAATATAAATGCACCCCGTTTTAACTTCCGGCCCATGTATGGCCCATGACGTCTTTCGGCCCATATGAGGCCCTTATTACTCTCGGCCCATTAACGGCCCGTGGTAAAGCTGGCCCATAATGAACAGTGTATCACTTTATACCCATTAACGGCACGTGGTGAAACTGGCCCGTAATGAATAGTGTATCACTTTATACCCATTAACGGCCCATTATTCCGTTGGGCCGTTTCCAGCCCATGTTATCTTTCGGCCTTCTCGGGGCCTATTTATTCTTGGGCTCATTTCCACATTCATTTACTTACGGCCCGTTAATGTCATTTTCTGCTTGTGGGCCAAATTCAGCCTCTGGTTACAATCGGCCCGTTTGTGGTCCGTTAGTATGTTGCGCCGTTTTCATAGCGTCATCAAAATACGGCCGATTAACGACGGCCCGTTATGGTCGTCCCATGAACGGACGATTTCAACTCTAGCCTATTTAAGGCCATAATGTGGTCTGTTATTGGCCCATGTTTGGCCAACCGATCATACAACCCGTAGAAGGCCCATTGATGATATGGCCCATAGAAGGCCCATTGTGTCTACAGCCCGTATAAGGCCCATTGTTTCTATGCCACGTAGAAGGCCCATTGTTTTTTTGAAAGAAAGAAGGCCCATTGTTTCTACGACCCTTAGAAGGCCCATTGTTTCTACGGCCTGTAGGAGGCCCATGTTGACTACAACCAGTGGGCATCAAAGTTCGCCACCAGTGCTGTAATGCCCAGGATGGAGTTATACCTCCTACCTGTCGAGGCACGACTTAAAGGCATAAGTCCATCCTAGAATGATCTCAAGTTTGGTATCTTTGCACAACTCATGTAAAAGAGGGATTAAAATGCAAAAGGAGATAGTTGGCTTACACTCGCCACTTCACACAATACATTACATAAGCAATCATCATTCAAAACATCACAACCCGACTACGGGCGAAGATCCAAAAGAAAGATACCAAAACAACATAAAGCCACAGGTCAGGATCGAATCCTAGTAGAAACCACTACTGATCGTTGAAACGCCACAAACAAATAGCCACGATCTTCGTCGGACTCCCGGGTGAAGAACTGATCCAACTCCTGCAACGAACTCGGCTGAACCTGCATCTGGTGTGGTGAAGTAACTGTGAGCCACAGAGGACTCAGCAATCCCGTTCCCGGGTAACAAGACTATTTAAGCCTTGGGTGTGGAACAAGGGTGAAGAAAGAATAAGAGGTGAAGGAACAACAAGAGTCTGCAGCAGCAACTAGCACTAACTTACGTAGTAGAGAGCGAGAAGAGAAGTGCCTCGGTCGAGAGATGATCACGAAGTGATCCTAACTAAAGCCGGTCAAACATAACCCCACCGTGTTCAACTCCCGAATCCCTATTCGGAAATTGACAGTCACGGAACACACGCTGGTAGTGTATTGAAACATTGTGTCAAGTTATCTACAACCGGAATTAACAAGCTCCCATCTGCCACATAACCGCGGGCACGGCTTTCGAAAGTTCAAACCCTGCAGGGGTGTTCCAACTTGACCCATTACAAGCCCACGATCCGCGGAGTCGCAACTCCATAGGTGGGAAGACCCGAGTATTCTCGGAATCCCGTGCTCAAGTTAAACCGAACTAAGGTAAGGCTAATCCAGCAAATCCTCCCGGCGTGTCGACACCCTGATAGGTAGCCGCGCGTATCTAGTCTCAGGACACGACCGGATGGGCGATGCTACAGGTTTTTACCAGACCTTGAGTTTCCTCGAGGTGGCCCTGCAGGACCCCCGTTTCGGACCAACACTCATGTGGAGCACTGGCCCGGGGTTGTAGAATTAAAATAAAAGGGATAGCTAGTCCACATGCAAGTTTTTATTAGTTTGTTATTAGGCAAATAGTACCAATGTTGGGA
Organism: Secale cereale; assembly: GCA_902687465.1. Taxonomy (NCBI): domain Eukaryota; kingdom Viridiplantae; phylum Streptophyta; class Magnoliopsida; order Poales; family Poaceae; genus Secale; species Secale cereale. The sequence goes on from LR738713.1 coordinate 706,274,262, forward strand.
TTTGCTGGAAAAGACTTAGCACTTAGCGGTTTATCAAGGGGGTCCCATACACCCCAACCGTGTTAGGAACGCATAATCAAGGAACATAACACCGGTTTATACGGTTCCTAACGGCATGAGTGGAACAAATCACCAAGCAAAAGGCTTAGCCTTCCACCCTTGCCAGTATATAGATGATTTCATTTAAGCGTTTATATAGTGTGATATAACCCAACCAAACTTCATCATGAAGCAAGCATCTTCAATCTTCACCTGCAACTAGCAATGCTATAAGAAGGGCTGAGCGAAGCGTACTTAGCCAAGCAACGGTTTGCATAGGTAGGTTGGTTAACATGGCAATTGGTTACAAGTAGGAGGCTGACAAGAAGATCATGGGCATCGAGGCAAAGCTATAGATCGAGACTACTAGCAATAGGCAAAGATAGTAATGGTATCCAGGTTCGGTCATCTTGCCTGGAATTCCACAAAGGGGAAGAACGGATCCACGAAGCAGACGGAGCAACACAGTCGAGAGAAACCTCACAACTCCGGAACGAAACCGAAGCTAACAAGAGAAGCAACCGGAAAGAAAGAAACAACACGGTAAACACACAAGCATAAACATGGCATACGATGCACAAACAAGTATGATGCATGTCCGGTTTAAATATGCATGGCATGGCAAAGGTGCACAAACAACACTACAAGTTAAGTGGAGCGCAATATGCAACGAGTTGCATATTGATGAAACACCACATTTAATTATTTAGTTGACTCTCATTATTTACAAGACAAGATTAAATGTTTGTTAACATGGCGAGAGGTGAAGCATAATAAAACTACACTATTAAGACATTTTAAATGAGGCCGGAAATAACAACAACATATTCCGGAAAATCCCCATGAGCATGTTTAATAATTATAAACAAACAACAATTAAACATTCTCATGTTGTTATTATGATGCGGATGACATGAACATGTTATGCAAGTTTTTTTAAAAGGTTGACTTAAAAGAGGTAAGAAGTATTGTCACCGTGGTGGAAGAAAAGGGTGCCACGGCAACGATCCGAAAATGAAGCATGGCAACATATCGGTACCGGTAACTCGTTGAGAGTCCGATGCAAAAGGTGACGAAGCGAGTCAAACGAGATGAAAGGTGGGCGATCCCGTTACCGGGTTCCCACGAGTCGGTGACGAGGCAACCGAGGAACATGACAAAGGTGGAACGGGCACGAAGCACACACGGGAAACATTTCATACAACACAACAAGCATCACACGGGTCACGTCTCGGGGTTATACCTTTGAAGCGTGCGTTATCGGAGGTTCGAGACGTAGAGGAAGGAGTCGTTCTCACGAGTCGTAGAGGAAGTAGTGGTTCATGTTCATCGGAGAGGTAGTAGACGTTCTCATTTCTTCACCGAAGGTAGTCGTTCTCGTAGCGGTAGTTGTACTCGGGCGACGGTAGAGGAAGTAGTGGTACTCGGCGACGGTAGATGTACTCGGGGCGACGGTAGACGTTCACGTAGGCGTTTCCGTTTCCGAAGAGGTACTTGTCGCGTCGGCGTTCGTAGTGGTACTTGTGGTCTCCGAACTTGTCGACGGTAGTGGTACTCGCCGTAGGGGTACTTGGTCGGGTCGCCGGTAGTCGTACTTGACGAAAACCCGTAGTTGTACTCGGGTCGTTGCGGTCTTTGGCGGTAGACGTTCCCGTTCTCTGTCAAGGTCAACACCAGCATGCACGAAACAAAAACAAATCTACAGCAACAAAACTACGGCAGCACGGGCGGAGCAGAGGAAGGACGGCGCTCGGGAGGCGAGGCCACGGCGTGCGAGGCGAGCTGGTACCCGAGGCAGAGGCCCGAACGCCGGAAACGAAGCGGCGCCGGCCTTGGCGACGGAGGGAGGCTGGGGTTCGGAGCAGTGGCTGGGCGCCAGCGATGCGGAGGCAGGGACGGCCGGCGATCTGACGCTGAAGGTCGCGGCGCGGGGCGGCCTCGAGGACGGAGGGAGGGGCCGGCCATCTCGCGGGACGGAGCGGGCTCGTGCTTGGGGCGCCGGGCTTCGCCTGGCTGGAGTGCTTGGGAATCGGGGCGAGGACGGAGCACCGCACAGGATCTGGACGAGGCCTGGACGGCGGACGGGGAGGCGCTCCTGGCGCGCCGGCGCGGGGTGGAGCTCGGAGCAGAGGAGCGAAGGGCGCTGAGGACCGGCCTGGTCGACCTGGGGCGAGGGGAGATGGAGAGGGTGGCGTCCGGCGGCGCTCGCAGGAGAAGGGAGCGGGGCGCCATGGCGCGCGGCCATAGCTGGAGGGGAAGGGGCGCTCGGGCCGACGGGAGGCCGGGGCGCTCGACGCCCGGCGCTGGAGCGTCGCGAGGGAGAGATGGAGAGGGTGCGAGGGAGCGAGAGGATAGGGGATCGAGGCTGGGGCTCGGGCAGAGGCTAGCAAACGAGAGGGTGGCGGCGGAGGAATCGGGAGAAAGGGAGAGGAGCGAAGCTAGGGTTCGGTCGGGCTGGAGGGGCAAGAGAGGGATGTGGGCCGCAGGCCTGAGAAGGAGATGGGCCGGCTGGGCCGCGGGAGGCCTGAGAGGCTGGAGGGAAGGAAAAAAAAGGAGGCCTAGAGGCTGGCTGCCTTTTTTTATTACTTAGCAGAATAAAACAAAAATAGAGAGAGTCCACAATAAGAAGAAAAGGAGGCCATGAACAGAAAATAAAATATGGAACATTTTTATAAGGCTTTACGGGATATTACCAACCCAACAAAATAGTTCCAACAAAAGGAAAGTGCAAACTAAAACATTTAGCTTGCAATAAAAGGAGTTTGAACGGAGTCTGGATATTTGGAGGAGCCTCAAAAATAACGGAAAAGAATAAAGGGAAGGTTTTGTAGGAGAACTCGAAGTAGGAAGGCATGGGGAAAATTATGCAAGTGTGTTATGTTGATTCCGAAGCAATGGAATATTATTATATAGCTCCCTAAATATTGAGAGGCTTTTATATGTTATAAAGAGAAGTCATCTTCCCTCGATTTAAATGGACCGAAGGTCCACACGATTTATTAAGGTTGAGATGCAAAATAAAAATGACATGATGGCATGATGACATGATGCAATGCAAAAAATAAAATAAAGCAAGCACAACTGAACACACGGGAAACCCGGAACATCTGGAATCTTCTGGAATCTTCTGGAATCTTCTGGGACGTCGTTCTCGGGCGTCACAACTCTCCCACACTAACAGAGGATCTCGACCCGAGATCCTAGAGATAGCACCGGGTAAAAACGGAAGAGGAAGAGGTAAAACAAAGTTGCTTCTTTGACAGACTAGTGAAACCAGGAACCTTGAGAGGTTAAACAAGTTGAAAGAAAGAAAGCAACGGAGATGAACGAAGTTAAGTGCACTCCGTTAGAAAAGAGTAACTAGGAGCATAACAAGAACCTTGTAGGTTGAAGACATGAAACAAGAGCTTACGAGCCAAAAAAATATGAAACCGCAATGGTATAGCCAAGGAAAACGAATGACAGAATTCGGGCAGCACTCCGTCTGAAAATGGAAGGAATTAACAAGAACTTGAGAAGATTGGATGATACTTGATGAAAACAACAACATATTGTCTCCGAAACAATTAAAAGAATGGCATAAGGTAAGAAAGATTCAGACAGCACTCCGGTTAAAAGACAGGCAAAACTAGATAAGATGAGAGAACTTGAATGAAGAATACAACACTCCGGTTAAAAGACAAGCAAGGGAAGAATATGATCTCGATAAAACGAGATGATGGTTAAAGAGAGATCATCACAAAGCCTCCGGAATGAAAGAATAGCATAAAAATGAAAGACAGAATTGAACGGAGAAGAAAAGACAACTTCTCTCAAAATTGAATTTGAAAGAGCATCCTTACCAAGAAGGGTTGAACGTGGTTGTTGGGAAAAACAACAACGAAAGAATAAGCTCGTTGTGGGCTTATGGAAAACATCTCAAAATTATGAGGTGACAACCGGCCACTAACAGAAACGATTGATTGGATTAAGATCAACAAGGATATGAAAAGCTTATTCACCGGAATGAAAAATGAAGAACTTGGGTCATTTATAAGCACCATACTTAGCAACAATCCTTAGGGAAGCTTTTAGGTGAATTATAACCCAAGATTACTCCAACGAATAAATGAAGGGTTGAGAAGATCTCCTGAACAAGGAAAAATGATGGTTTTACATATCTCAATCTTGACAACTTGTGAATCATGAAACATGGAGGAAAATTATCAAGAATGACATAACACCACCTGAAAAGACAAGGTAGGAAGAATTGCAATTGGAAAGCATGATGAAGAAAGCTTGAGCTTCAACAAGAATCTAGATGAAGACTTCGAGGATGAATTAAATGATGATGAACCACCATGAGAACTCCGGTAATGAAAGCAAGAGAAGTGAAAGATGGAAAGAATAAGATTCAAGGCCTGCGATGAATTAGATGGAGCTTGAAATGATAATTGAAATAACTTGGAGCTCCGGAAAACAAGATGGAGAACTTAGAACCAAGGATATGATATGATGAACAAGCTCCGAAGGAAGGGATTAACCTCTTGGAAGAAACTAGAATAAGATTTATGTTATGCATATCCTTCATCAATTAAATTGATGACAACCAAAGGATTTGGCATACTACTTATTCTCGTTGGAAAGAATTAAAGAGGGATCTAGCACAAGCTTGGGTAAATCTTCAACGAACCACCGGTAGGATTGTGAAAAGAACGAGTGAATTAAAACGATAACAACGGAAGGGTAAACTAGAAAGAAGCACCGTAAGAATAAGGAGACGAACGAAGAGACATCAATGAAGAATATTTGGAGGACGAAGTTTGAAAACTGAGAACGAAGAAAATATTCTGAAATGATGGCCTTCGGAGGATCACAAAGAAAAGAATTCATGAAATGCTTCAGATGGGTATAAAAAAGAATTCCTCACAATCGAAACAACTATGAGGATGGCATGAAGCTAGAACCACGAATCTTCAAGAGAACGGGCCAAGATTTAAGAGAAACACTTCTCCGGTCTCCAAATGTTGAGAATGAAGACGAGAAATGCCATAAGAATTGTTGAGCACTCCGGAATGTAGAATTAAAAGGTTGAACCAATGAAGAAAAGAATTTGAAGCGGTCCTGGAGAAGGCATGTGACTGATGTAAATTCATTCTTACGTCACACTTGAAAAGAATTGAGTATAACTCCAGAAAAATTAAAAGAGTCAGGTAAGATCCTGGGAAAAGACCTGTGGGTTAGGGCCCACTCAAAAGAAATCACCGTTGAAAAAGATTGCTTAAGAGATATTGCACCGGTTGAATTAAAAGGCTTGAGTAAGATAACAATCCTCAAAAGGCTTGAATGGATTAAGAATGGAATTACGAATCTTCAGCACTCCGGATATGAATAGCAAGAGGAGAATGATTAATTGGTGCACCGGAATAAGAAAGCATTGTGAAAAGAGGAAAATGATAAGATCAACACCGAAATCTGAATTACGTCCACCAGCAGAATTAGAGAACAAAAGAATGATGAACTTGAAGCTCTTGAGCATCTTCACGATAAATCACCGGATAAGAACATTGAAGGAAATGAATGAAGAAACATCACAAGAATAAAATGGATACTTCATTGAGAATTGCTGGCTCCAAGAAGAAGAAGGGTGGGAGGGTGGGGAAAACAAAGACATCTTGAGAAGATTGAAACAGACAATCGTCAGATTTCTCAACGCGTCCGTATGGAATAACTTGAAGAGAAGGCACACCGGTTGGAAAAGAATTTAACATGATCATCTTGATGGTCAAGAGGAATTAGCACTCCCATAGAAATATGAGAACACCGACTAAGAGGGTATGGAATCAACATTTGACATCGAAGCAACTCGAATACCAGAATCAAAACAAAAACAAAGGATAGATATGCAACAGCCTAATCTTCACAACATCATCCGAACAGAGAATTGAACGAATGAATTCCGCGGGTACATCAACTTGTCGAGAAGCCACTTGGAGAACAAAAGGTAAATAAAAAGGAACAAGGATCAGATAGAACAAATACAAGATAGAAGTTTCGTCCTAACATCTTTGTGCTGAAAGCATATGAACGCGTTACGAAAAGGTTTTGCAATCCCCGGATCAGCATAGCCAAGGACCCTTTAAGATGCAACTCCTGATAGTAACCTCGGTCATATAACCCCTTCACTCAATGTCGAACCCCGAACTCACTAACCTGCATTCGTTGGAAGAATGCCTACGATCTACTGGATAAAACCCACCTATAGATTTCCGAAAGATTCCAGTTATGCAATCAGGTGTTGGGGATACACGGGAAGCACCGCGCAATCAACTCTAAACCTACATCCAGGTGTATCCATCCTTCAACACATAACCAGTCTTTCTCGGAAACTGTTTACCTCGGACCTTCGAAAAAGCATCCACTATAACAAGCTATGGCAATACTCTCGAACTACCTCCCCAGTACTGGGTGATGTCGGGGTTATCTTGCCACTGGCCGTATAGGAGAGATTTTCGATGTCGGCCGTCTTAAGTATTTAGTACTGCCGCGATATGCTTGTGACAACAATACCCCGAAGCTCAACTCCTCGGTAACAGGAGGCATCGAGAACAATATCCTTGTCACAAGAACATCGAAACAATCCCAGAATACTCGCGGGATCCTAAAAAAAATTTGGTGCAATTTTTGAAAGTAGAAGAGGCAAGAGTAGACGTCAGGAGTCCTCACCAGAGAGAAAGGGGATGAGAAGCAAAGAAATCCTACTCTCCGATATAATATAGGACTCAAAAAGTTTTCAGTGTGTGCCTAGACTCAACCGTCAACGATTCGATCAATCAGTGGGGGCTTCTAGGTCGGAGAAGGCTCTGAATACCAACTTGTAATGCCCAGGATGGAGTTATACCTCCTACGTGTCGAGGCACGACTTAAAGGCATAAGTCCATCCTAGAATGATCTCAAGTTTGGTATCTTTGCACAACTCATGTAAAAGAGGGATTAAAATGCAAAAGGAGATAGTTGGCTTACACTCGCCACTTCACACAATACATTACATAAGCAATCATCATTCAAAACATCACAACCCGACTACGGGCGAAGATCCAAAAGAAAGATACCAAAACAACATAAAGCCACAGGTCAGGATCGAATCCTAGTAGAAACCACTACTGATCGTTGAAACGCCACAAACAAACAGCCACGATCTTCGTCGGACTCCCGGGTGAAGAACTGATCCAACTCCTGCAACGAACTCGGCTGAACCTGCATCTGGTGTGGTGAAGTAACTGTGAGCCACAGAGGACTCAGCAATCCCGTTCCCGGGTAACAAGACTATTTAAGCCTTGGGTGTGGAACAAGGCTGAAGAAAGAATAAGAGGTGAAGGAACAACAAGAGTCTGCAGCAGCAACTAGCACTAACTTACGTAGTAGAGAGCGAGAAGAGAAGTGCCTCGGTCGAGAGATGATCACGAAGTGATCCTAACTAAAGCCGGTCAAACATAACCCCACCGTGTTCAACTCCCGAATCCCTATTCGGAAATTGACAGTCACGGAACACACGCTGGTAGTGTATTGAAACATTGTGTCAAGTTATCTACAACCGGAATTAACAAGCTCCCATCTGCCACATAACCGCGGGCACGGCCTTCGAAAGTTCAAACCCTGCAGGGGTGTTCCAACTTGACCCATTACAAGCCCACGATCCGCGGAGTCGCAACTCCATAGGTGGGAAGACCCGAGTATTCTCGGAATCCCGTGCTCAAGTTAAACCGAACTAAGGTAAGGCTAATCCAGCAAATCCTCCCGGCGTGTCGACACCCTGATAGGTAGCCGCGCGTATCTAGTCTCAGGACACGACCGGATGGGCGATGCTACAGGTTTTTACCAGACCTTGAGTTTCCTCGAGGTGGCCCTGCAGGACCCCCGTTTCGGACCAACACTCATGTGGAGCACTGGCCCGGGGTTGTAGAATTAAAATAAAAGGGATAGCTAGTCCACATGCAAGTTTTTATTAGTTTGTTATTAGGCAAATAATACCAATGTTGGGATTTGCTGGAAAAGACTTAGCACTTAGCGGTTTATCAAGGGGGTCCCATACACCCCAACCGTGTTAGGAACGCATAATTAAGGAACATAACACCGGTTTATATGGTTCCTAACGGCATGAGTGGAACAAATCACCAAGCAAAAGGCTTAGCCTTCCACCCTTGCCAGTATATAGATGATTTCATTTAAGCATTTATATAGTGTGATATAACCCAACCAAACTTCATCATGAAGCAAGCATCTTCAATCTTCACCTGCAACTAGCAATGCTATAAGAAGGGCTGAGCGAAGCGTACTTAGCCAAGCAACGGTTTGCATAGGTAGGTTGGTTAACATGGCAATTGGTTACAAGTAGGAGGCTGACAAGAAGATCATGGGCATCGAGGCAAAGCTATAGATCGAGACTACTAGCAATAGGCAAAGATAGTAATGGTATCCGGGTTCGGTCATCTTGCCTGGAATTCCACAAAGGGGAAGAACGGATCCACGAAGCAGACGGAGCAACACAGTCGAGAGAAACCTCACAACTCCAGAACGAAACCGAAGCTAACAAGAGAAGCAACCGGAAAGAAAGAAACAACACGGTAAACACACAAGCATAAACATGGCATACGATGCACAAACAAGTATGATGCATGTCCGGTTTAAATATGCATGGCATGGCAAAGGTGCACAAACAACACTACAAGTTAAGTGGAGCGCAATATGCAACGAGTTGCATATTGACGAAACACCACATTTAATTATTTAGTTGACTCTCATTATTTACAAGACAAGATTAAATGTTTGTTAACATGGCGAGAGGTGAAGCATAATAAAACTACACTATTAAGACATTTTAAATGAGGCCGGAAATAACAACAACATATTCCGGAAAATCCCCATGAGCATGTTTAATAATTATAAACAAACAACAATTAAACATTCTCATGTTGTTATTATGATGCGGATGACATGAACATGTTATGCAAGTTTTTTTAAAAGGTTGACTTAAAAGAGGTAAGAAGTATTGTCACCGTGGTGGAAGAAAAGGGTGCCACGGCAAAGATCCGAAAATGAAGCATGGCAACATATCGATACCGGTAACTCGTTGAGAGTCCGATGCAAAAGGTGACGAAGCGAGTCAAACGAGATGAAAGGTGGGCGATCCCGTTACCGGGTTCCCACGAGTCGGTGACGAGGCAACCGAGGAACATGACAAAGGTGGAACGGGCACGAAGCACACACGGGAAACATTTCATACAACACAACAAGCATCACACGGGTCACGTCTCGGGGTTATACCTTTGAAGCGTGCGTTATCGGAGGTTCGAGACGTAGAGGAAGGAGTCGTTCTCACGAGTCGTAGAGGAAGTAGTGGTTCACGTTCATCGGAGAGGTAGTAGACGTTCTCATTTCTTCACCGAAGGTAGTCGTTCTCGTAGCGGTAGTTGTACTCGGGCGACGGTAGAGGAAGTAGTGGTACTCGGCGACGGTAGATGTACTCGGGGCGACGGTAGACGTTCACGTAGGCGTTTCCGTTTCCGAAGAGGTACTTGTCGCGTCGGCGTTCGTAGTGGTACTTGTGGTCTCCGAACTTGTCGACGGTAGTGGTACTCGCCGTAGGGGTACTTGGTCGGGTCGCCGGTAGTCGTACTTGACGAAAACCCGTAGTTGTACTCGGGTCGTTGCGGTCTTTGGCGGTAGACGTTCCCGTTCTCTGTCAAGGTCAACACCAGCATGCACGAAACAAAAACAAATCTACAGCAACAAAACTACGGCAGCACGGGCGGAGCAGAGGAAGGACGGCGCTCGGGAGGCGAGGCCACGGCGTGCGAGGCGAGCTGCTACCCGAGGCAGAGGCCCGGACGCCGGAAACGAAGCGGCGCCGGCCTTGGCGACGGAGGGAGGCTGGGGTTCGGAGCAGTGGCTGGGCGCCAGCGATGCGGAGGCAGGGACGGCCGGCGATCTGACGCTGAAGGTCGCGGCGCGGGGCGGCCTCGAGGACGGAGGGAGGGGCCGGCCATCTCGCGGGACGGAGCGGGCTCGTGCTTGGGGCGCCGGGCTTCGCCTGGCTGGAGTGCTTGGGAATCGGGGCGAGGACGGAGCACCGCACGGGATCTGGACGAGGCCTGGACGGCGGACGGGGAGGCGCTCCTGGCGCGCCGGCGCGGGGTGGAGCTCGGAGCAGAGGAGCGAAGGGCGCTGAGGACCGGCCTGGTCGACCTGGGGCGAGGGGAGATGGAGAGGGTGGCGTCCGGCGGCGCTCGCAGGAGAAGGGAGCGGGGCGCCATGGCGCGCGGCCATAGCTGGAGGGGAAGGGGCGCTCGGGCCGACGGGAGGCCGGGGCGCTCGACGCCCGGCGCTGGAGCGTCGCGAGGGAGAGATGGAGAGGGTGCGAGGGAGCGAGAGGATAGGGGATCGAGGCTGGGGCTCGGGCAGAGGCTAGCAAACGAGAGGGTGGCGGCGGAGGAATCGGGAGAAAGGGAGAGGAGCGAAGCTAGGGTTCGGTCGGGCTGGAGGGGCAAGAGAGGGATGTGGGCCGCAGGCCTGAGAAGGAGATGGGCCGGCTGGGCCGCGGGAGGCCTGAGAGGCTGGAGGGAAGGAAAAAAAAGGAGGCCTAGAGGCTGGCTGCCTTTTTTTATTACTTAGCAGAATAAAACAAAAATAGAGAGAGTCCACAATAAGAAGAAAAGGAGGCCATGAACAGAAAATAAAATATGGAACATTTTTATAAGGCTTTACGGGATATTACCAACCCAACAAAATAGTTCCAACAAAAGGAAAGTGCAAACTAAAACATTTAGCTTGCAATAAAAGGAGTTTGAACGGAGTCTGGATATTTGGAGGAGCCTCGAAAATAACGGAAAAGAATAAAGGGAAGGTTTTGTAGGAGAACTCGAAGTAGGAAGGCATGGGGAAAATTATGCAAGTGTGTTATGTTGATTCCGAAGCAATGGAATATTATTATATAGCTCCCTAAATATTGAGAGGCTTTTATATGTTATAAAGAGAAGTCATCTTCCCTCGATTTAAATGGACCGAAGGTCCACACGATTTATTAAGGTTGAGATGCAAAATAAAAATGACATGATGGCATGATGACATGATGCAATGCAAAAAATAAAATAAAGCAAGCACAACTGAACACACGGGAAACCCGGAACATCTGGAATCTTCTGGAATCTTCTGGAATCTTCTGGGACGTCGTTCTCGGGCGTCACAAGTGCAAATATAGGGAACACCCTACACTATACAAAAATGGCTTGTTGTTTTCTTCAGCCGGTGGCTGCATGTTAAGAACAAATTTTGTATCGCACCAAAACAAATTACAACTATAAAACAAAATGAAGGTTGGCATAAAAGTTAACAGTCTAGCAGATAAATGCACCACCAGAAGTTCAGAAGCTCGGTTGATTTGACCTGACTATTAAATTTTCATGCTGTATTGTCCGATGGAGAACCATAACCTTTGCCTTCAGTTCTCCTAGGCTCCTGAACAACTTAGAAAATGTCTGATAGTCTGGTTTCAAAACCATGCATATCTTGACAACATCGAATAATGTCTCTCCTTGTTTCAAAAAGGGTCTCTGTTAGGGAATGGACTTGTGTCTGGAGCGCGGATACAACATTGTTTCGAGCTTGCATATCTTGATCATGAGGCAGTTTGGATGAGATTGCCTTAACAACCAAGCCAGTATTACACAGGAACATGCTTTTGGCACTGTTAGTGGACAGGTACTGACCCACTACACCAAGAGCTGACATTGCGGTTATAGTTGCCTCGCCACCTTCAGAAGGTGGCGGTTCCACCATTTTTTCCATAGCTCGCTGTAAAGTTGAGGTTTTACATTAGTAGTACTAGAACAGAAGATATTAAGGAGGCGGCAAAACCAAACAAAATAGCTTTGGTCTATATACATAACTTATTCTAGTGAACCCATGTAAAATAATAGTTGTATTTTATTGCAAAGTACATAATAAAACCAGGTTCCAAACATATGACCATGTACCATCGCTAATGTATTGTCTATTTCTTCACATTGTATTGAGGGCTAAGGATAAATAGACGAAGTTTATAATACGGTAAGCATAGTATGACATCGTTCATATCACAAAACAACTGAGAACAGACAAACAGGCAATTGTAACGTTGTGTGGGAAAGTCCAGCACGGAACTAGATTACAGGTCAAGATCAAAGGAACATCACTCCTCTCTTTTAAACCTTGTAAGGTGCAATGATACGCTAATACAATTGTGTATAAAATTGAAAAGAGTAATAGACATTGGCTGTAAACCATGCAGTTCAAGGCACAAGTCAGAGTTAGTAGTAGTTAAAAGGCATGAGGATTAAGGACTTACAACAGCGGCTTTGACTGGTGTAGTCATGCCCTTCTTCTTGCTGGTGTGACAGTCCTTGAAGATTTCCACATCATTTGGTTCAGGTACTTTTTGGTCCTTGCGGGCTTTCCTCTGCATTTGGAACAAGTCAATATAGATCTGATAATATGGTACATCGAAAAGAGTGAAACAACAGCTAATTACAAGAGCCTCGCAATGTGCAATACAACTACGAGATCCTGTCGTCTGCTGGAATTTCACTTTCGTACGGTTGGCCTTGTTCTTTGAACAGTTCACCTACTAGAAGTTAGATTTGTGTGGCACATGCGTAAATAGGACTTCAACATGTGATCTGATCACATATATATAATGTACCTGATACTTCGGATCGGACCAGTGTTTAACAAGGCCTCTCCAGTCTTCATCAGATATATTTTCCACTGGAGATGTTTGGGCAAGTTCATTGTTAGCCTTGCCTTCAAAGTGAGTTTTCCTCAAGTTATACCGATACTATCGCAGATCAGACTTGAAAACATGGGTGCAAGCTTGTCTGGTTGCATCATCTTGGCTATCCAACTTGAACCTCATATGTTGAAAATTATGGGAGTCTCATTATCAGCAACCTAGAAAGTACTGGACAGAGCAAGATGATATTACTAGTTTCCATACATAACCATACTTACAGATAAATGGTCGAGGAAGGTGTTGAACTGGGTTTCGTCTTTGTCATTCCTGTACTGAATCCATGTTGGGAGGATACGTACATGACACCTAACAACAACCGCCGCCTCTGATACTAACTTGGCTGACTCTGTAGCATCATGTGGCCTTTTTAAACCTGCCTCAAAACGGATCTCCGTTCTTCCTCCTCTAGATTTAGTTAACCTATCGAGCATTATCCCTGATGTTTGTTTCCTGTTGTGCCTAGGTGCTAGTCCAACAACAAACATAGGAAGTGTTAGTGTACATCAGACTGTGAGACTGCATATAAAGAAGCATGCAACTGTAACTTGACTCCAGCAACTACCTTCTTGTTGTTGAAGCTCATTGTAATGCCCAGGATGGGACTATACCTCCTACGTGTCGAGGCACGACTTAAAGGTATAAGCCCATTCTGGAATGATCTCAAGTTCGGTATCTTTGCACGACTCATGTAAAAATAGGGATGAAATTGCAAAAGGATAGTTGGCTTACACTCGCCACGTCACACAATTCATCACATAGCAAAACATCATCCAAATAACATCACAACCCGACTACGGGTGAAGATCCAAATGAAAGATACCAAAATACATAAAGCCACAGGTCCGAATCGCCCCTAGTAGAAACCACTATTGATCATCGTGATAGTGCACATAGTATCGGCTACGTTCTTCATCGTACTCCCAGTACAGCTCCGTGCCGTCACTTGAGTAGTTCACCATAGTACCTACATCTGGTGTGGTGTAGAATCTGTGAGCCACGGAGGACTCAGCAATCCCGTTCCCGGGTAACAGAACTATCTAAGCCTTGGGTGTGGAACAAGGCTGAAGAAAGATAAAAGGTTGCAGCTGCACTAGCACTAGCTTATGTGTTGAGAGCGAGAAGAGAAGTGCCACGAGCGTCAAAGTGATCACGAAGTGATCCTATCTAAACACGTCAAACATAACCCCACCGTGTTCACTTCTCAAACCCCTTTCGGAAAATGACCATCACGGTTACTCACGCTGGTAGTGTGTTCTGAACATGGTGTCAAGTTTTCTACAACCGGATATTAACAAATTCCCATCTGCCACATAACCGCGGGCACGGCTTTCGAAAGTTCAAAACCCTGCAGGGGTGTTCCAACATGGCCCATTACAAGCCCACGATCCGCGGAGTCGCAACTCCAAGGTGGGAAGGCCCGAGTATTCTCGGAATCCTGTGCTCAAGATACTCCGACTAAGGTAATACTAATCCAGGAAATCCTCCCGGCGTGCCGACACCCTGATAGTAGCTGCGCGTATTTAGTCTCAGGCCACGACCGGATGGGTGAAGCTATGGGTTTTTACCAGTCCCCAAGGTGGCCCCGCAGGCTCCCCATTTCAGACCAACACTCATGTGGAGCACTGGCCCGGGGTTGTTGATTAAGAAGAGGGTTAATTACTCCCTATGCAAGTTTTTAGTTGTTTAGGCAAATGGAGTACCAATGTTGGGACTTGCTGGAAAAGACTTAGAGCTAAGCGGTTTATCGAGGGGGTCCCATAACCCCAACCGTGTGAGGAACGCAAAATCAAGGAACATAACACCGGTATATACGGTTCCTAGGGCGGCATGAGTGGAAAAAAACACCAAGCAAGAGGCTCAGCCTTCCACCCATTACCAATATATAGATGATTTCATTTAATAGATATATAGTGTGATATCCCAACAAACTTCAACATGAAGCAAGAATCTTCAAATCTTCTACTGCAACTAGCAATGCTATAAGAGGGGCTGAGTGAAGCCTAGGTAGCCAATCAAAGGTTTGCATAGGTTGGGTGGTTAACAGATTCATGGTTACAATAGGAGGATGATCAATGAAATACTATCTACCTTCATTTGGTATCTACTACATCCTTCCAATGGTATCTCGGTAACAAGTATCATCATCTACTTCATGCACACATTTCTTGCACCAACCTTGCGTAGGTTGCATCATGGCATGTTAGTCATTCCTTCTTGTGATATTTGTTTCCTTTCTCAAAGCATCCCAACAATGATGCCTTGTTGCTAGTTGTGATGTCTTTGATGTTTGCTTGGTTGGAATTCATGTTTATTCAATAAGACCTTATCTAGCCATGTGCTATGCGTTCACGCAAAATATCTTATTGGTATAATTATGACTTCCTTGTGGATATCTTATTACTTCCTTTTTGTAACTATTTCGAGTGTACATTCTTCTTTGTGGATTGATATCATCATGATTTTCATCTACCTAGAATCTTATACACTTGAGAGAAATTACATATCTAGAAGATATCCTTTCTTTCACGACCACCTTGTCTTTCTTGTATCATTTCTTTGGTGGCTCCGTGAAAGCCTTTGCCTTGAGTGCGGATCTTATATCGTTGCATCTTGATGCACTCTTTTGTGGTGAAGATCATTTTTTTTCTCTTGCTTGTCTTGACGAGGCTTTTGCCATTTCTATTGGTTTCCCTCCTCATGACAAAGCTATCCTTTTTATATCTTCACCACAGGTTGTCACAAACATAGGTTACTTATATGTTTAGTAGTGAGCTTGTGAACCCATTTGCTGTTGTGTGTGGGAATGATAGGCCTTGCACTGTGTATCTCATTCACTCAAGAGTATATTGATGCTTAATGTTCATCCATACATAAATCTTCTCAAGTGCTTTGCCATGACTCACACACATCTTTTTGGTTGAGCCTACTCTTAAGTTGACTCTTTTATATATTGCTCAACCAGTTGTTTGTTGCAAGTGCTAGCCTTTGTTTCCTTCATGTTCACTTGCACTTGGTGTGAGTGTCTATTGATCTTGGGGGAGTGAGGATCCTATTTTGTGCACTTGGTATCCTAATGAAAATATTCGAAGGAGTGCATAAATTATGGGGAGCTTCACTAGTGTCTTTAGAACACTCGGTTGCTATGTCATGAGTTCTATTGAACTTGGGGGAGCGACGATCCTATGTTGTGCTCGTTGTATCCAAATACAAAATTAAATTGTGCACAAATCATGGGGAGCTTCTCTAGTTTCTCTAGAACACTCCTGTGCTCTTATCATAATATCTTTTAATCATTTGGCATGTAGGATCATTGGTCTAGTTGGGTCAATTGGTATCTTTTGATAGTTTAATTCAATTGGTATCCTCTGATTGCTTGATTGCGTGTTTTTCTCCCTTTGTTATGCCTTTGTGGCATATCATTCTTTTGGAATCTTTGGGCCTCAATATAGTTTGTCTTCCTCCAAGTATTTACAGTTGGATATATGTATTGCATTCCACTCTCTATTTTGAGGAATACATAATTTATGGAGGAATACAATTTATATTGACCTTCTAAGTTTTTCGCCCATTTTGGCAATCGATGC
This sequence comes from Secale cereale, assembly GCA_902687465.1. NCBI lineage: Eukaryota > Viridiplantae > Streptophyta > Magnoliopsida > Poales > Poaceae > Secale > Secale cereale. Next base: position 706,290,690 of record LR738713.1, read on the forward strand.
CAATGGGGGAGAAGTTTCAGAGAGTTTAGTTTTGTGAGGAAGTTTAGAGAGTTGTCTCTTTGCTCTTCTTGCTTTGGTTTTGTTCCTAAGCTTTTGCATCTCATGCGCATACATTATTGTTGCATGGTATGGTGATGCATAATTCCTTATATAAACTCTCTTGAAAGTGATTGTCATCAATTACCAAAATGGGGGTGATTGAAAGAACATGCGGTGCCCCCATGTTTGGTTTTGGTAATTGATGACAATCTCTATGGACTAATGGTTTCCTTGAGTTATATTTGAAGGGTTTGTCCATAGGCTTTTCTTGGAGTTCATTTGTTGGTTTCAAGGAGAGTTTGTGATGACCAAGGTGCTATTAAGGAATTATCCAAAGATTGGTCTTGTGAGTGTTGAGCTTATTGCAAGCATGTCTTGAAGAAGAAGAGTGTGTTATCATTCATGTTTACCTTCAAGACATCATCCAAATGAAGAGTAGGAAAGATTCAAGGTTGATCAAGACTAAGTGAAGGAGTGAATCAAGTTGATCAACACACAAAGCGTAGAAGATGTACCGAGAGGGATCAAGCAATCCTATGGTATGGTAAGCATTGTCAATCACGCTTTGTGTACTAACCCATGGTCTTCGTGAGAGTTCTTTGTGGGGTTAGGTTGCGGTGTGCAAGTTCAAGTGGAGCATCACGAAGAGATCAAGTGCTTGAAGCTTGCCGTCCATTGTGGTGACAATGGACTTGTGAAGATATGCCGAAGAGTGGCTCACCCATAGTGGAGTATGGGGGAGCAATCTACTTGTCTTCACCGAGACAACGCAATCAAGAAAGGTGGTCCAACTTGAGGAAGTCAAGATCGTCTACATCTAGCTCAAGTGGACTTTGTGCAAAGCAAAGGTTTGCCCTTGATAGGTTTTCTATTTTACCGGTCTCGTGGTGGTAGTTGGGAGACCGGGTTATAGGATCGTTTGCCGTACTATCAAGGGGGGCTCTCAAGTTGGTAGCTTGATCGTATCGTTAGTAGAGAGCTCAAACCATTGCATCCTTGCATCATGTTTCTTGGTTCTTGTTTGGTTCTCTTTGTGAGTCTTAGAACTTATGGTCATCTTGATGACAAGCTTGAGTTCATCGAAAACGGAGTTCACATGTGTCTTCTATGATGTTTTCGGTGTTGGGTGTTTTACCGGTCTTATCCGAGGAAGGGTTATCACCATTTTCTTATGGGCCTTTTCTAATTTGCTTCTTATTGGTTTTTCTATCAATATTGTGTTAGCCCTTGTCGCTAGCTTTCCAACAAACTTGGTTTCATCGAATTCGGAGTCCGTATGCAAAAGTTATTGTCGTTTTGGTGTACTGAAAAGGCTGCAGCGGTACTACCGCGGGTAGGAGCGGAAGTAATTTTTTACTACCGCTTTCGGAAGTGGTACTACCGCTTTTGGGAGCGGTACTACCGCTTGGAGCAGTACTACCGCGGCTACTTCCGTGGCTACTTCCGCTCGGGACCAAAAACTCGTCACAAGTCCAGCGGTGGTAGGCACGGATGTAATTTTTTAGTACCGCTCGCAAGCAGTAGTACCGCTACCCTTAGCAGTACTACCGCTACCCCTTGCGGTAGTACCGTGAGGTCAAGCGGTACTACCGCTCCGACGGTTTTTCTGGCCTTTTTGCCTTCTCGCTGTTGTTTTTCTAAGGGGTACTAATGCCCTAGCGGTAGTACCGCTCCTGGAGCGGTAGTACCGCTCTGTGCGGGCTGTGAGCATAACGGTTGGATTTTTCCCCACCTATAAAAGGGGCTCTTCTTCCCCAATGAACTTTATCCTTTGAGCTCGTGTTCTTCCCCCATTGTTGACCTTCTTAGAGCTTGCTATCTCTCAATCCCTCCATGGATTCTTGCTAGTTTTGGGGGGAAAAGAGAGAGGAGATCTAGATCCACATTTCCACCAATCACTTTCTCCTCTAGGTGAGGGGAACCCCTTGGATCTTGATCTTGGAGTTCTTGGTGTTCTCCTTCTTGTTCTTCCTCTCATTTCCCTCCCTAGCATTAGTTGCTTTGGTAGGATTTGGGAGAGAAGGACTTGGGCACTCCGTGTGCCCTTGCCATTGCATTTGGTGCATCGGTTTGAGTTCTCCACGGTGATACGTGGAAGTGAAATTGAGAAGCTTATTACTCTTGGGTGCTTGGTACCCTTGAGCTTGTTCCTCTTGGGTGCTTGGGCGCCCTAGACGGTTGTGGTCACCTCGAAGCCATATTCCATTGTGGTGAAGCTTCGTGGTGTCGTTGGGGAGATAGCCCCAACCTTGGTGTTCGGAGCTCAATCATTGTGGTGTAAAGCTCCGGGCAAGCGTCGGGGTCTCCAATTAGGTTGTGGAGATCACCCCGAGCAATTTGACGGGTTCCGGTGACCGCCCCCAAGGGTTGCCAAAGTGTACGGGCTCGGTGACCGCCCCCAAGGGTTGCCATTTGTACGGGTTCGGTGACCGCCCTCAAGGGTCCCTTAGTGGAATCACGACATCTTGCATTGTGCGAGGGCGTGAGGAGATTACGGTGGCCCTAGTGGCTTCTTGGGGAGCATTGTGCCTCCACACCGCTCCAAACGGAGATTAGCATCCGCAAGGGTGTGAACTTCGGGATACATCGTCGTCTCCGCGTGCCTCGGTTATCTCTTACCCGAGCCCTTTACTTATGCACTATACTTTGTGATAGATATATTGTTTCTTGTCATATATCTTGCTATCACCTAGTTGTTTATCTTGCTTAGCATAAGTTGTTGGTGCACATAGGTGAGCCTAGTTGTTGTAGGTTTTGTGCTTGACAAATTAACCGCTAGGTTTATTCCGCATTTGTTCAAGCCTAAACCGTAATTATTTTAAAGCGCCTATTCACCCCCCCTCTAGGCGACATCCACGATCTTTCAATTGGTATCAGAGCCTCGTCTCTCTTTATAGGGCTTTACCGCCTAGAGAGTAAGGATGTCGACTAGGGGTTTAGGTTTCTCTGACACTCTTAGTTTCAATGGCACAAATTTTGATGTTTGGGTAATTCGCATGCTTAATCTCTTTAGGGTCATGGACCCAAATTTAGAGCGAATTGTAGATATGGGTTTTTCTCCTCCAAAGGATGCACAAAGATTATCTTTAGAGGATGAGAAAAACTCTTATCTCAATGCTCAAGCTTAATGTGCTTTTTGATGCTTTGAGCAATGTAGTTATATTTCAACTCATGCCGTTCCGGGATGCTCATGAGTTGTGGACAAAGCTTCAAGATAAATATGGTGTGTCCAAGAACTGTAGGAATGATTGTTCTCCCTCCACCTCCGGCCGTGTTGTCTTCTCAACTTCTTCTACTTCACCTACATGTGGTTTGCCACAAGGTAATGATATGGTGAGTAGTGTTGGTCATTGCAATGATGATAGTATGCTTATTGTGGATGATCCTTCATCACTATCTTACTGCAATGCATCTTCTTTGGACTTTAACACTTCGAGCACCCTACATGTTTCACATGCCTGTGTTGATAGTCCTTGCATATCATGTAGAAATTGCTTAACTAAAACTCATGATGATATGCTTGCTATGTCTTGTTGCCATGATAAAAATGCATCTATTTCCTCGAATTATTGTGCTAACAATGTAGAGGAAACCCAACACCCCATGGAACTAGATGTAGTCTTGAATGGTGCTTCAAGGGATCCTACATCATCATCTATTGCGTTTTGCCTTATGGCTAAGGCTTCAAAGGTATCTCCCACTTTGAACCCCAATATATCTTGTCATGATAGTGATGATGAGAATGATGATGATGTAGAAAATGATGAAGAGAATGACAATGTTGCCTCCTTAAAAATTAAGGGGGAAATGATTTTTAAAGCTCTTCATAAGAATAAAATTGCTCGTTCCAACTTCATGGAAATCATGTCTATTGCCATTGAGGGCAAGAAATATATAGAGGAGTTGGAATCTCATCTAGAGGAGCATGAGTTCACCATTGAGAAAATGGAAGATCATGAGCGTGATTACGCTAATGAGATCGCCGACCTCTCGCAAGCTCTTGAATTTGAACAAACCACCAAGGAATCTCTTGAGGAGACTTTTGCTCTAGAACTATCTATAATAAAGGAATCCCGTGATAGAGCTCTCGAGGTGGCTAATGATTTTGAAACTAAAAATGAGAAGCTTGAAGTTGCACATGCTAAACTCTTTGAGGATTTTGATCACCTCAAAAATGGCTCAAGGGTCATTAAGAGTGAGCTCATCAAACTCACCGACTCTCATGCTCAACTTAAAGCTTCATATTCTTAAGAGCTTGCCAAGTTGCCTTCTCCTCTTGCTATTATTGATGATGCTTGTGCTACTAACTCTATTTCTAGTGAAGCATCCATTTTGAAGGAGAATGTTGAGCTAAGGGCTCAACTTGAGTTGCTATCTAGCAATTATGGGAGATTGGAAGAAAGTCATGTAAAGCTCACAAGCTCTCATGATGATCTTCTAGTATCCCATAATGTGCTAAAGATAGCTCATGAGGCCATGATCATCAAGGTAACATCTAGTGAGTCTCATGTGGTCGCTAGCACTACTTCTAGTCAAAATGCTATATTGCCATGTGCTAGTCCTCGTAATTCATCTATGCATAACATTGGTACATCTTGTGATGAATTGCTTTCCTTGCCTTGCTGCTCTAACAATGAAGCCTATACTTCCTCTAGTACTTGTGTTGATACTAACCATGTAGAGGAAATCAAAGAGCTCATGGCCCAAGTCTCTTCCTTGAAGAAAGACTTGGAAAAGTGTCATGAAGGGAAGTCCACACTCAACAATATCTTGAGTGTGCAAAAATCCCCCAATGACAAAGGTGGACTTGGATTCAACTCCAACAAGAAGAAGAAGTCCAAGAGCAACAAGAAGAAGGGCCAAGAACAACTCAAGAATTCGGCCAAGATTATTTGCTTCAAGTGCAAAATTGAAGGGCATCATGTTAGATCTTGCCCATTGAAGAAGAAGGTCATTAGTGACAAGCAACAAGGGAAGAGGCCACAAGTTCAATCTCGTGCTCAACCGCAAGTTGGAGAAAGGCCGCTTCCCAAGAAGACTCATGGTAATGCTTCTCATTTTGAGAAATCAAATGAGAAGAAACTAAAGAGTAGATGTTGCTACCTATGCCGTGAGAAGGGTCACCTTGCTTCTTCATGCACTAGTGGTAACTTATCCAACCCAATTATTATTGATGATGTCTATTTTCTTGGGAAGGATAATGTCGGCAATGTGTTTGCCAAGTTTTTTGGTACTCAAAGTGGTGTCAAGAAAAGAACCATTTGGGTGGCCAAGCCTATTGTGACTAACCTCTTAGGACCCAACTTGGTTGGGGACCAACAAGCTAAAACTTGATCAATATGCGTTGTTGGAGGGCATTGGAGACTTGGTACATTATGTCTTCATCATTCATATTGTCTCAAGCCAAGTCATTCGGATGATCAAGTTTCTATCTTATATCCAATGTTCCTCCTTGCGGTAACTCGTGCTTAAATTGTTTACATTGAAAGTTACTTGCCCCTTTGCATGTTTTGGTTTTGTTCCTTGCATGTGTTTGTATATGATGTGCGTCCAATTTGTATATCTTGAGAAATCAAGTATGTGTATATTGGTTTGCACATCATGTATGTGTGTGTCGTGCATTGAGCCTGTGTGCTTCTTGCTTTTATCTCAGTTGGCTCTTGTGAGAGATTAATGGAACATCCCATGTTGGGGGAGTGATGTGCTTTGTGCACCTCACAATCCTATAAATGTGTGTACATGAGGAATACCATCTAGTATTGATATTACAAGATTATCTAGTCTCTATGTGGTATGTCTTCTCATGAGAAAGACAAATTCTAAATGTTCCATTAATTATCTCTTGTTGGTTCTCTTTTGCATCTTGGTAAGTTTTTCATTGGTATCACATTATGGGGGAGTAATATTCTATGTGCATATTACAAGCCTAGAAAATGTGTAAATTTGAGATATTGTCACCTAGATTTGATAGTATAAATTATGTTGTTCCTAGGTGGCATGTTAGCTCTACAAGTTGCATTTTGCTTGTGTTTGGTGTGAAGATGATGTTGGATATCATTGCTATCTATCACCGGGAATTATTTCCAAATACCTCTTGTCTTTGACAATTGGTAATCATTTATGTGGTGGAAATTATTGATCATCTTTACATTGTCTTTTGGTCTTATTTGTCTTATCTCTTGCCAAGTTTGTGTCAACTCCCATTTCCTTCCATGCAACTTCTGGATCTCGTGTTTTATTGTTTTTGTCAAGTGTTTTCTAGATATAGTGAAAGTGGTGATCCCACCCTGTGCATTTTGTACTCGAATGCAAAATCTCTCTAAATGCACAATTCGTGGGGGAGCTATCCTATTTTCGATAGAACACTCATCTTGTGATCCATATCAAGTGTGTGTTGATGGAAGGCAAGCCGTTTCTTTTTGGTACTTGTGCCATCATGAAACTTTGTAGATGGGTTGGTTTGTTTGGAACCATCCTCTCTTTTGGGAGTCTGATATCTTTCCTTTTGCGTGTATCAATGGATATCTCATTCCTTGATCTATCTTCTAATAGATATCTTCCAAGTGATGATTTCTCCATTTGGTATCCTATTTTCACTTGGTATTTCCTTTTATTTTGTTTCGTTTCTTGAAAGTCTTGAGCATGCATATTTACTTCATGTATTTTCTTTGGCATGCTTTCTTTCTTTAACCCAATATATAAGGGAAACTCCACCTAGTCTCAATTTGGATGAGATGTGCATGAAATTCATTTTCATATATAAATGCACATATGTTTGTGGAGTTTTTCCTATGTATTGGTGTTTCTAACTCTTTGGTCCCAATGAGTTTGGGTACCATTTTGTTTGTATTGGTGTTCTAGGAAGAATTGGAGATGCATTGGATGCTCGGCTCATTCAAAAGGAAGGTGGTGTCACCATGTGCTTATTGGAGTCAAATTAGGATGATCAATGAACTACTATCTACCTTCATTTGGTATCTACTACATCCTTCCAATGGTATCTCGGTAACAAGTATCATCATCTACTTCATGCACACATTTCTTGCACCAACCTTGCGTAGGTTGCATCATGGCATGTTAGTCATTCCTTCTTGTGATATTTGTTTCCTTTCTCAAAGCATCCCAACAATGATGCCTTGTTGCTAGTTGTGATGTCTTTGATGCTTGCTTGGTTGGAATTCATGTTTATTCAATAAGACCTTATCTAGCCATGTGCTATGCGTTCACGCAAAATATCTTATTGGTATAATTATGACTTCCTTGTGGATATCTTATTACTTCCTTTTTGTAACTATTTCGAGTGTACATTCTTCTTTGTGGATTGATATCATCATGATTTTCATCTACCTAGAATCTTATACACTTGAGAGAAATTACATATCTAGAAGATATCCTTTCTTTCACGACCACCTTGTCTTTCTTGTATCATTTCTTTGGTGGCTCCGTGAAAGCCTTTGCCTTGAGTGCGGATCTTATATCGTTGCATCTTGATGCACTCTTTTGTGGTGAAGATCATTTTTTTCTCTTGCTTGTCTTGACGAGGCTTTTGCCATTTCTATTGGTTTCCCTCCTCATGACAAAGCTATCCTTTTTATATCTTCACCACAGGTTGTCACAAGCATAGGTTACTTATATGTTTAGTAGTGAGCTTGTGAACCCATTTGCTGTTGTGTGTGGGAATGATAGGCCTTGCACTGTGTATCTCATTCACTCAAGAGTATATTGATGCTTAATGTTCATCCATACATAAATCTTCTCAAGTGCTTTGCCATGACTCACACACATCTTTTTGGTTGAGCCTACTCTTAAGTTGACTCTTTTATATATTGCTCAACCAGTTGTTTGTTGCAAGTGCTAGCCTTTGTTTCCTTCATGTTCACTTGCACTTGGTGTGAGTGTCTATTGATCTTGGGGGAGTGATGATCCTATTTTGTGCACTTCGTATCCTAATGAAAATATTCGAAGGAGTGCATAAATTATGGGGAGCTTCACTAGTGTCTTTAGAACACTCGGTTGCTATGTCATGAGTTCTATTGAACTTGGGGGAGCGACGATCCTATGTTGTGCTCGTTGTATCCAAATACAAAATTAAATTGTGCACAAATCATGGGGAGCTTCTCTAGTTTCTCTAGAACACTCCTTTGCTCTTATCATAATATCTTTTAATCATTTGGCATGTAGGATCATTGGTCTAGTTGGGTCAATTGGTATCTTTTGATAGCTTCATTCAATTGGTATCCTCTGATTGCTTGATTGCGTGTTTTTCTCCCTTTGTTATGCCTTTGTGGCATATCATTCTTTTGGAATCTTTGGGCCTCAATATAGTTTGTCTTCCTCCAAGTATTTACAGTTGGATATATGTATTGCATTCCACTCTCTATTTTGAGGAATACATAATTTATGGAGGAACACAATTTATATTGACCTTCTAAGTTTTTCGCCCATTTTGGCAATCGATGCCAATGGGGGAGAAGTTTCAGAGAGTTTAGTTTTGTGAGGAAGTTTAGAGAGTTGTCTCTTTGCTCTTCTTCCTTTGGTTTTGTTCCTAAGCTTTTGCATCTCATGCGCATACATTATTGTTGCATGGTATGGTGATGCATAATTCCTTATATAAACTCTCTTGAAAGTGATTGTCATCAATTACCAAAATGGGGGAGATTGAAAGAACATGCGGTGCCCCCATGTTTGGTTTTGGTAATTGATGACAATCTCTATGGACTAATGGTTTCCTTGAGTTATATTTGAAGGGTTTGTCCATAGGCTTTTCTTGGAGTTCATTTGTTGGTTTCAAGGAGAGTTTGTGATGACCAAGGTGCTATTAAGGAATTATCCAAAGATTGGTCTTGTGAGTGTTGAGCTTATTGCAAGCATGTCTTGAAGAAGAAGAGTGTGTTATCATTCATGTTTACCTTCAAGACATCATCCAAATGAAGAGTTGGAAAGATTCAAGGTTGATCAAGACTAAGTGAAGGAGTGCATCAAGTTGATCAACACACAAAGCGTAGAAGATGTACCGAGAGGGATCAAGCAATCCTATGGTATGGTAAGCATTGTCAATCACGCTTTGTGTACTAACCCATGGTCTTCGTGAGAGTTCTTTGTGGGGTTAGGTTGCGGTGTGCAAGTTCAAGTGGAGCATCACGAAGAGATCAAGTGCTTGAAGCTTGCCGTCCATTGTGGTGACAATGGACTTGTGAAGATATGCCGAAGAGTGGCTCACCCATAGTGGAGTATGGGGGAGCAATCTACTTGTCTTCACCGAGACAACGCAATCAAGAAAGGTGGTCCAACTTGAGAAAGTCAAGATCGTCTACATCTAGCTCAAGTGGACTTTGTGCAAAGCAAAGGTTTGCCCTTGATAGGTTTTCTATTTTACCGGTCTCGTGGTGGTAGTTGGGAGACCGGGTTATAGGATCGTTTGCCGTACTATCAAGGGGGGCTCTCAAGTTGGTAGCTTGATCGTATCGTTAGTAGAGAGCTCAAACCATTGCATCCTTGCATCATGTGTTTTGGTTCTTGTTTGGTTCTCTTTGTGAGTCTTAGAACTTATGGTCATCTTGATGACAAGCTTGAGTTCATCGAAAACGGAGTTCACATGTGTCTTCTATGATGTTTTCGGTGTTGGGTGTTTTACCGGTCTTATCCGAGGAAGGGTTATCACCATTTTCTTATGGGCCTTTTCTAATTTGCTTCTTATTGGTTTTTCTATCAAGATTGTGTTAGCCCTTGTCGTTAGCTTTCCAACAAACTTGGTTTCATCGAATTCGGAGTCCGTATGCAAAAGTTATTGTCGTTTTGGTGTACTGAAAAGGCTGCAGCGGTACTACCGCGGGTAGGAGCGGAAGTAATTTTTTACTACCGCTTTCGGAAGCGGTACTACCGCTTTCGGGAGCGGTACTACCGCTTGGAGCAGTACTACCGCGGCTACTTCCGTGGCTACTTCCGCTCGGGACCAAAAACTCGTCACAAGTCCAGCGGTGGTAGGCACAGATGTAATTTTTTAGTACCGCTCGCAAGCAGTAGTACCGCTACCCTTAGCAGTACTACCGCTACCCCTACCGGTAGTACCGTGAGGTCAAGCGGTACTACCGCTCCGACGGTTTTTCTGGCCTTTTTGCCTCCTCGCTGTTGTTTTTCTAAGGGGTACTAATGCCCTAGCGGTAGTACCGCTCCTGGAGCGGTAGTACCGCTCTGTGCGGGCTGTGAGCATAACGGTTGGATTTTTCCCCACCTATAAAAGGGGCTCTTCTTACCCAATGAACTTTATCCTTTGAGCTCGTGTTCTTCCCCCATTGTTGACCTTCTTAGAGCTTGCTATCTCTCAATCCCTCCATGGATTCTTCCTAGTTTTTGGGGGAAAAGAGAGAGGAGATCTAGATCCACATTTCCACCAATCACTTTCTCCTCTAGGTGAGGGGAACCCCTTGGATCTTGATCTTGGAGTTCTTGGTGTTCTCCTTCTTGTTCTTCCTCTCATTTCCCTCCCTAGCATTAGTTGCTTTGGTAGGATTTGGGAGAGAAGGACTTGGGCACTCCGTGTGCCCTTGCCATTGCATTTGGTGCATCGGTTTGAGTTCTCCACGGTGATACGTGGAAGTGAAATTGAGAAGCTTATTACTCTTGGGTGCTTGGTACCCTTGAGCTTGTTCCTCTTGGGTGCTTGGGCGCCCTAGACGGTTGTGGTCACCTCGAAGCCATATTCCATTGTGGTGAAGCTTCGTGGTGTCGTTGGGGAGATAGCCCCAACCTTGGTGTTCGGAGCTCAATCATTGTGGTGTAAAGCCCCGGGCAAGCGTCGGGGTCTCCAATTAGGTTGTGGAGATAGCCCCGAGCAATTTGACGGGTTCCGGTGACCGCCCCCAAGGGTTGCCAAAGTGTACGGGTTCGGTGACCGCCCCCAAGGGTTGCCATTTGTACGGGTTCGGTGACCGCCCTCAAGGGTCCCTTAGTGGAATCACGACATCTTGCATTGTGCGAGGGCGTGAGGAGATTACGGTGGCCCTAGTGGCTTCTTGGGGAGCATTGTGCCTCCACACCGCTCCAAACGGAGATTAGCATCCGCAAGGGTGTGAACTTCGGGATACATCGTCGTCTCCGCGTGCCTCGGTTATCTCTTACCCGAGCCCTTTACTTATGCACTATACTTTGTGATAGATATATTGTTTCTTGTCATATATCTTGCTATCACCTAGTTGTTTATCTTGCTTAGCATAAGTTGTTGGTGCACATAGGTGAGCCTAGTTGTTGTAGGTTTTGTGCTTGACAAATTAACCGCTAGGTTTATTCCGCATTTGTTCAAGCCTAAACCGTAATTATTTTAAAGCGCCTATTCACCCCCCCTCTAGGCGACATCCACGATCTTTCATAGGGCACACTCAAAACGGAGCAACAGACTAAAAGATACACCCGAAACAAGAAACAATGCAAAGCTGAAATTAACAGCCACATAGCAACTTGGAAGCAAGATAAATATACTCTACAGCACTCAAACATGGTGACAAGAAGCATGGACATGAAGTAGACATATCCTACAGCAAACAACTCCATTGGAGCAACTCCATAGGAGGCATGGATCAATAGCAACAAGCTACAACATTTTGATCATGACAATAAAAACCTGACAGCAATATTTTATAGCAACTTGGGAGCAAGAATTAAATATGCTACAGCAATCCATATGAGAAAGTGAGGGCATGGATGGATAGACAACAACATATACAACAAGGAATGATCAATGGCCACCACAAAACTAACATGGATTTGCCTAGGGCATCAAGCAAACATAGCATCAGGATATTACATATTCCAGACTTAGTGAAATTTCACTAAGTGTTAAAACAGTTAAGTTGGCATGGCATGTTTGCAAGCATGTTTAAGTCATCTTAAAACATAACATGGCAAATGGTTTGCACCACAGAAAATATCACATGATGGAGAATCTAAAACATATGAGCATGCGACATGGGGGCAAACACATCAATTGCAACGAGCTCCTCAACTAGGCATCTCGTAACAAGTTACAAAACCTAACAGCCACATGCACTTTTGCAACAGAGATAAACATGGCAATATGAACTCTAACATGCATGCTATAGCAACCAACATGTAGAGCATCTCATGATGAACATTTTGACATATCATTTGCTTCATTTGGATAAACATGCACCAAGTTATCACATCTCAAACATGGCATGAAAATAACTAGTAGCAGCAGATTATAACATGTAGCACTCTTGTCAAGAAGATTAAGACATCTAGATGAACTCAAACAAGCATGACACAATGGAACAAAACATAGTACACATCACCACGATCATTTTGACATATCATATGCACAAATCGGACATACACACAAAAAGTTATTGCCATCACAATAAGCCAATCAGACAACAAAATGCAAAATGACTTAGAGGCAAAAAATCACCTCAGATCTGGTCAACGCGGATCGGGCGCAAGCGGGTCGGGTCAACGCGGTTGCGGGTCGCGGGCGAACGGGCGCGGATCCGCGGGCCCGCTAGGGTTCGTCTGATCCGGCCGATCGGGATCGGGCCGATCCGACGCTGGCGCCTCGATCGGAAGCTGGCGAGGGTGGCGGACCTCAATCCGGCCGGCGGGAGGCCCTGCGGTGGCCGGCGCGGGCCCGGCGGCGAGGTGTTGAGAGGAGGCGGCGACGGCGTGTGGAGCCCGACGGCGGCGCGGCTGTAGCCCGCGGCGCGGCGGCGGGGTATGGCGAGCGGCGGCGGCGGCGTATGGCGAGGCCGGTGGCAGCCTGTCGCCGGGGCGGCGGCGGGGTAGGTGCGGGTGGCGGAGGGAGCTCGAGGCGCCGCGGCGTCGAGTGGAGGCGACGGGCCCGGAGGGCGGCGGCGGCGGGCCCTCCTCGGGCCCTCGCGGGCCCGGACGGTGGCAGGGAAGTGGGCACGGGGCTGGACCAACGGGGAGGCGACACGTGGCGGCGGAGGTCCTAGTCGGACATGTCCGGCCCGGCGGCAAAGTGTCCGGTGGCTGTGGGGAGGAGAGAGCTAGGGTTTTTGGACGAAAATGGAGGGGTGGACGTTTTTATAGGCACAAGGAGCTAGGAGAGTCCAAATGGGGAGCGGTTTTCGGCCACGCGATCACAATTCGACAGCCGAGATGATGGGAAGGGTTGTGCTGGGTTGGTGGGCTGTTGTGGAGGTGGACTTGGGCCTCAAAGAGGAGGTACTTCTAGCCCACTAGGTTAACCGTTGGAGTACCAAACGGACTCCAAACGCGACGAAACTTGACAGGCGGCCTACACGTACCAAAACAACATTGCACGACAAGTCTCACGTCATTCCGGAAACGTTACACGGCCACACACGAAAGAAGGACTCGGGGATGCCACGGGCACATGTGAGAGCGTCGGAACTCGAAACGGACAACGGGAAGAGACGAGTGGTACCGGATGCAAATGACAACACAAATGCAATGCAATGCACATGACAACATGACATGGATGAAAGCACACACGCACACGACAAAACGAAGAAACCCCGAAATGAAGAAGAACCCGGAAAGGAATTGATGAAGCCAAAGTTTATATATTGCCATATAGGGAAAGTGTTACATCCAGGGCATTACACTCACAAAGTTCATCTGATCTTGCCAACTCATCTTGTGACAAGAGTGCTTCGGAAGTAGTGTCAGGTGGCAAGGGAGCTTGGGAACATGCTGCTAGCTGAGTTGACCAACGAGTAAATCGTGCAACTGGTGGTACTGTGGAAGGTGTTGCAACAACTAGGGTTGTCTCTGCTTGTTTGGTGGCAGCTTTTTGTTTCTATTTGGCTTGTTCTGCAGCTCGTGTAGCACGGGATACCCTGTCGGTACAATTTTCCGCTAGACTTTGACCTTCTATTGCACCATCAGTACCAGCAGAATCTGCAGGATTGTTCCGCTTCTGTTTCCCTGTCATTCTGTCTTGCTTCCTCTTGCTCTGTGCCATCTTAAGTCAAGCCGACAGGAAAAACGAATATCAACTTAGTTCTTCAGAACAAATGTACTTCGATGTAAGAACATGGTGTGATAGATAGATATTGTATGTTCTAGAAACAGGAACACGTGTCTTAGTCACAAGTATAATGTGTAAAGTAAGCAGATGAAATTCAACAGAATTAGAAGCAATACAAGCTAGACATCATACATAACAGGCAACCACATATAACAATACCAAGTTAGAGGGAGCACCTGTGATGGTGCACTAGGGGAGACGTCCTCATCACCAACACAACTACGTTGAGTGTCTATGCATGAGTTTTCTTGGAAATCATCTTGGGGGGGGGGGGGTGGAGGAGTAGAATCTGTAGAGGCCCTCCATTTGGAAGGAGTACCTTCATCCGCTGCCTTGCTAACTTCCTTCTGCTTTATTGATTTTGAATTGTCAAGTAAAACCGACAAGAAAAAGCAATAAAATTCACTCTTCAGAACTCATGCGTGCATGATACTGACAATCACTACTTTGATGTAAGGCAAACACATGATTCCAGGATGGAATAATACGAAAAACAGGACGACATGTGATACGTCTCCAACGTATCTATAATTTTTGATTGTTCCATGCTATTATATTATCATTCTAGGATGTTTCATTGGCTTTATTATACACTTTTATATTATTTTTGGGACTAACCTATTAACCCAGAGCCCAGTGCAAGTTTCTGTTTTTCTCCTGTTTTAGAGTTTTACACAAAAGGAATTTCAAACGGAGCCCAATTGACCTGAAAATCAACGGAGGCTATTTTTGGACCTAAAGAAGCCCAGGAAGTGCCGGAGGGGGACGAGAGGACCCACGGGCTGCCCACGACGGTGGGGGGCGCGTGCCCCTCCTCGTGGAAAGCCCGTAGCCCCCCTTTGCTTGGCCCCGACTCCAACACCTCCTATATATACTGAAACCTCCAGAAAGAAACCTAGATCGGGAGTTCCACCGCAGAAAGCCTCTGTAGCCACCAAAAACTAATCTAGACCTGTTCTGGCACCCTGCCGGAGGGGGGAACCCTCACCAGTGGCCATCTTCATCATCCCGGCGCTCTCCATGACGAGGAGGGAGTAGTCCACCCTCGGGGCTGAGGGTATGTATCAGTAGCTATGTGTTTGATCTCTCTCTCTCTCTCTCTCTCTCTCTCTCTCTCTCTCTCTCTCTCTCTCTCTCTCTCTCTCTCTCTCGTGTTCTTGAGATGGCACGATCTTGATGTATCGCGAGCTTTACTGTTATAGTTGGATCTTATGATGCTTCTCCCCCTCTACTCTCTTGTAATGGATTGAGTTTTCCCTTTGAAGTTATCTTATCGGATTGTGTCTTTAAGGATTTGAGAACACTTGATGTATGTCTTGCACATGCTTATCTGTGGTGACAATGGGATATCATGTGTTCTACTTGATGTATGATTGGTGATCAACTTGCGGGTTCCGTGACCTTGGGAATCTATGCATAGGGGTTGGCACACGGTTTCGTCTTGACTCTGCGGTAGAAACTTTGGCGCACTCTTTGAAGTTCTATGTGTTGGTTGAATAGATGTTTCTGAGATTGTGTGATGCATATAGTATAATCATGCCCACGGATACTTGAGGTGACAATGGAGTATCTAGGTGACATTAGGGTTTCGGTTGATTTGTATCTTAAGGTGATATTCTAGTACGAACTCTATGATAGATTGAACGTTACTACAGACTCTTGAATAGATCGATCAGAAAGAATAACTTTGAGGTGGTTTCGTACCCTACCATAATCTCTTCGTTTGTTCTCCGCTATTAGTTACTTTGGAGTGACTCTTTGTTGCATGTTGAGGGCTAGTAATATGATCCAATTATGTTATCCTTGTTGAGAGAACTTGCACTAGTGAAAGTATGAACCCTAGGCCTTGTTTCCTATCATTGCAACACCGTTTATGCTCATGTTTACCACTTGCTACCTTGCTGTTTTTATATTTTCTTATTACAAAAACCTATATCTACCATCCATATTGCACTTGTATCACCATCTCTTCGCCGAACTAGTGCACCTATACAATTTACCATTGTATTGGGTGTGTTGGGGACACAAGAGACTCTTTGTTATTTGGTTGCAGGGTTGCTTGAGAGAGACCATCTTCATCCTACGCCTCCCACGGATTGATAAACCTTAGGTCATCCACTTGAGGGAAATTTGCTATTGTCCTACAAACCTCTGCACTTGGAGGCCCAACAACGTCTACAAGAAGAAGGTTGTGTAGTAGACATCAAGCTCTTTTCTGGCGCCGTTGCCGGGGAGGTTAGTGCTTGAAGGTATATCTTTAGATCTTTCAATCAAATATTTTAGTTTCTTATTTTATCACTAGTTTAGTTTATAAAAGAAAACTACAAAAAAATGGAATTAAGGTTACCTCATATGCTTCATCTTTTAATATCTTTCGTGAAAATGATGGGAAGGAAAATTGTGCTCAAGTACTAGAAGAAGAATTACATAGAATGCTTGTCATAAAATATGTGCATGATGAGCATGATTTCAATGTAGTTAGTGCGAATCCTTTGAATATCCCTGATGCTAATGATATGCAAAGCCACAAGCTTTGGGAAGCTATGTTTGATGAAGATGATATTTTTAGTCCCCCAAGTCTTGATGAGCAAATTTATTATGATGAAAGCATGCCTCCTATTTATGATGATTATTGTGATAACATGTATGCTTTAAAGAATAAAGATAACCATGAAACTTGTCATCATGATTTTAGTTTTCAATTGAATTATGCTTCACATGATAGTTATTTTGTTGAATTTTCTCCTCCCACTACTATGAATGAGAAGAATTTTGCTTATGATGGGAGTAGTAAAATTTCTATGCAAGTAGATCATGAAAAGAATGCTTTATGTGCTGGTTATATTGTTGAATTCATTCATGATGCTACTGAAAATTATTATGTGATAGGATCACATGCTTGTAGGAATTGCAATAGTATCAAGTTTCCTCTCTATATGCTTAAAATCTTGAAGTTTTGCTTGTTTTGCTTTCCTATGCTAGTTGATTATTGCTCCCATACGTTGTTTGATTACAAAATCCCTATACATAGGAAGTGGGTTAGACTTAAATGTGCTAGTCATATTCTTCATGATGCTCTCTTTATGTTTCAATTCTTATCTCTTATGCCAGCATCATTGAAATCATTATGCCTAGCTAGGGGCGTTAAACGATAGCGCTTGTTGGGAGGCAACCCAACTTTATTTTGTTTTCTTTGCTTTTGCTTCTGTTTAGGAATAAATATTGCATCTAGCTTCTGTTTAGATGTGGTTTTGTGTTTTAATCAGTGTTTGTGCCAAGTAGAACCTTTGGGAAGACTTGTGTGAAGTTTATATGATCATGCTGTGAAAAACAGAATCTTTAGCGCTCGCTAGAATGGTCACCAAATTTTGCTGGAGTGTGCTATTTAGTTGATTAATTTTGAAGATGATTAATAGACAAATTCCTCACGTTTGCCAATTTAGTTTGAATTATTTGGAGTTACAGAAGTATGTGAAACCTGCAGATTACTACAGACTGTTCTATTTTTGACAGATTCTGTTTTTCGTGTGTTGTTTGGTTATTTCAATGCATCTATGAGTAGTATTGGGAAGTATGAATCATAGAGAAGTTGGAATACAGTAGGTTTAACACCAATATAAACAAAGAATGAGTTCATTACAGTACCTTTGAGTAGTGGTTTGTTATCTTATACTAACGGAGCTCACGAGATTTTTGTCTAAGTTTTGTGTTGTGAAGTTTTCAAGTTTTGAGTATTGCTTTGATGGACTATGGAACAAAGAGTGGCAAGAGCCTAAGCTTGGGGATGCCCAAGGCACCCCAAGGTAAAATTCAAGGACAACCAAAATCCTAAGCTTGGGGATGCCTCGGGAAGGCATCCCCTCTTTCGTCTTCGTCTATCGGTAAATATACTCGGAGCTATATTTTTATTCACCACATGATATGTGTTTTACTTGGAGCGTCAAATTAGTTTAGTTTGTTTTGCTTGCTGTTTGAATAATATCCCAAGATCTGAAATTATTAAATATTAGAGAGTCTTCACATAGTTACATAATTATTCAACTACTCATTGATCTTCACTTATATCTTTCGGAGTAGTTTGTTATTGCTCTAGTGCTTCACTTATATCTTTTAGAGCATGGCGGTGTTTTTATTTTGTAGAAATAGATGAACTCTCATGCTTCACTTATATCCTTTTGAGAGTCTATTAGAACAGCATGGTAATGTGCTTTGGTTATAAAACTAGCCTTCACATGATAGGCATCCAAGATCAATGTAGAAAAAAAACTTTCATACTAAGTCCATTGAATATGAAGAGAAGTTGGATGCTTGATAATGGGTTTGAGATATGAGGATAGTTATATTAGAGTCATGCTAATGAGTTATTATGAAATTGAGAAATGCTTGTGTTAAAGTTAGTGATTCCCGTAGCATGCACATATGGTGAACCGCTATGTGACGAAGATAGAGCATGAGGTATTTGTAAAGTGTCAACCTTTGTGTGGAGGTCGGGGGCGCGCGATGGTTAACTCCTACCAACCTCCCCCCTAGGAACGTGCGTTGATTGCTCTGTTTTGATGACTCATAGATTTTTGCAATAAGTATATGAGTTCTTATGACTAATGTTGAGTCCATGGATATTACGCACTCTCACCCTTCCACCATTGCTAGCCTCTGTTGTACCGCGTAACTTTCGCCGGTACCATACACCCACTATATATCCTTCCTCAAAACAACCACTATATATCCTTCCTCAAAACAGCCACCATACCTACCTATCATGGCATTTCCATAGCCATTCCGAGATATATTGCCATGCAACTTTCCACCGTTCCATTTGTTATGACACACTTCATCATTGTCATATTGCCATGCATGATCATGTAGTTGACATCGTATTTGTGGCTAGGACATCATGCATAATTTTTCATACATGTCACTCTTGACTCATTGCACATCCCGGTACACCGCCGGAGGCATTCATATAGAGTCATACTTTGTTCTAGTATCGAGTTGTAATATCGAGTTGTAATTCAATATAAGTGTGATGATCATCATTATTAGAGCATTGTCCCATGTGAGGAAAGGCTAAATAATGAAAGCCCCTCCAAAAAAAAGGCCAAAAAAGGCCCAAAAAAGTAATAAAAAGAAAAAAAGAAAAAAAGAAAAAAAAAGAAAAGGGAAAATTGCTACTATCTTTTTCCACACTTTTGCTTCAAAGTAGCACCATGTTCTTCATGATAGAGAGTCTCATGTTTAGTCACTTTCATATACTAGTGGGAATTTTCATTATAGAACTTGGCTTGTATATTCCAACGATGGGCTTCCTCAAATGCCCTAGGTCTTCGTGAGCAAGCAAGTTGGATGCACACCCACTTAGTTTCTTTTGTTGAGCTTTCATACATTTTTAGCCCTAGTGCATCCGTTGCATGGCAATCCCTACTCACTCACATTGATATCTATTGATGGGCATCTCCATAGCCATTTGATACGCCTAGTCAATGTGAGACTATCTTGCTCTTTTTTTGTCTTCTCCACAACCACCATTCTATTCCACATAGTGCTATATCCATGGCTCACGCTCATGTATTGCGTGAAAGTTGAAAGGTTTGAAAGAATAGAGTATGAAAACAAGTGCTTGGCTGAAACCGGGGTTGTGCATGATATGAATATTTTGTGTGATGAAGAGGGAGCATAGCCAGACTATATGATTTTGTAGGGATAACTTTCTTTAGCCATAGTATTTTGAGAAGACATGATTGCTTTCTTAGTATGCTTGAAGTATTATTATTTCTTATGTCAATATAGACTTTTTTCTTGAATCTTTCAGATCTGAACATTGATGCCACAATTAAAAGAATTACATTGAAAACTATGTTGGTTAGCATTCCACATCAAAAATTATGTTTTTATCATTTACCTACTCGAGGACGAGCAGGAATTAACTTGGGGATGCTTGATACATCTCCAACGTATCTATAATTTTTGATTGTTCCATGCTATTATATTATCATTCTAGGATGTTTCATGGGCTTTATTATACACTTTTACATTATTTTTGGGACTAACCTATTAACCCAAAGCCCAGTGCTAGTTTATGTTTTTCTCCTGTTTTAGGGTTTTACAGAAAAGGAATTTCAAACGGAGCCCAATTGACCTGAAAATCAACGGAGGCTATTTTTGGACCTAAAGAAGCCCAGGAAGTGCCGGAGGGGGATGAGAGGACCCACGGGCTGCCCACGAGGGTGGGGGCGCGTGCCCCCCCCCTCGTGGACAGCCCGTAGCCCCCCTTTGCATGGCCCCGACTCCAACACCTCCTATATATACTGAAACCTCCAGAAAGAAACCTAGATCGGGAGTTCCGCTGCCGAAAGCCTCTGTAGCCACCAAAAACCAATCTAGACCTGTTCTTGCACCCTGCCGGAGGGGGGAACCCTCACCGTTGGCCATCTTCATCATCTCGGCGCTCTCCATGACGACGAGGGAGTAGTCCACCCTCGGGGCTGAGGTTATGTACCAGTAGCTATGTGTTTGATCTCTCTCTCTCTCTCTCTCTCTCTCTCGTGTTCTTGAGATGACATGATCTTGATGTATCACGAGCTTTGCTATTATAGTTGGATCTTATGATGCTTCTCCTCCTCTACTCTCTTATAATGGATTGAGTTTTCCCTTTGAAGTTATCTTATCGGATTGTGTCTTTAAGGATTTGAGAACACTTGATGTATGTCTTACACGTGCTTATCTGCGGCGACAATGGGATATCATGTGATCTACTTGATGTATGTTTTGGTGATCAACTTGCGGGTTCCGTGACCTTGGGAATCCATGCATAGGGGTTGGCACACGTTTTCGTCTTGACTCTCCGATAGAAACTTTGGGGCACTCTTTGAAGTTCTATGTGTTGGTTGAATAGATGTTTATGAGATTGTGTGATGCATATTGTATAATCATGCCCACGGATACTTGAGGTGACAATGGAGTATCTAGGTGACATTAGGGTTTTGGTTGATTTGTATCTTAAGGTGTTTTTCTAGTACAAACTCTATGATAGATTGAACGTTACTACGGACTCTTGAATAGATTGATCAGAAAGAATAACTTTGAGATGGTTTCGTACCCTACCATAATCTCTTCGTTTGTTCTCCGCTATTAGTTACTTTGGAGTGACTCTTTGTTGCATGTTGAGGGCTAGTAATATGATCCAATTATGTTATACTTGTTGAGAGAACTTGCACTAGTGAAAGTATGAACCCTAGGCCTTGTTTCCTATCATTGCAACACCGTTTATGCTCACGTTTACCACTTGCTACCTTGATGTTTTTATATTTTCTTATTACAAAAACCTATATATACCATCCATATTGCACTTGTATCACCATCTCTTCTTCGAACTAGTGCACCTATACAATTTACCATTGTATTGGGTGTGTTGGGGACACAAGAGACTCTTTGTTATTTGGTTGCAGGGTTGCTTGAGAGATACCATCTTCATCCTACGCCTCCCACGTATTGATAAACCTTAGGTCATCCACTTGAGGGAAATTTTCTACTGTCCTACAAACCTCTGCACTGGGAGGCCCAACAACGTCTACAAGAAGAAGGTTGTGTAGTAGACATCAGCATGGCATATTCACAACTGTTTGTGTAAACTAAGCAGAAACCATTTCACCTAATAAGAAGCAATGCAAGCTAGACACCACGTGAAAGATGCAACCAATATGACTCTGCCAAGTTAAAAGTGTCCCATCATAAATGGCATTCAACAAATTAGAAGCAGCGCATGCTATATATCATATCAAAGATGCAACTAATATCACACTGCATATACTAAAGGTGTCTCGTCATATTGATTTATGAGGGATACAAAAAACAATAGTTTTATGTGAGGACATGCTTAATAGACAGATGTACTATGTACTAAATACATGAAGGCATGTCATATTAACATGTATAATGTATAAGCTAAGCAGAATAGCACATGCAGTTTAACCAGATTGGAAAAATTACAATTAGACACCATATGCAACATGCAACCACATATCACCCTGCCAAGTTAGAGCAAGCACCTGCGATGCTAGTGTAGGGGAAATGCTGTAATCAACTACAGAGCTACGTTCACTATCTTCATCTAGCCTTGCTGTTTCTTGAGAATCATGTCGGGAGGCTGACGTTGCATTCTTTAAATGAGGAGTAGTCGACTTGCTGGACTGCCTCATCATAAGTGATTGATGAGGGATACACAAGAACATTAGTTTGATGTAAGAACATGGTTAATACACAGATGTACTAGTATGTACCAAAAACAGAAAGGCATGTCATATTTAAAGGTATAATGTGTAAGCTAAGCATATGCAATTTAACCAAATTGGAAGCAATACAAGCTAGACATCCGGCTGGAGTGGTGAGCATGATCATCTAGGACCTGAGAGCCTGGTGGGAGGCGGGCTGCTTCGCCACCATCACGGCTTTTTAGTTGGCTTCCAGGTGATGCCTCTCTTTGCTGGGCTTATCACTGGCTCGGCTAGTGCCCCGACTAGCTATTTGTCTTCTGGTGCTCACGGAATGGTGGTTCATGTTAAAAAATATATTTCCTTATCTTAATAAAGACCGACTTCGGCCTTTCGAATACAAGCTAGACACCATATGGAACATGCAACCACATATGACACTGCGAAGTTAAAGCAAGCACCTGGGATGGTGGTTCAATGGGAGCGAGGTAATCAACTTCAGAGCTACGTTTACCGTCTCCATCTGCTGACACTGCACATTTTATAACTCTGAAATGTGTCTCGCATATCCACCTAACACGCTGTAGCGACTTCTCTCTTTAATTTTTTGCTTCTCTCATAGCAGCAGAGTCTGAAATACCCTTGCATAAAAACACAATAGTGAGAGTATGGGTGAAGTCTGTGTAGAACTAGTGCACTGTAAAAGTAGCACATAGCAGGTGGCTGAAAAATAAATGACAGGAGACATATGATAGCTCTACAACATTGCATGGCAAACAAAATTAGATACTACGCCGTATGATTTTGTAATATATGAGCATAGGAAATGCAGGTACTCCTCCAACACACCACCACATGTGGTCATATCAAGATAACATTCGACTGAAAATAAATAGGTCAGTCAATTTTTTTAATTAACCGTCCGATCTATAAAGAATGGGCAGATGGCCTTCGTCTACCTCCCGCCAGTCACTGTTGACGATCTTTCTCGAACCGCCAGCGACCACCGGCCCAGACCCATGCCTCCGCCGCCCCGCCCTCCCCTCGACCTCACACCATCGCCGTGCTTGGCAGTGCCCCCAGGCCACCCCTTTAATCCCGGCCGACCTCCATATCGGGCGCCAGTAGCTTTAGGCCCCACACGCCCCTAAGATAAACACTGAGGCACTGCTTCCTTGGCGTAATAGGCGGACTAGCGCCTGTTATGCCGGGGAATGCTTCCATTAATTGGGAATCAACTAACCAGGAATTGAAATTCAGGGGGGCGATAGACCTCTAGCTAAGGTGAAATAGTATATGAGGAGGAACCTTGTGCATCGCGAGTTACTAGGAACATCTAGTATCAAGAAGAAGCGGTCAACTAGTGTCTTCTGTGGGATGAATACCGTGCAAGCAGACACGTAAGATTTGCATGAATAAGGGAAGAGGAGTACCATTTTCGGTTGCCGGTGTGGTCGCCTCCACATGTCGCGCCGATCTTCTTCTTTCTGCCGGGGAAACCGATGTTCTGGAGGAGGGTGCGGGCTTGGACGAACCCATGGCCAAATTGTTGACTGTGTTGCTGTGGCCGTATGTCGGCGCAGGGGAAGCAGATCCGAGGCGGCGAAGGACAGCATAGCAGGAACAGCTCCGGTGCGGTGGAGGGTGGCGAAGTTGGAGCGGCAGCGGTGAGGCGCATGACGGCGTGGTTGAACTAGCTCGGGTATAGACGGCTCGGCCTCGGCTTCAACTACTAGCCGTGGAGGGCGTTGCGGTTGAGGTTGCGGTGGACGACAACGTCAGGGTATCGGCTTCGTCGTGATGGAGGAGGGCGGCGGTTGATGGGTGGAATGGGGTGGCGGACGGAGGACGCCGGGGTTTCGCGGCTGGTAGAGAGGTAGTTTTCGCGCCCACGGAGTACGAATGGAGAATCGGACGGGTGGGCGGGGGGGAGGGGGGAGAAGCATGTTTCGGGTCTGGGACGCACTTGTTTTTGGCTTTTTGAACAGAAGATGGGACACGCTTGTTTAAAATTTGGGGAAAGTACAAACTTTGCCCCCCTCTAAAATTTCGGACCTACTGCGGGTCGGGGGTAGGATGGTAATCCCAGGTGTCCCAAATAGTGAGCGGGAGCGATTTCGGCCGCGCGCATGTGTGCTTAGGCGACCATTGTGTATGAATGTTTTTCGGAGGCGGTTGCGTGGCGTCTAGATGAAGCTACGAACCTACCCCGGTTTAGACCTTTGGACGTTGGGTCGGTAGGTTTCACGGGTCGAAGTTATTAGAAAAGTAATTTCCTTGCAGTACCAAACATTGGTCTCACGCAGTTTCGGGCGAGTAGAGGCTCTTTTCGCGCTTCGTTCGAAATTTTGAAACACAAGCATTCACGTTTAGAGTACTCTTGAACTTTGAGGATTGACCTAAATAGACAACGTTAAATTTGACCTTGTATGTTTGAAAACCTCATTAAATTATCCGCTTCTTTTTGAAATTTTGACACTCGAAAATCCTATAACTACGATTATTTTGGAATGGAGGAGCTAAATTAGAATCTATTTTGTACCCGACTACATATGCTATTATGTACAAAATCAGAGCAAAATTGGTGCCCCCATAATTTAGGTATGATTTACAAATGCCATGATATCAAATTCAAATAATTGAATGGACTTCATGTTGAATTCGATTTTTTAAACCACCTTAAGTTGAATTCAAATGTATGCTAGTCCATAGGTTGCTATTTATAATGTTCATTGTGTAACTTTCGTATGTATAATGTGCTTTACACACACAACATGAACTATACTCACGTTTATATTCGATTGCTAAAGCGATGCATTGTCTGGAGTTCAAAATACTAACTATGTGGATCAATTGTGTCGAATAATAACATAGACATGCTCAAATTCGATAGAATCTAGATGTCTGATGGATCAATGACCGTTCCTTACGCGAATTGCAAATATCATGATCCCATCCTAATATTTGGATACAATCACTACAAACAAAGACACATCCGTGACATTTTGCGCCAAACGAAACTTTTTTCTATCATACTTATGACACTTGTATGACAATAATTGTGACAAAACACGGTATCATCATAGATGTGATGGGGTCCTACTTCTATGACAAAAAATCATGACAGAAAATGGGCTTTTTGTCCTGGGCGGGCCGGAGACGCAGCCGCATGACATTCTTTGGGTCGTCCATGATGGAAAAAACCGTGGTACAAGCAAGGGCGAGGAAAATATCGGTGTGTTCCCGATTACGGTGGGTGGTCGGGGCCGAGCGATGCGCGTTTCTCTCGTACACGCACGCACATGGGTCCGAGGCGTTGGGCTCTAACTGAACCCGAGCGAGGCATTGGGCTCTAACTGAACCCGGGCGATTGCACTGTAGGCTGCGCGTTACTGAACCCGAGCGATCGATCGATGGCTGTTAACTGAACCTGATCGAGCGATTCCTTCGCTACTGCTGCTAACTAAAGCCGATCGATGCTACCTCTGCATGAACAGTGAGTGTTGCTGGG
>LR738713.1:706316531-706350823 GCA_902687465.1 Secale cereale
GATGAACAGTTCCCGGTGGGGGTGGCTGAACAGGACCCCGTGGTGTTGCCTCTGCATGAACAGGACCCCGTTCGATCGAGCCGGTTGGGGCTGCATGAACAAGACCCCGTGGAGGGCCGCATGAACAGGACCACCCCGTAGAGGGCTGCATGAACAGTAGACGGTGGAGGGCTGGATCAACAGTAGCCCGTGGAGGGGTGGTTGAACAGGAGCCCGTGGAGAGGGCTGGTTAAACAGTAGCCGATGGAGTAGCGCGCGGTGGAGGCTGAACAGTCGCAGGTGGAGGTTGGAGGAGGTCGACGGTGGATGAACAGTAGCCCATGGAGGCTGGAGGGGGTCGACGGTGGTGATGAACAGTATCCCGTGGAGTCCCATTTTGCGGTACGCCACACCCCTCCCGATGAACAGGACCCCCGTTTCGACCGTAGTGCTCCAACACAAGTCCATTTCCTCCATTTTGCGGTACGCCACACCCCTCCCGATGAACAGGACTCCCGTTTCGACCGTAGCGCTCCCATACAAGTCCGTTTCCTCCGTTTTGTGGTACGCCACACCCCTCCCGATCAACAGGACCCCCGTTTCGACCGTAGGAGGTTTGTTTCCTCCGTTTTGTGGTACGCCAGACCCCTCCCGATCAACAGGACCCCCGTTTCGACCGTAGGAGGTCCGTTTCCTCCATTTTGCGGTAGGCCAGACCCCTCCCGATGAACAGGATCCCGTTTTGAATGTGGTCGGTTGAACACAAGGCCGTTTCCTCCGTTCTGCGGTACGCTAGGCCTCGTTTCCATCGGCTGTTCCGTCCAAGCCCTCCCGATGAACACGACGACGCATTATGTTCCGACCCAGCCGGTTGGCTCCCCATGAACACGACGACGACGTTGTTTCTCCGTTCCGACCCAGCCATGTACACGGGCCCTGGCCGTACGTATGCGCGAGTAGGCGTTCGAGACCCTACCCGTATGTATGTACGTGGCCGTATTTTCTTTCTTGCACAGTTGCCGCAGTACGTACGTGTGCATGCTACGTGCGCACCTCTAGTACGACACGTGCGCGCCTCTACATCGACCAGTATGTACGTACACGTTCGCGACCAGAATGGCAACGCTACGTACGCTTCGACCAGGTGGGTCCCGACTATCAGGCACTTCCTTGCGTGCGAAGATGTAGCTGGTGGGTCCCAGCAGTCAGGGGGGCGAATCATTTTTTTTTTGCCCAGGCGCACTTCCTTGCGTGCGAAGATGTAGCTGGTGGGTCCGCGCAGTCAGGGGGAACGTTTTTTCATGAAATACGGTGGCCCGTCCAGTGGGTCCCCATTGTCAGGTGGAGGAATAATTATTTTGCGTGTAGTAAGGAGGCACTTCCTTGATGCGGCCGTGGACCCAGCTGTCAACCTCTCCACGTACGGTACTCTTCCGATGGAAGTCGTTCCTTGACCACGTTGACCATGCTGTATCGAGAGCACCAGGGCGATGGGCGACGGCGAGGCCTAGGAAGGGGACGATGCGGAGCCGGGGAAGACGCGGCAGTGGAAACCCGCACGGAGAGTGATACGTCTCCAACGTATCTATAATTTTTTATTGTTCCATGCTATTATTCATGATGTTTTGGATGTTTAATGGGCTTTGTCATGTACTTTTATATTATTTTTAGGACTAACCTACTAACCCAAAGGCCCAGTCCAGATTGCTGTTTTTTTGCCTGTTTCAGGGTTTTGCAGAAAAGGAATATCAAACGGAGTCCAAACGGAATGAAACCTTCGGGAGAGATATTTTTGGAGAAAATCACACACGGGAGACTTGAGAACCACGGATTAGGGGCCACGTGGTGCCCACGAGGGTGGGGGGCGCGCCCCCTGCCTCGTGGGTCCCACGTAAGGCCCCCGGTGCCCTCCTTCCTCCTATATAAACCTACATACCCCGAAACCATCAGAGGAGAAGAGAAAATCCTAGTTCCACCGCCGTAACCTTCTGTTCCCGTGAGATCCCATCTTGGGGCCTGTTCCGGAGCTCCGCCGGAGGAGGGATCTACCATGGAGTTCTTCTACATCATCATCATCACCTCACAAAGAGTTGTGAGTAGTTTACTACAGACCTTCGGGTCCATAGCTAGTATCTAGATGGCTTCTTCCCTCTCTTTGGATCTCAATACAAAGTTCGCCTCGGTCTTCGAGGAGATCTATTCGATGTAATCTCTTTTTGCGGTGTGTTTATCGAGATCCGATGAATTGTGGGTTTATGATCAAGATTATCTATGAGAAATATTTGGTTCTTCTCTCAACTCTTTATGTATGATTATAATATCCTTGCAAGTTTCTTTGAATTATTGGTTTGGTTTGGCCTACTAGATCTATAGTTCTTGCAATGGGAGAAGTTCTTGGCTTTGGGTTCAATCTTGCGTTGTCCTTTCCCAGTGACAGTAGGGGCAGCAAGGCACGTATTGTATTGTTGCCATCGAGGATAAAAAGATGGGGTTTATATCATATTGCTTGAGTTTATCCCTCTACATCATGTCATCTTGCTTAAGGCATTACTCTGTTCTTATGAACTCAATACACTAGATGCATGCTGGATAGCGGTCGATGTGTGGAGTAATAGTAGTAGATGCAGACAGGAGTCGATCTACTTGTCTCGGGCGTGATGCCTATATATAATGATCATGCCTAGATAGTCTCATAATTATTCGCGTTTCTATGAATTGCTCGACAGTAATTCGTTTACCCGCCGTAGAATATCGCTATCATGAGAGAAGCCACTAGAGAACACTATGGCCCCCCAGGTCTATTCTCAACATATCAATCTACATCTACTTTACTCTTTCCGCTTTTACTTTTTGTTCTTATAAACAAAAAATACCAAAAATATAAACTATCATCTCTATCAGATCTCACTTT
Organism: Secale cereale; assembly: GCA_902687465.1. NCBI lineage: Eukaryota > Viridiplantae > Streptophyta > Magnoliopsida > Poales > Poaceae > Secale > Secale cereale. The sequence continues at coordinate 706,319,422 of LR738713.1, forward strand.
TGTAAGTGACCGTAAAGGTATTGACAACCCCTTATCGCGTTGGCTACGAAGTTCTTATTTGTTTGTGCAGGTGCAAGGGACTTGCGCGCGGTCTCCTACTGGATTGATACCTTGGTTCTCAAAAATTGAGGGAAATACTTACGCTACTGTGCTGCATCTCCCTTTCCTCTTCGAGGGAATACAACGCAAGCTCGAGAAGTAGCAGAGAGGTGTACGAGGGTTCACTGGTTCGGTTGCGGTGTGAGGCTGTCGTCGCCGCAGAATAACAGGGGGTGTGGGTGAGTAGAGGGATGGCCTGGCCAGCGGTGCGATTAGTGGGGGGCGGTGAGGCCTCTGCGGCATCGCGGCCGGCCACGGGAGGCGGGAGCACGAGGCACGACCGGCGCTGGTTTGGGCGGCTGGAGCAAGAAGACCAGAGGTTGAAGAAGCACTACGGCCGTTGGATGGACATCGTACAGTCAATGGAGCTAGAATCGTTCATATTGACTAAGTTGACAAAGCACTCCATCCCCGTCAACTTAGTAGGCTCACAAGTCAGCCACCCACCACAGTGGGTCCCAACTAGCAGGGGGAGTATTCATTTTTTTTGCGTAATAAGGAGGCCTTTCCGGTGGGTCCGAGCTGACAGCGGGGGGAACATTTTTTCGCGAAATACGATGGCCCGTCCGGTGGGTCCCAGCAATCAGGGGGGACGTTTTTTTGCCAAATACGATGGCCCGTCCGGTGGGTCCCTGCTGTCAGGTGGAGGAATAATTATTTTCCGTGTAATAAGGAGGCACTTCCTTGCGGCTGCCATGGACCCAGCTGTCAGCCTCTCCACGTACAGTACTCTTCAGATGGAAGTCGTTCCTTGACCACGTTGACCACGCCGCGCCGAGAGCAAGGGCGGTGGACGACGACAAGGCCTAGGAAGGGAACGGCACGGAGGCAGGGAAGACTCGACAATTGTTCCCCATGCGGAGGGGAGTACGACTGTACAAGGGTTTACTGGTTCGTTTGCCATCGCCAAAGAATAACATCAGGTGTGGGCGAGTAGAGGGATGGCTAGGCCAGCGATGGGAGTACGATGGGGCGGTGAGGCCTGCGCGGCAACACAGCCGGCCACGGGGAGGAGGGAGCAGGCAGTCCCACCGGCGCTTGTTTAAGCGGCTGGAGCAGGAAGAGCGAAGATTGAAGAAGCACGACGGCCGTTGGATGGACATCCAACAGTCACTGCTTGTGCGTCAACCTTTTTTTTAGGAAAGCCACAAATCTGTGGAAAACATCATATAGCCCATCTGCCATTATTTTGAATAATTTACAGCCCATTTGCTAATTCTTAAGGTTTTTTTGGAGCCCATATTCTTTTTGTTAGCATACATCCCATATTGTGGCCACGGTTAAAAAATTATATGAAATTTTGCATATTTCGGTGCAGTTCGAACTGTTTTTAATCCCGAAATTTCGAGTCACATTCAAACTTATTTAAAAAATAAATGTATATCAATATAAAATCCAACAAATTGTGCACGCATAAAAATCAATGCAATTTAAAATCTCAAAATGAAAAAAATAAATTTGAAACTAATTGTCGGTTTGATGTGTTTTAAAAATGTACAGCCCATTTCTCATTACTGATACGCCATTTTCTCGGCCAGCCGAATGAAGCTCGCCTCGTCTTGAAAGATTTGCGGCCCAACAGGCCTGACAAAGCGACTTACTTGGCAAATCACAAAAAACTTAGCTGTGGCTGTGGACCCAGCTGCGGCCGTGGACCCAGCTGTCAGCCTATCCACGTACAGTACTCTTCCGATGGAAGTCGGTTGTTGACCACATTGACCACGCCGCGCCGAGAGCACCAAGGCGGTGGACGACGGCGAGGCCTAGGAAGGGGACGACGCGGAGCCTGGGAAGATGCGGTAGTGGATGCCCACACGGAGAGGAGTACGAGGGTTCACTGGTTCGACTGCGGTGTGAGACTGTCGTCGCCGCAGAATATCATGGGGTGTGGGTAAGTACAGGGATGGCCTGGCCAGCGGTGGGAGTAGTAGGGGGCGGTGAGGCCTCCGTGGCATCACAGCCGGCCACGGGAGGCACGCGCACGCGGCACGACCAACGCTAGTTTGGGCGGCTGGAGCAAGAAGACCGGAGGTTGAAGAAGCACTACGACCGTTGGATGGATATCGTACGGTCACTAGAGCTAGAATCGTTCATATTGACTAAGTTGACAAAGCCCTCCGTCCCCGTCAACTTAGTAGGCCAACAAGTCAGCCTCCCACCTAGGTGGGTCCCAGCTAGCAGGGGGAGTATTTATTTTTTTCTGCGTAATAAGGAGACACTTCCGGTGGGTCCGAGCTGACAGCGGGGGGAACATTTTTTTCGCGAAATACGGTGACCCGTCCGGTGGGTCACAGCAGTCGGGGGGAAACGTTTTTTTCGCAAAATACGGTGGCCCGTCCGGTGGGTCCCTGCTGTTAGGTGGAGGAATAATTATTTTCTGCGTAATAAGGAGGCACTTCCTTGCTGCGGCTGTGGACCCAGCTGTCAGCCTCTCCACGTACATTACACTTCCGATGGAAGTCGTTCCTTGACCGCGTTGACCACGCCGCGTTCCGTTGCATGCATGCGTCCATGGGCGTGGTGCGTCCCCACTGTCAGCCTCTCACGTACAGTCATCTTCCGATGACTCTCGGTTGTTGACCACGTTGACCACACCGTGCCGAGCGCACCAAAGGCCGGTGGATGACGGCGAGGCCCCAGACTAGAACGACCCGGAGATGGGGAAGACGGGGCAGTGGAGTCGCAGATGGAGAGGAGTGGGAAACTTGACTGGTTCTGGTGCGCGGCAGCATAGCCGCGGTGCCGCCCATGGGAGACAGGAGCAAGAACAGAGGTTGAAGAAGGAGCACGGATGTTGGATTAACATCCAACGGTCCAGCTGCTTGAATCATTTGTTGATTGAGTTGACAAAGCCCTGCGTACACGTCCGCTTAGTAGGCCCACAAGTTAGCCACCAAATCTGACGGCTCCCAGCTGTCAACGGGAGGAATAATTTTTTTCGCATATCAAGGAGGCACTTCCTTCCGTGCGAAGATACAGCCGGTGGGTCCCAGCTGTCAGGTGGAGGAAACATTTTTTCAGCTTAATAAGGAGGAACTTTCTTTGCGTGCGACCATGGACCTCGTGGGTCCCAGCCGACAGGCTCTCCACGTACAGTCCTCTTCCGATGACTCTCGTTTGTTGACCACACCGCACCGAGCGCAGCGAGGCAGTGAACGACGGCAAGGCCCCGGACGGGAACGACTCGGTGATGGGAAGAAGCGGCAGTGGAGTCGCAGATTGAGTGGAGGAGAAGGGTTATGACTGGTTCTGGTGCGGCGTGGGGCTGTAGTCGGTGGAGAATAACAGGAGGTGTGGAGGGGTGTGTAACACCCCAAATTTTTGAGTTGGCTTTTCTTGCAAACTTTTGGCCTTTTTGAAAGGGGGATTGTTTGATCCTTTCTTTTGCCCTTCTAAAATCCCTTTTTGCCAAAGTTTGTGTGTCTTCTCAAGCTTGGTTTTTGGCCTTGAAAAGTTCTCCTCTTGTGTTTGGCTCAAGCACAAGTTGAGATTCAAAAGGAGTTGTTTGAGTTCACCACTTCTTGTTTTAAAATTCTCAAGTTTAACCTTGACTTATCTCCCCTCCAACCTTCATCTTGCCATGATCCCAACAGGAACAATCCCCTCCAAGACTCTCTTCACACCATGGGACAAGCATTTCATCAATTCCAGCAAGTTGTGAGCTTATTGGGATTTTTCTCCTATTTATTTCATTCCAAAAACAATTCTGTCTTTTATAGTGGACCTTGGTGATTTACAAAGGAACCCCCATTTTCATCTACCTATTTGACTCCAAACCAACTCTCCTAGATAGTCCTTAGTACCCACAACCTAGATCCATCTTGTTTCACTGGTCCATAGTTCAAAATTTTCAAATTTCACCTGCTGCAAGTTTGGATCAGATTTGCAAAATTTGGTGAAATTCATATTTATCTTCATCCAAAAATTCTGTGAAAAATCATGCAGCCTCTAGATACATCAAGAGGCCACTCCACCAAAAATCAGCTCCAGAGGCATTGCACAAATACCAGAATCAATTCATCAAACACCTAGCCTACACTGTTCTCTCAAATTCAGAACAGTTAACTAAAACTGTCGACAGTTCAACACTTCGTTAGTTTCATCAGTTTCGTCAGATCATTCAGCGCAGCAACAAAACTCGTCTGTGCTTCCTTGGCTCGACGCTGCACTGCAGCTTCTCCTTATCCATGCACCGCACGGTCGCTTGGCCGTTTCTGGGCGTCGGTGGCGCCCTGGCCCGACCGCGCCGGCGGCTGCCACGGCCACAGCGCCGCCCGTGGCGGCTGACAGAAGCAACGCCGCAGCTCCACGCCGTTTCGCGCCGCCAAGACCATCCCAGTGCTCCACGTGTCCCTCCCCACAGCCAACGCACGCCTGGCATACCGTCGCGGTGGCCTGGCACGCGCAGAGCGCCGTTTCTGCCGCCGACAAGCCGCGCGGCCGTTTCGTCGAGGACAGGCCGTAACTCCACCTCTACCGCTAAGTTAAGCGCGAGAATGGAGCTCCTACAGATCATAGATGATGCTCAAGCCCCTAGCCCCGCCGTGCGTCCACTGCAGCGCCGTAATTGGCTCGCCAGACTTATCCGTTCGCGGCATCCACCTCGAGCCGCCTATAAAAGGCACCCCCGAGCTCGTGCTCGAGCACACACGCCTCCACTACTTCCCTAGACCGCGCCCAACCTCTGGAAGAGCCCCGAGAGGCTTTTCTTCCCCGGCTCCGGCCAGCTACCTCCGCCTCGGGCTCCAGCTCCGGTCACTCCGGTGAGGGCTCCTCCATCGCCGTGAACTTGAACGTAGTACCCTGGCATCCACCTAGTCCTAACCCCCAACCCAATTTCTCTCCAGAAACCTTCTCCGACGAGGTCCACGAACACCCGAGCCGCCGTCCGCCGGAGATAAGCTCGCCGTCGACGTGGGACTCGCCGGCACCCAACTCCACCACCGTTCGATGCGGAACACCATCGTGAAGCCATAGGTACCACTCCCCTCCCCTATCTCGCCGTGGATCGACGCCGGCGATCACCGCAGCACCGGCGCCGGCGCGGCTCTATTTCTTTTTTTCAAACCTGACAGGTGGGGTCCCTCTGTCAGTCTCTCACATCTCCCCCTCGAACCGTTTTTTGTTGGCGTATTTTAGCAAAGTGCGTTTTCCCTCTACGGGTGACGTACTGCGTACCGGTTCGCTTTGTCCTTTTCTGTTCTAGCCCCTGGATCTTTTCTGTTTCATTACAGATGGGTCCCTAGACAGAAACCTTAATATCTTTTAAACTAAAAGTGATTTTGAGTTGATTCTTTTTCTGTCCACCTAGGTTTTATGTCTAGTTTTTTGTCATATTTATGTGGGAATATTTTGAGCAACTTTATTTGCACACGCGGTATTTATGTTAGTATATATTTCTGTTTGAATACATAGATACCGGAGGCCGTGACGGAGACGCGAATCACGCCGAGTTAGGCTCCGACTTTTCAGAACCAGGCAAGCATGTTTGAACTCTTGATATGATGAGTGTGTTGCATGTTTTCTCAAGTAGCTCGTTCATAAGCATGATCATATGGGCATATGTGTATGGCATATTTCATGCAAGTAAGCTTCGGGTGAGTCCCGAAGGAGAATGTTGAACCACCTCGATCATATGGTGATACGATGGGGTGGAATGCTGGTATTGTTGGAGCATGCCAGTAGTTGGTCAGCTCAGTATCAACGGAGATCATGTCAGGATTCCGTTCGTCTCCTTTTCAGTACTATCATAGGCCGTCCGTTGGGATTACGGTCTAGTCGGTTGTAAACCACTTTCCGAGTACACACCAAGTAGAGGGGCCGGGATGAGGGTTCCATGGCCCTGGATTAAAGCCCGTCATCCGGTCAGGGGGCATGGGTGTTTCCGGTTGGGACCGAGAGGGGGGCACCCTTTAGAGCGCGCATATATAAATTTGATCCCATGCTATTCGAGGTTGTAGCCTTCCCGTCTTAAAGTTTTCCGTGAATGTCGTCGCGGGTGATTCCGGACGACAAGACGTTAAAGGGTGTGTACTGGTTAGTTGGGTTTCTACTAAAACACCGTAGACGGGGCTAGCCCACGTGGCTAGTAGAACCCGTTGGCTATGAGTTATTAGTACAAGCTCTGCAGAGTTAAAATTCCTTCAGTTGCCATGTTTATGGCCTAGGGTCAATCCTCATATCCCGGTGACTGTCTCTAGTATATTCTTGTGGGTAACCAGAATAGTGTTGTCATCAAGTTCATTTGGTAAATGAACTCACCACTATCTCTGTATTGATTTTACTTTCCGAAGTATTTCATCATTTTATACTGTTATTTATAAGCCCTTTATGTGATGTCGCTTAGACGTCCGACTGTGGCATTCTTGTTATTTATTTTTGCTATAAGCCCTTTATGTGATGTCGCTTAGACGTCCGACTATGGCATTCTTGTTATTTATTTTTGTTATAAGCCCTTTATGTGATGTCGCTTAGACGTCCGACTATGGCATTCTTGTTATTTATTTTTGTTATAAGCCCTTTATGGGATGTCGCTTAGACGTCCGACTGTGGCATTCTTGTTATTTATTTTTGTTATAAGCCCTTTATGTGATGTCGCTTAGATGTCCGACTGTGGCATTCTTGTTATTTATTTACGTTATAAGCCCTTTATGTGATGTCGCTTAGACGTCCGACTGTGGCATTCTTGTTATTTATTTTTGTTATAAGCCCTTTATGTGGTGTCGCTCAGACGCCCGACTGTGGCCTGTTAGTCATTTATTATTTTTCCTACGAGGCGTCACCCAGACCCTCGTTTGGTCTCGTTATTTTTGTCTTTTGGATTTTGGGAGGATTACCGCCCGACTTCCATTCTTTACTTTCGGTGCATTCATATTTTGTTCCGGTTGCATTTTTGCTGGAATACTCATATGCATTCATGTTGGCATTTGTTATATCCTAAGTCCGAACTGTCTTGCGAGTACATTCAAAGTACTCACCTGGCTTGTTGATTTGGCCAGATGTGGACGAAGGCGATCTCATGGATGAAGAGTTCGATAGCGAGTCCGACGCTTAGAGGAGTCCCAGTCAGTCCCTTGCGATCTTGGAGTTGATCACTGTTTTATAACCGCTTCCGCCTACCACCAAATAAATTCATCGCGTCTCACTCCGACACTCAATGAACTGTAAAATATTGGAGTCACACCACCCACTTCACTGTGACGTATTCCACTGCCTTTTATTACGAGTCAGTAGTATGTCACCCTGCCTTGTGCCATATCCGCCTCTATGTAATATATTGGCGCGCTTGTAATAAAACTTGTTGAGCCACCCCTAGCTCAACCTTGTATAATATTTAGTGTACTGGAAATTTTGTATCAAGGAATTGTCTGCCAGTAGGAATATTATTCCTCGCTGGTTTAATAAAGAGATCGGCCTTCCGGTAATTATTTTACTGAAGGACCGGTCGTGACAGGGTGGAGGGATAGCCTGCCCGGCGGTGGGCTAGCGCTTCGCAACGATGCGTGCTAAGCAGAGCTGCTAGCCGCCGGAGGCCGGACCAGGCGGTCCCGGCGACGCTGGAGGAAGAAGAGGAGAGATTGAAGGTGCATGCTGACCAAGTTGACAACGCCCTGCGTAGGCTTCCATGTCAGCCTGCAAAAATGTGGCATATTGGCCCACATGTCAGCCTGCAAAAATGTGGCATATATTTAACCCATGTTTTCTGGAATGTACGGTCTATTTGTTGGGATAGGTGAACAAATAATTTCGTGTTAATGCGGCCCATTTATATTATCTAAGAAATCCCAGCCCATTCGCACTTCCTTCAAATACATGAATTAGCTGGGCTCGTTATATATATATAATGTTATGTTAGAAGGAGCAATTAATATCAAAAATAAACCGAAGAGGCACATTTTTTATATACATAATTAACAAATTAGCGAGTTATTGCTCCAAATAGAAATGAGCGCATTATTATTACATTGGTCCTTAAAATCTTCGAAAGCTTTTGTACGCAATCACCAAGATTTTCCTTGCCGGTGAGTCAAAAATAACCAGGATTTTCCTTGCCAACTTCTGTTAAACATTTACTTTTATAAGTTAATAACACGTGGGATGTTTTTATAATGTATATATAAGTCTCTATAAAATATACGATAATAGTAATGATATAAATATATATAATGTGGTTAAAAAATACATTGGGCTGCCGATCTTTAAGAAAAAGCCCATAGGCCTGTATTTTTTAGAAGAACAGGGAGGCCTCTCCCCGGTTCCATTAACCAGAATGAAACCATACAGCGTCTCTTTGTCGAAGTAACTACTGAAACTAAGGTTCACCAGTTCAGACTAAAACAGAAAATTACAGCCCTGCTCGACAAGAGCCAAAGGACAAGACGAAAACATACTGAAGGCAAAACATGCGCCTGTCAACCAGTCATCACCCCCACACAACTCGCTCGCTCCCCTCCGCTTTAGTGGTGGCGCCATAGCCGCCTGGGCGACTAGAAAATTGCGAGGGTAGACACGGGGATGTTCACCATGGTATTGCCTTCAGTGTCACGCTTCTTGGCCGGAGAAAAGAAATCGTCGTCTTCGGAGATCTTGAGGTTGTCCCAGCATACCCCATTATCCAATCCAAGGTTCGTCTTCAGCCACATGAGATCATCAAGGGTTGCTGGAGTAGCTTTGCCAGCGCACTCAAGAACTCTTCCACACGGGTTTTGCTTGTTTCTGGGATCAGAATCACCCAGAACTTGATCATCCTGTGTATCATTCTCCACACCTGATTAATAGATGTCCAAATGGTGTTATTAAAAATCATAGAGTTCCTATATTTCCATAAACACCAAAGGACAGCAGAACTAACTACGTTCAAGGCTAAATTCTTTTTATTAGATATCCAAAGTCGGGCCATAGATTCAAAGTTTGCACCCAAGTTCTTTTGGAAAAAGAGATTGACAAATGACCAAATATTTTTGGCTACAACACAGTCATAAAATAAATGATGGTTTGTCCCTTGCTCAGCACAGAAGACACAATCAAGCGGCTTGATTATATGTCTTTTCCTAAGGTTGTCTCTCGTCATCAGCTTGTTTTGTGAAAACAACCAAAGGAAGACAGGAATCTTCGGAGGCATTGCCAGTTTCCAAACAGCTGACAGAAATAGGGGTTGCACCCTGATACGTCCAAAACATATCTATAATTTCTGCTTGCTCCATGCCTCTTTTGGGTGATATTGCCATGATATTTATACACTTCCATACACTTTTGATCATATTTGGACTAACCTATTAACTCAGTGCACCCCAGTGCCAGTTTCTGTTTTCGGCTGTTTTTGTATTTCAGGTTTTCACGTTACGAGAACTGCCAGGAAAAATCCAGAAAAATTATATAAAAAATCAGCGTTCCAGAAACTTCCGTGCGCCCGAAGGACAGCCGGGGGGGGGGCACCAGGGCTCCAGGCGCCCTGGCGGCGCCCCCCCCCTAGGCCGCGCCGGGGGGGCGCCTGGGCCCCCCGAGGCTCCTCCGATGCCCCCCTTTGGCATATATTTAAAACGTCTCCACCCTCGAAAGAGGAACTCTTTTTGTGATCCCATCTCTGTTCCGCCGCCGCCGCCGCTTCCAAGATCGGGAGCACCAGGAGAACTCTTCCCGGCACCCTGCCGGAGGGGAGGATCACCACCGGGAGCTTCTCCACCACCATGGACGGCTCCCGGATGAGTTGTGAGTAGTCTCCCTTGCACCATGGGTCCATGACCAGTAGCTATGTGATGTTCTCCTCCCGTTCTTGTGCTTCACTAATTAGTCCTCGTGAGCTGCCCTACATGATCGAGGCACATATGTAATCCTTATGTTGTTGCTATGATGAGTTTGCTGGGATCTGATGGATTATGAGATTATGTTCAGATTGTGTTTGAGTAATATATTTGATCTACCTCTTTTATATTTATGTTCGTAAGTAATTCTTGCATGTTCTCCGTTGTTATTTATTGCTTTGGCCAAGTAGTAGGTAGTGACTCCAAGAGGGAACGTTATGCTTGATTGTGGGTTCATGCCCCTCGATGACTAGCTTGAGTGACAGAAACATGAGTCTAGGGGATGTGCTGTTGCCACAAGGGGGAAAACAACGGTGCTTGTGCCCGCGGGTGCAAGGACTGTTTACTTTACGCAAAGTTCTTTTAATGCAGTTGTCTGTTGCATTGAGTTTACACTATGGGTGGGACTCGCAACTTAATACCAGTGAGATGTTCTGGATAGATATCTCAATGTGGATGATTAGTAGTAGATATTGATGGATTTCGGTCTACTACTTTGGCATACCGCCCATGCTTTGAACCTCAACCTTTCTTGCAATGTAGTCAGCATTGGTTTGCGCACATGGTCCTGTCAATTGCCCAGCTGTAATTCGTTTACCTCACATAGCTGTTTTATCGTCTTTTGGGAGAGAGACATCACTAGTGAACATCATGAGACTCCGGTCCATATTACCATCATTGATCACATCCGCTATTTACTTTTCCGCTATTTACTTACTATTGCAATTATACCTATCACTATTATCACTTGCGTTTGATCCTTTGTAAACTACAAGGCCGGAGGGATTGACAACCTCTCTGTACTCGTTGGGAGCAAAGTTATTTGTATCTGTGTGCAGGTCCACGTTGATTGCTAATATCCGGCGCCGTTAGCAGTTGACACCTTCTTGTTGAAACTGGGAGTCTCTGGGAAATCGATCCTTGGTAATACCAAGGGAAAACTTCTGCTACACTGCATCTCAAACCTTCCACTTGAGGTAACCAACGAGGGGTGAGAAGCGACCTAGCAAAGCAATTTCTGGCGCCGTTGCCGGGGACTCCACTCTTCAGGATAGGGGAGTTGCACACTATCTTTTACCTTTGCTTTTAGTCTTGTTAGTTTACCTTTCAGTTTTGCTTTAGTATCTTCTATCGAAAATCACAAAAATAGTTATCTTGCTTGCTTGCTACTATGGGTTCCACCGAGAACACCAAGTTGTGTGACTTCACTAGTCACAACAACGATGACTTTATCAGCACACCTATCACTACACCTGCCACTTCAGCACCTTCATATGAAATTAAACCTGCTTTACTGAATCTAGTTATGAAAGATCAATTCTCCGGTGCTGGAGATGATGCTGCTTTACACTTGAACAACTTTGTTGAACTTTGTGATATGCAAAAGTACCAAGAAATAGATGGTAATATTGTTAAGCTTAAGCTTTTTCCTTTCTCCTTGAGAGGAGGAGCTAGAATTTGGTTTCAGTCTTTGTCTAGAAATAGCATAGATTCATGGGACAAATGCAAAGATGCTTTTATTGGAAAATACTATCCACCTGCTAAAATTATCCAACTGAGAAGTAACATAATGAATTTTAAACAATTGGATAATGAACACGTTGCCCAAGCTTGGGAACGTATGAAATCTCTTATCAAGAACTGCCCTACTCACGGTTTGACTACTTGGATGGTTATCCAAACTTTTTATGCAGGCTTGAACTTTACCTCGCGGAACTTGTTAGATTCGGCCGCGGGAGGAACCTTTATGTCAACTACACTTGGTGCTGCCACAAAACATCTCGATGAGATGATGACCAACTATTCCCAATGGCACACCGAACGCGCTCCAATAGGTAGGAAGGTAAACTCTGTCGAGGAGATTTCCTCCTTAAATGAAAAAGCTGACTTAATCATGTCCCTACTTTCCAAGCAATCTTCTATTGATCCTAGTTATGATCCTTTAGATTCTGTGATTGCTCATGCTTATAGGAGTAACTTTGGTAGCAATCCTAGACCGTTCCCCTCTAATTCCTTTGGGAACAACAATGCTTATCCTATCACCAAGAACTACACCCAAAAAGATAGAGACTTGCCTGACTATGAGAAACTTCTAGAAATAGAGAAGGCCACTAAGAACTACATGCACACCCAATATGAACAAAAGAAAACCTTCTTGAGGCAATTAAATGAGCATACTGCTATCTTGCAAAACATTAGTAGACAATTAGAGAGCATAAATATTGAGATTTCTAACCTCCAGACTAGGCTCACTATCACTGAGACCCAAGTTTCCAACATGTCCCACACACAAGCCACTTTGATAAACCAAATGACAGCTAAACCCGAAGTGGTTGCACCCCTAAGGGAGGAAGAGGAAAGAATTAAGAGCCTTCCTACCCACCACACTGTTGCTACTATCCAAGTTGTTGAGGATATCCAAACTCTTAGCACCCAATGTACTCCTGGTCCCGATGGACCTATTAATGGTGATGCTATGACTATAGAAACTACCAAACAAGTGAACCTAAAGGACACCACTACCACTTTACTTGATGCTAGTGACCTTGACTTTGATAATTGCACTCTTACCGAAGTTATTGATTTCCTTCACAAGATGTCTAGAGACCCCCGCACTAGCACGATTAACCTTGCCTTCACACAGCATATCACTAATGCTATCATCAAAGCTAGGGAGGAGAAACTTAGAGTAGAAGCCTCCATACCTAGAAAGCTAGAAGATGGTTGGGATCCTATGATAAAAATTAAATTGAATGACTTCTCTTGCTATGCATTATGTGATGTTGGAGCTAGTACCTCTGTTATGCCCAAAAGAATATATGATATGCTTAAATTGAAACTTTTTGATTCTTGTTCTTTTGGTGTTCGTCTCGTTGATTCTTCCATAAAGAAACCTTTGGGGAGGATCGACGATGTTCTTATCGTTTTCAATGATAATTATGTTCCCGTTGATTTTACTATTATGGATATTGAATGTGATCCTTCTTGTCCAATTATTTTGGGACGTCCCTTTTTATGCACCGTTGGTGCTATCATTGACATGAAAGAGGGTAATATAAAATTTCAGTTTCCTCTCAAGAAAGGGATGGAACACTTCCCTCGAAAGAAGATCAAGTTACCTTTTGAGTCCGTTGTACGGGCTAGCTATTCTTTTACTCTTGATAAAACTTGATCTATATGCATTATGCCTAGCTTAAAGGCATAAAAGAAAGCGCTTTTGGGAGGCAGCCCAATGAATAAATTTATTTTGCTTTTGTTGTGTCTTGATGTTGTTTACTACTGTAGCAGAATCATTGTATCTTTGCTTTTCAATTTTGTGCCAAGTGTAGCCTCTGATTGCTAGAAAGTTCAAAAGTTGTGAGGTACTGTCCAGGAAACAGATTCTGTCCTTGGATAGAAAAATTAGTATAAAATCACCAGATCATCTTTTTGGTCTGAATGTTTTCGACAGCGTTCTCTATATAATTGTCTTTCGTGCGTCTGTTCTGAGTTTTTTGATTTGAGTTGCAGAAGTGCCCCGAACAAATCATTTACTACCTGCTGTTCTGTTTTTCATAGATTCTGTCCTGTTTTGCCTTTCCTTCATTTTGCAAACCTAGAGCTTGCTTTTTCTTTGCAAAAACTTTTTGGCAATCTTGAGAAACAGTAGACCTTCAAGAATATCTTTATTTCCAGCAAGGTATAATTATTTTATTATGGGTACTAACCTCGCTAATCAGATTATGATGAGTTATGTATGAAGGGAGTTTTCAAGTGTGCGAGGGAAGATGATAAAAAGATTCAGGAGTGTCAAGCGCTCAAGCTTGGGGATGCCCCCATGCACCCCGAAGAAATATTCAAGGAGACTCAAGCGTCTAAGCTTGGGGATGCCCCCGTGCATCCCCTTCTCCATCAACATTATCAGTTCGTCTTTCGTTCCACTATATTTTAATCACTTCATGTGTTATGTGCTATGCTTGGAGCGTCTTGCTTTTAGTTTCCTTTTTAGTTTTTCATAACGAGTCGGAACTCAGCGTTCTTTATGTGGGAGAGAAACACGCTCCACTTCTACCTAGAACATAACATAGAATTTTCATGTCTATCTTTGTTGTGTGTGTTCTTTGTCTTTTAATATCTACTATCATGCTCTGCTCTTAGTATTCATGCTTATTTTTTTAAAGAGCTTTTGTTTAGTTGGTTGCTTGAACTCTCTTTAATTACCATGCTTATCTTATTAAGAGAGTTTGCTCCCGTTGCATTGGTTAATATGTCTATGATAAAGATGCTACGTGCATAATGGCGCTTAGTAGTTCAGGTTTTCTTATGGTTAGTCTCAAATAGCTGGGGGATTCCCAATGTGTTATTGGAGTACCAACATGATTTGTTTGCCAATGATGTGGTATGGTTTAGTAATATCTTCCCTCAAGAATTTATTTTGATTGACTTGGCGTATGCTCACGCATATTTAAGACTGTAAAGAAAGTCTGTCAAGCCTTGATGATCTTTTGTTTCTGAGTAGCGATATAACTTCCATGCCTGATTCAATGTTGCTTTGTCGCTCTGCATGATTATGACCGTCATTGCTCTCTTAGTTGGTCGCTCCCAGTCTTTGCTAACCTCCACCTGTACTAAGCGGACTGACTGCTTGTGCATCCACATCCTTTTAAACCAGTTATGCCATATGAGTCCACCATACCTACCTATATGTGGTATTTCACCGCCACTCCAAGTAAATTTACATGTGCTACCTTTAAAACCTTCAGTTGCAATACATAGCTCATGGGAAAGTAGCTTAAAAACTATTGTGGTAAAGAATATGTTGCTTATGTATCTTATTTTCTTATAAGTTGCTTGCTGAGCGGTAACCATGTTTCTGGGGACGCCATCAACTGTTACACTTTTGTTGAATATCATGTGAGTTGCTATGCATGTTCGTCTTGTCTAAAGTAAGGGTGATTTGCCATGGGTTGAATGGTTTGAGTATGCATATTGTTAGAGAAGAACATTGGGCCGCCAACCAAAGCCATGTATCATGGTGGAAGTTTTAGCTTGGACATTAATCCTCAATCTCTTATGAGAATATGCTTAAGCATTAAAGAGGAGTCCATTATCTATTTTCTATGTTGTCCCGGTATGGATGTCCTCAAGTTGAGATCTATCAAAAACGAGAAATCAAATGCGATCTATCTCCTTGGACCTTTGTACAGGTGACATAGAGGTACCCCTTTGTGACACTTGGTTGAAACATATGTAATGCAATGACAATCCATGGAAATCCGAGCTAATTAAGACAAGGTGCGAGCACTATTGGTATTCGATGCATGAGGCTTGCAACTTATAGGATGTCTTATGCATAAAACATATGAAGTACTACTACCGTTGACAAAATTGTTTATATGTTTTCAAAATAAAAAGCTCTAGCACATGAGTAATCCCTGCTTCCCTCTGTGAAGGGCCATTCTTTTACTTTTATGTTGAGTGTCCACCTTCTTTTAAAAGCACCAACTACTGAGAGCATGATTGTCATTCTGAGTGTAATGTGCATTGTTCCAAAGTAGCATTGTCTTTGGCATGATTGTGATATCGTTTATTCTGAAATCACTGTATCTAGTCATCACTTAAACCTTGAAGGTGCCCCTGCATTTATGCTTCATTAAAGGGGGCAAGCTAGATATCACTTTATCATATTTGCACATCATGTTCATTGCAAATCTTTTTGATGTTTCAGTATCATATTGTAAAACTTTCAGTTCTTTGTGATTTTCTCATGAGGCAACTTAATTACTACAGATTCATTGTCTCAGTAAGCTTTTGTCATATGACTATGAAAAAGTCCTATACGGTTAGTAGCATGTCACCACAGAAATTATTCTTGTTATCATTTACCTACTCGAGGACGAGCAGGAATTAAGCTTGGGGATGTTGATACGTCCAAAACGTATCTATAATTTCTTCTTGCTCCATGCCTCTTTTGGGTGATATTGCTATGATATTTATACACTTCCATACACTTTTGATCATATTTGGACTAACCTATTAACTCAGTGCACCCCAGTGGCAGTTTCTGTTTTCGGCTGTTTTTGTATTTCAGGTTTTCACGTTACGAGAACTGCCAGGAAAAATCCAGAAAAATTATATAAAAAATGAGCGTTCCAGAAACTTCCGTGCGCCCGAAGGACAGCCGGGGGGGCCACCAGGGCTCCAGGCGCCCTGGCGGCGCGCCCCCCTGGGCCACGCCAGGGGGGCGCCTGGGCCCCCCGAGGCTCCTCCGATGCCCCCCTTTGCCATATATTTAAAGCGTCTCCCGAAACCCTCGAAAGAGGAACTCTTTTCGCGATCCCATCTCTGTTCCGCCGCCGCCGCCGCTTCCAAGATTGGGAGCACCAGGAGAACTCTTCCCGGCACCCTGTCGGAGGGGAGGATCACCACCGGGAGCTTCTCCACCACCATGGACGCCTCCCGGATGAGGTGTGAGTAGTCTCCCTTGGACCATGGGTCCATGACCAGTAGCTATGTGATGTTCTCCTCCCGTTCTTGTGCTTCACTAATTAGTCCTCGTGAGCTGCCCTACATGATCGAGGCACATATGTAATCCTTATGTTGTTGCTATGATGAGTTTGCTGGGATCCGATGGATTATGAGATTATGTTCAGATTGTGTTTGAGTAATATATTTGATCTACCTCTTTTATATTTATGTTCGTAAGTAATTCTTGCATGTTCTTCGTTGTTATTTATTGCTTTGGCCAAGTAGTAGGTAGTGACTCCAAGAGGGAACGTTATGCTTGATTGTGGGTTCATGCCCCTCGATGACTAGCTTGAGTGACAGAAACATGAGTCTAGGGGATGTGCTGTTGCCACAAGGGGGAAAACAACGGTGCTTGTGCCCGCGGGTGCAAGGACTGTTTACTTTACACAAAGTTCTTTTAATGCAGTTGTTTGTTGCATTGAGTTTACACTATGGGTGGGACTCGCAACTTAATACCAGCGAGATGTTCTGGATAGATATCTCAAGGTGGATGATTAGTAGTAGATATTGATGGATTTCGGTCTACTTACTTTGGCGTACCGCCCATGCTTTTAACCTCAACCTTTCTTGCAATGTAGTCAGCATTGGTTTGCGCACATGGTCCTGTCAATTGCCCAGCTATAATTCCTTTACCTCACATAGCTGTTTTATCGTCTTTTGGGAGAGAGACATCACTAGTGAACATCATGAGACTCCGGTCCATATTACCATCATTGATCACATCCGCTATTTACTTTTCCGCTATTTACTTACTATTGCAATTATACCTATCACTATTATCACTTGCATTTGATCCTTTGTAAACTACAAGGCCGGAGGGATTGACAACCTCTCTGTACTCGTTGGGAGCAAAGTTATTTGTATATGTGTGCAGGTCCACGTTGATTGCTAATATCCGGCGCCGTTAGCAGTTGACACCTTCTTGTTGAAACTGGGAGTCTCTGGGAAATCGATCCTTGGTAATACCAAGGGAAAACTTCTGCTACACTGCATCTCAAACCTTCCACTTGGGGTAACCAACGAGGGGTGAGAAGCCACCTAGCACACCCCTCTAAAGTTAATCATGTGGTACAAAGAGCTAGAGGAGTAGACACCCTTATTCTCAAGTTGCTAGATCAGAACATCAGAGTCACCATCAAAGATGATTTCTTTAGCTATCTCCACTAGCTGGTACCATTGTTCCATCAATAGACTATCAAAGTTCCTCCTAAAGGTTAACTTTAGTGTTTCACCATCCCAGACATCTTTGACACTTTTGTTTTGCTCATTGCAAATCATATAGACGTGCCAGAATTGTACTGCTAGGGGGGAGGTGCCAAACCAAGTATCTTCCCAAAACCTAATCTTGTCTCATGTCCCTATTTTCCATCTATACCCAAATTTCAAAGTTTGGATGATAGATTTCACTCCTTTCCAGAACCTAGAGGTATTGTGGAGGTGCTAGGGGCAAAAACATTTGTTTTGCCTCTCATATATTTCTGGTCTATCATCATCTTCCAGGGTTTTCCTTCACCTTCATAGTATCTTTTAACCAAAGACCCTAAGAGGCAGATGTTGACCTCACGAAGATTTGGAGGATCCAATGGACCCATTTATCTCCAAAGCATCTCTTTCTAAGCAGCTCTTCGAGGAATTCCAAATCTACTTTATCAAAAGCCTTTTCATAGTCTAGCTTAAGCACTAGGCCTTGGTTTTTAGTAGAGTGTATGGAGTGCAGAATCTCATGAGCTATAACCACACTTTCTAAGATATATCTACCCTTAAGGACAGCTGACTGGTTACTAGCTATAAGCCTTTACAGGATCCTAGCTAGTCTATTTGTGAGGACCTTGGTGAGGATCTTGAAACTACAATTTAGCAAACTAATGGGCCTAAACTTTTTCATGCTAGAAGCATCAACTTCTTTTGGAAATAAAGTCAGCATAGCAAAGTTAAGTCTATGAATATCCAGTGCCCCCTGATGAAAAACTTCAAACATGGCTATCAGAGTGGTAGGCAGAGTAAGTTTGGGTGTCTTCTTCCATGCCCTCTGCAAGCTCTAGTCCGCGATCCACATCCTGAAATTCTGCAATCGCCGCATCCAGCCAAAATTGCCTCACCCACTCGTTACACTTGGGTCCAATTTCGCCATTGTTGCAGGATGCCCCTATACTCAATCCATGGCCGGGGCAGGGAGAGGTACGGCCAAGGGTCGACCTCTTCCAACTCTGAAGGCGGCGCCAACGACATCTTCCCCTCGATGCACTCCCATCTCGCCCGCCGCTGCGGATCTGTGCTCCTCGCCTCTGCTCGCGCCCAGTTAACGAAATCCTTCGGGGAGGTGGTCGGGTGTGGCATCCTCCTCTTCTCGTTCCAATTGCCCTCAAAATAGATCCTCCACGCCAGATTGAGGAGCTCGTAATCTGCGTTGGCACCATAGGTCTCGATTCCCCATGATGCCCACACCTTCATCTCCGGATCTGGCTCCGACTCCGCCTTTTGGTGCAGCGCCCTCCACTCCTTCACACACATGAGGTAGGAGGATGCATCGTCGCGGATCCGTGTGGCTCGCTCCGTCCACCTCCGCATCCTTGTCGCCCGCAGCGTCTCTGGTGACACCGACCCAATCGGGCGCAGCATCTTCGGGAAGGCCTGGTACACGAAGGGGGAGGCATGTACGGGATTGTCGAGCCCGGGCGAGGAGGCGAGCATGTGGATCTATCGACTCTCGGCATGGGGGCGGGGTGTAGGGCAGGGAGGTTCACCGTCGCGAGGAAGTCGGCGGTGAGGTGGGGTGGTGGGGTGTCATCTGCTCTGCTCTGTCCCATAGGCCGGTATGGACCTCAAAAAATAAGTTGAAACCACTGTCACTGTATGTCGTGGGCTACGCATGTTAAAATACAAAACCTAGGTCTAACTGATACTTGTTCGCCCTCTGAAAAAAATGATATCAGATCCCCGAGCGAACTAGATTATAGAGGGGGCCGGCGGCACGACTGAAGAAGCACATCAGGAGTGATTTTTTTCCTTCAGTGGATGGCTCTCGATGGCGTTTTTTTTACTTGTCTCTACACCATACAACTAGTATTTTTAGCCTCCCGGTCTGTGGTGGACCAGCAGCCCATTTGCTGGGTGGGCCAACCCCACAGTAGGCATACTAACAAGTTCACACACAAGCACAAAAGAAAAGGTAAACATTCATATCAAACTCAGGTTCACAGGACACGTTCATATTCATAGCCAACATTCACTATCAACAACTCAAAATATTCATATATACACAAGTTTAGCATGTCTATGGATCCAAATGATTCATAGATCACACAACAATATTCATAGATAATTCAAAAAAAGATTCAGATATACACATGTTCAATATGTTTATGCATCCAAATGATTGAGATCACAGCCAATATGATCCATGGACGAACTTTAATTATCTAGGGTACAGACTGGTAAATGGTGTTCAGTCTGAGGTACTTCTTGCTACAATTAATGCTTGTACGAGTAACCTTTCGAGTACATAAGAGGCAGCACAGACAATCTGAACTTTGCTTGTAGGTTTATCCTCCAATAGTGGCCTCGTGCCGAGGGAGGTTTGAGCAACTTGGCCACTACTTTCATCCAACTAGTTTACTAGCTCATCTTGGTCCTATAGCTCGCCAAAATTCTACATTGCAGACTGGTAAATGGTGTTTAGTCGAAGGTACTTCTTGCTAAAATTAATGCTTGTACGAGTAAACTTTCGAGTACGTAAGAGGCAGCACAGACAATCTGAACTTTGCTTGTAGGTTTATCCTCAAATAGTGGCCTCGTGCCGAGGGAGGTTTGATCAACTTGGCCACTACTTTCATTCAACTAGTTTACTGGCTCATCTTGGTCCTAGAGCTCGCCAAAATTCTACATTGCAGACGAGAAAGGAGGCGGTTGAGAAAATGAACCACCCAAATTTTTTGTGCAGTTCAACTGAAATGGAGCATCCCTGGCGTGCAGATAAATATACGCGTCAACCAACTTGTCTGGAATCTTTAGACTCCATCACATATAGTTCGCTACCATATCTGCCGATAACCAAAAGGCACAAGTTGGGACCGAAGGCTGGGTTGTGTTTTCTGGGCTATGCGCCAAGCAATATTTTTAGCGTTCACTCTCCTAATACTTGGAGTTTGACAACTGGTTGACGCCGGTTGATACTCGAATGAATATAGGCACTTCTTGTCAACATTGATGCTTGTCTGACTGAACTTTGGAGTACATACTAGCATCATAAGTATCTGTCCATCTGATCTTTTTGTGCAGTTCTACTGAAATCACCCAATGCAATGATTTGCCTACGAGTTCAGGCTCCAAGTTACTCCTTTATAAAATCGGCAAATAGTAGCATAATACCAAATTACCAATACATGACAAGCACAATAATCAGGATAAAGACCAGTACCAACCTGTGTGAGGTAGCATATTAATTACTTTTTCCTTTGACTGGAAGCCGAGATAAGCAAAGCGACTGACAGCAAAGGAAGAAAACAGGCCCAGATTAGCGACCGACGGGAAAGGACGGAAGCTGCCGAGGCAATGAAGCACCCAAAGTTTTTGTGCAGTTCCACCAAAATCGAGCATCCCTGTTGGCACATATATTGAGAGAGTGAGATTACTATAATAGTGGGACTAGTTGATGAAACATACACTAACAAATAGAAGCACCCTCATTATCTTAATGGGTAAAGTTGGCAACATAGTAGTCTTGCTTAAAGAGAGGTATTAGTTTATTTAATCAGTGCCAATTAGCACACCACTCAAAGCATTGCCATGTATCATAGGTTGCAAAACTTTAACGTGCAAAGATAAAGGAGTTTCTCATGATAGTAGCACAATACAAATAGAGATGACAGCAAACTAATATGGATGAAGGCCTTAGGCCCGTACCAACCCGAGGAAAAAAGCTTATTCATGTAGTCCCATAAGAGATGATAAAGCACTCACTGGAATCACTCAATAGTATATATTTTTGTGCACTTCAAATGTATGGTTGAAATCACTCTTGTTTACCAGTGCTGAGATTATATCGAAAGATTATGAAGAACTTCCAGCAGAATTAAAGCACAGGCTGGGATACAGTTCATTGTATTGTCTTGTGTAGTTCCACTAAAATGTATGATTGGCACAACATGATCCCTGTTTGCACAAGTAGGAACAAGGTGAAACCTTCATTAGCTTAGTGAGAAAGGATAGAAAGACATTAGCATATTACTCTAACAGTCGCATCAAATTCATGATGGACAATACGCAAAACATTGCCTCATTGAACCAATGGCAATAAATTGACATGCAAAACAATAGCACTATTATGTCATGACCCTAATAATATTCCCTCCCTACTCCATCACATGATTCACCTACATAGACAAACATACACACGTACATGATTCAGCATAGGATCCTACTAAAGATTTGTTTAACTCCGACAGGAAAATTAGGCAGCAATAAATTAGTGGTACTTAAGTACTCCTAATTAATTAAGTGAGACAGCAGAAGCGAAAGGGCTCCCTAGAGGATCGTCTCACATGTAAGGTAGTCGTTGCCGGAGCCCTTGAATGGCCTCGACTGAGGCCTATGGCTTCAGCAAGACCGCCTTGGCACTGTTTATTCTTCTTCTTCTTTCTCTTCATGCTCTGTTTCTCATTATCCTCGCCAGTTGGTGAAACCAAGTACATGATTGACCTTCTATTTCAGAATTGGTTTTGTCAGTGAGGGAGTACAAGTGTACTAGTAAAAATAGCATTATTTTCTCATGGCAGTCGCAAAATAGAGATGAACACATGCATTAAATATCATTCTTACCTAAAGGAAGGTTATGGTGCCAATATGGATGACGAGGATTGGAACACAGATCTCCCTTTGTGCAGTTCCACCGAAATGAACAACTGTTCAATTCTGACATTCCAGTTAAGCAGCACAAAAGTCACTTCTTTTAAGAAGAGTTTTGTGCA
The DNA here is from genome assembly GCA_902687465.1 of Secale cereale. Taxonomy (NCBI): domain Eukaryota; kingdom Viridiplantae; phylum Streptophyta; class Magnoliopsida; order Poales; family Poaceae; genus Secale; species Secale cereale. Next base: position 706,341,794 of record LR738713.1, read on the forward strand.
GTGCACCAAAAGGTCACAACAACAACTAGGTGAAATGGATATCCCTGTTTACACAAAAAGCTACAGAGGAAACAGTCAGAGTCTCAAACAATTACAAGCAAAAACATTTGGCTAAACTTGTCATTGCTTATAATAGTGGCATGGCTTCATTTTTACCAGGGGCATTAGATTAAGAACAGCTAAATATTTGGTATAAGGGCATGGGACGATGGGTGCACCAGCAGTCCAGCATAGCACATACTAATAAAGGTTCCACATAGCAAATATCAAACAGTTTACACATAGATTCATAAGTAGGAAATAGCAAATAGCAAACTTGTCCACATAGTTTGACAACCCCTACTAAAACATAGATGCATATGCAATAGACATGTTTATAGGGCGGGTAAACCTCCCCCCTCGTATGTTACGCCTGGCCGTGGAGACAGATACAGCAGCGGATCCACTGGTTCAGGCGGAGGCGAAACACTGGTCGGCATCCGACCGTTCAAGCACTCCCACCTTGCCTTGCTCGTTGGAGTTTTCGCCTCCGCCCTTCCCCAGCTGATGATATCAAATGCCGATGCACTTGGGGGCGGCATCCTGGCTCTCTTTCCCGCATTGCTCTCGAAGTAGATCCTTCGGCCCAAATTGTGCATCTCCCAATTAGAGTGCTGCTTGGCAACTTCAATGGTCCCTTCCCGGCATTCACGGGAGATAGTTGGATCTCCCTCCATCTCTGCAATCACTCTCTTGAACTCCTTCACACTCTACGACCAACACTTCACATCATTGGCGATCCGTTCTGCCCTCTCGTGCCACCGCACTGCCCATGTCTCATGTAGGAACTTGTCTGAAAAAGCTCCCACCGACTGTAGAAGCTCGGGGAAGGACTCGTACACGTACGGAAGTGGCAAGGTAGAAGGGTCGTGTTGGAAATGAATGGGCAATGGTTGCGCCACTGTTGCAGACCTAAACATATGGATCAAATAAATAAAATACATATATCAAGATGGTAGGAACTCATCTAACCAAGTGTTGATGTGTATAAGCACCCTACCGCCAGGGGCCCTGGCGGTAGCCTGTCTAACCCTACCGCCAGAGCCGGTGGCGGTAAGAAAAAGGATCAAATCCTGAAAAAAATCAAACAGGAGTCAGATCCTGAATTTCCATCCAAAAATGGTCAAAACACGAAAATTTGTCGCACCATGTACCTAAACAGGGGCATAAAGTGGTGATTCATAGTTTGTTGCCCCGAGAAACAAACATCCAAGAAACATATCTGGGTTGGTCCCATTTTTGTTCACTCTAGCCACCTACTCCTATGTGTGGATGGCAAATCTAGTCCTGGTCATACCACTGTGTTCAGCGTTACCCTTATATTTCCCTTTTTGACCAAGAGACCGGTTGGATGACCAGTTTGTACTACTTTCACCCCCTTTCCTTCCTATTTGTACCAAGTTCGATGTACTACATACTAAATTCCCCCACCCCCACTTTATTTCTTGTTTGAACCAAGTACAAGATTCGACTCCATGAAGTAGCTTTACCTCTAACAATAGAAGAAAAAAAGGTGACGTTGGACCATCCGATTGAGAGGGGCCGAGAGGTAGAAAATGATGCACATGCAGCGATGTAGCAAGCTGGGGAAGTAGAGCTAAGGCGGCTTCGAAGGAAGATATACCTGAAGGTCGTCCGGATGTGGATAGGTGGGCGGCGGGAGGCCGGATCCGCCCACACTAGGGCAACGACGAAGGAATCGGAAGACCTCCCGCGCCGGCGCTCGACAACAGATAACGGTGCGGCCGGCAGTGGGACTCATCCCTCGCAGTCGACAATGGCCTAAACGCCGCCCCTCCTCCCCTTCACCGACGGAGGGGGATATGTCCGGATCTGTAACCAACGCTGAGGATAGAAAGACAATGTTTTTTGAAGGGAGAAAGATAGTGTTACCACCCCTATCTTGTTTAGATCTGGAGAGGATGAGAGTGAGTGAATAGAGCAACCCTAGCAAGCAAGCGCGGAGGCTCCGGCCTATATATACGTAGTGGGGTAGTTTTCCTTTTTCACTCCATCAAAACAATCGTTTAAAATTGTGTACTACGTGCCAGGTCGCCGTTTTTTTAGTTGTTGATTGTTTTTTGAGATAGCTACCCGCTTGTTCCAAGTGGTGTTACGGTGTGCCAGGTCGCACTATGTATCGTTCAAGTCTGGTACAAGTCCCTTAGGCAAGCCAAAGTGTGTCTAACAATTTGAGCAACTCAAGTTAGGCAAGTGTGGCAAGTGTGGGAAAAATAATGTGGCAACATAAGACAAACATAGTCACAATCCAAACAGCCCCGTAATTTTTTGTGACATGCATGAAAATTTGGTTAGTTAAATTTATAGTCAAAATGTCGGGGTTTTTCTCACGGGAGGGTGTAAGACGACATATGCCACAAGGTGGCTTCGTGTGAGGGCAAGACTGCTGCCGGAATATCCAGGGACGGGTATGCGAATAGCACGCGGTAGTTTACCCAGGTTCGGGGCTCTCCAGAGAGATAATACCCCTACTCATGTATGTCTGAGTATATGTGGTATATCTGGTACAGAGTCGCTCTTGGAGTTGTATCTGAAAGCAGTGCCACAGGCATCTGGTTTCATATGTGTGTATGAGCTAGCTAGCAAGTGGGCATGAGAGAGCTCCACCATGAGTGAGCATGGATGCATGCGTGAGCGTGTGGGCGTGTGCCTGTGTCCTCCTTGGATGGATGGCTTGGCTAGCTATATATAGTGTGAGCTAGCTTAGGATGTAAGCTAGCTAGTGGCATGGGCAAGGCATGGTGGGGTGTCATGCTTGTCCCCTGGGTCACTTCATAAATAGTGCCCAGGGACAAGTGACACTGTACATGATGGCCGAGGTGACGCGTGCATAGTGTCGGGTACAACCGTCTTGTCCGCAGTATGGTCGTCTCGTCGGAGTCTTGTCGGTGCAACGGTCGTCTTCGGGCGGCCGACTGGTCGGCGCAGTCGGCAGCCGTCTGGCTAGGGCAGCCGGCTGGGGAACAGACGGACTGAGAGGGCGGGCGCCTCGTCCGACTGCTGTCAGCATCCGGGCAGCCGTGTGAAAAGCCGGCCCGGCCAGTCGGACAGGGGGGCGTCTGGGGCGGCCTGAGCAGTCGGACTATGGGGCTTTTGCTACCCCCGGCGTCTGGGTATATCGTCCTGCCGTCTTTTGGGTACCCGGGGTCAATATCTCCGACAGTAGTCCCCAAGCCTCTGGGCGACTTTGGAAAAGTTGGCCGGAGGTTCTTTAGCGTTTATTGATGTAGAAGATGCTTGTTGACGACCGGCTACGGGTCGCAGCCAGCACAGCTTGCTTCCGGCGGGGGCGCGCAAGCGCACCCGCTGGGTGTAGCCCCCGAGCCTCGGGGCAACTTGTAAAATTGGGCGGAGGCTTTTCGCGGTTGTTGGTGTAGATGATGGCGTCGAGGGTGCCGGGCACGGACACGAAGTCCGCCAGCTGGTGTCGTCGAGTGCGGACACGGGGTCCGCCGACTGGTGTCGTCGGGCACGGACGCGGGGTCCGCCGACTGGTGTAGTCGGGCACGGACGCGGAGTCCGCCAACTGATGTCGTCAGGCGCGGACACGGTGTCCGCCGACTGATGTCGTTGGGCACGGACACGGGGTCCGCCGACTGGTGTCGTCGGGCACGGACACGAGGTCCGTCGACGGATGTCGTCGGGCATGGACACGGGGTCCGCCGACTGGTGTCGTCGGGCGCGGACACGGGGTCCGCCGACTGGTGTCGTCGGGCGCGGACACGGCGTCCGCCGACTGGTGTCGTCGGGCGCGGACACGGGGTCCGCCGACGGATGTCGTCGGGCGTGGACACGGGGTCCGCCAACGGATGTCGTCGGGCATGGACACGGGGTCCGCCGACGGATGTCGTCAGGCGTGGACACGGAGTCCGCCGACTGATGTTGTCGATGACATCCGGCTGCGGGCTGCAGCCAGCACGCCTTGCTTCCAGTGGGGGTGCGCCAGCGCACCCACTGGTTGTAGCCTCCGAGCGAGGAGGCGGGTTCCCCACGGAAATGGTCATGCAAAAGACAAAGTTAGTCCACCCATATATACCAAATGTTCGCTTTTAGCATTGCAAGTTTTATGCTGAGGGTGCCGACTCGGTTTCGTCCGAGCCCCCTTCAATCTTTTTCATGTCTCCTTCGCTCTTTGGCTTCTGCTCTCGCTAGCCGGACAGCCGCTCTACGGTCTGTGGCTGAGAGTAGGCCGCGGGGCGGAGTGTACAATACTCAGACTCTGGGAGCGGATTTAACTGAGCAGATACTCATAAAGCAAACGGCCGGGTCGCCCGAACCGTTTCCTCCCGGACGTTTTTCACGTGGGTGGCCTCCAGCATCTACTCTTGCTAGCCGGACAGCCGCTCTGCGGTCTGTGGCTAAGAGTAGGCCTTCGGTACCGTGCACGCTACTAAGCCGTCTGCGGGAACGAACGTCTCAGGCCAATCGACCAGTCCCCGGGCCAACTCTGGCTGGCACCGGGGCGAACAGTAGTGCAACTGTAATAAAATGCGGAGATAGCCCCCCGAGCATCGCTCGGGGTTATCCGTGCTTGCGTGATGCAAAAACGTGCGAGTGAGGAGCTCACATTGATTTTCGCGTAGGCGAGGCGGAGGTTCCCGAAGACAGCTGGCGCGGCTCAGCGCTGGCGGAGCGCGCCGGCGCACCTGCTGGGTGAAGTCTTCGAGCCCCCGGGTGCTCAAAGGGGGGTCCCGGCCAGTCAGTTCTGACTGGACAGGCGGCGAGCGGGACTCGGCTGAGCCGGCCTAGCACAGCCGGCGATGCCTCGAGGAGGCCGGGTCAGCTTGGCACAGCCGACCGGGCGCTGACGCGGACAGGCGGGGCTGTCGGCGGAGCGGTACCGCGGGCGAACAGAGACGTCTCTTATATTCTTTTTTTTTCTTCTCCGGCCGGCTGCTGGCAGCCGGACGGACATTTTATCTTCTGCTCTTTTGCCGTTTGTCGTCAGCCCGACGGGACTTTTTCTCGGGGAGACGTACATTTTTTCTTCATCTTTCTTCTTGGCATGCTGCGCAGCCGGACGGATACTTTTCTTTTCGTCGGACAGCTGGCTGGTAACAGCCAGCAACCGGACTCCTTTCTTTCTTTTCTTCTGCGACCGGCTGCTGGCAGCCGTACAAACACTTGTCCCTTTTGTCGGCTGTTGGTAGCCGAACATTCTTCTTCTCTTTCTTTTCTTCAGCCGGCTGGGCGGGCGGACCCCGACACAGCAGTCGGGCTCTTTGTAGCTGGCTAGGCAGCCAGCGGTCGGACGCACATCTGGCAGTCACACGCACACATTTTTTGCCAGCAGTCGGCCGTGGGCAATCGGCCCTTTTCTTGTAGCACCCGACCACTTTTCTGCAGACTTTTCTTCAATCGCACCCCACTCCTTTCTTTTTCTCTTTTTAGCTAGGTGGCCAGGCGGCCACTGACTTTTCTTGCTTGTCTGAAACGAGCAACCGGCTCGCATCTTCTTTTGTCTTTCTGCTTCTTTTATCTCTGTTCGGCGACAGAGGGTGCGGACGCAGCGGGCCACTGCGCTCGAGCCGGCTGAGTAGTCGGCCGGATGCGGGGAAGGGGGGAGCCGGCCCCGGAGCTGGTGGCCGGGTAGGCGACGGGGCAAGGGCGCAGGCGGGGCCGTAAGCCGGCGCGGAGTGGAGGAGGACCGCGGCCGAGCTGGCGGGGTCGGTGAGTGGCGAGCCGGACGGCGCGTGCGTGGGAGGTGGAGCCGGGTCGGAGGCAGTGGTGTCGGGTCGGAGCCGGAGTCGGCCGGGTCAGAGCCGGAGTGGGCGCGGGCGACAGGGAACCGGGCGGAGCCAGAAGCCGGCGCGGGCGGCAGGAGGCCCGCGGGTCGCGTGGAGGCGGAGCATCCGGCCGGCGAGCTGGATTGCGGGCGCGAGTTCGGCGGCGGCGACCCGAGAGGTCGGACGCCGGGTGGCGGGAGTAGCCAGAGTCGGCAAGAGTCGCGGTAGTGGTCGGTTGCGCGGGAGCCGAAGCGCACGGCCGCGGCAAGCGAGCGGAGGGGGCATGCGGCACGGCCCGCTGCCGCTACAGGCGGAGAAGCGCGCGTGGGTGACACCGCCGGTCGCGGAGGGCCGGGAGCTAGCACATGGAGCAGTCGGAGACGGCAGGCGGCGCGTGGCAGGCGGCACGCGGCAGGATCCAGCAGCGTGGTCGTGGAGCCGCGGATGAGCGGCAACGAGGCGTGGGCCGCGGAGGACCCGGCGGGGAGGAGCCGGACGCTCGGGGCCGGCTAGGCGAGAAGGCGGAGCTGGCGCGGAGGTCCCGAGGAGGCGGAGGATGCAGGGGCACCATAGGCGCTGCCTGGTGCTGCATCTCGGCGCGGTGCGGGACGAGGTCGCCAGCGGGAGATGGTCAACCACGCGGCGGACCGGGTTGGTGCGGGTGTGCGCACGCGCGGGTGCGGAGTCAGCCCGGAGCAGTGAAGCGGAGCCGCTGCATGCAAACCTGGGCAGAGCAAAGCGGAGGCGAGCCAGCGCGGCTGCGCGCTCGCGCGGGCAGAGCAGAGCCGAGGCGCTTCTGTCTGATGCACGTGGCTAATGCCTGGGTGACGAATGACCTTTATCTGGCTAGTGTTCAAGGATTATCTAGGAAGTATCTGTGTAGTATATGGCCAATGGTTTGACCATTGTCTGACTTGCACCTAGCTAGCTTGTCTAGATGATATTTGGAGTAGCGAACGCGCGTTTCGGCCGGAGCAAAGCACAACACGAAGGGGAGCAGGTGCGAGCGGCGCGTGGGCGGCCACGGCCGACCGAAGCGAGTCCCCGCGCGCGGCGCGTGTGCGGACGGACGGCCGGCGTTGCGGTGGTGGTGAAGAAGGCGAGGCCGACGGCGAGGACGCGCCACTCCCCGCGGCCACTCCGGGGGCGTGTCGATGTCGAGCCCCCGAGCACGGCCGGAGAGACGGCGGCGACGCCGCGGTGAGGATGACGAAAAGGGTCCCGCCCGGACTGCGAAACCAGCAACAGCTTGCCCGACGGTGGGCGCCACAAGGTGGCTTCGTGTGAGGGCAAGACTGCTGCCGGAATATCCAGGGACGGGTATGCGAATAGCACGCGGTAGTTTACCCAGGTTCAGGGCTCTCCGGAGAGATAATACCCCTACTCCTGCATGTCTGAGTATATGTGGTATATCTGATACAGAGTCGCTCCTGGAGCTGTATCTGAAAGCAGTGCCACAGGCATCTGGTTTCATATGTGTGTATGAGCTAGCTAGCAAGTGGGCATGAGAGAGCTCCACCGTGAGTGAGCATGGATGCATGCGTGAGCGTGTGGGCGTGTGCCTGTGTCCTCCTTGGATGGATGGCTTGGCTAGCTATATATAGTGTGAGCTAGCTTAGGATATAAGCTACCTAGTGGCATGGGCAAGGCATGGTGGGGTGTCATGCTTGTCCCCTGGGTCACTTCATAAATAGTGTTCAGGGACAAGTGACACTGTACATGATGGCCGAGGTGACGCGTGCATAGTGTCGGGTACAACCGTCTTGTCCGCAGTATGGTCGTCTCGTTGGAGTCTTGTCGGTGCAGCGGTCGTCTTTGGGTGGCCGACTGGTCGGCGCAGTCGGCAGCCGTCTGGCTAGGGCAGCCAGCTGGGGAGCAGGCGGACTGAGAGGGCGGGCACCTCGTCCGACTGCCGTCAGCAGTCGGGCAGCCGTGTGAAAAGCCGGCCCGGTCAGTCGGACAGGGGGGCGTCTGGGGCGGCCTGAGCAGTCGGACTATGGGGCTTTGCTACCCCCGACGTCTGGGTATATCGTCCTGCCGTTTTTGGGGTACCCGGGGTCAATATCTCCGACACAAAATTTGGCAAGGTGCATCAAATCAACACATGCAAGTATCAAAAGGGAAGTCACGGCATGCATGCATGCGTTGTACTCCCTCTGTTTCCAAATATAAGTCTTTTTAGAGATTGCAACAAGTGACTACATACGAAGCAAAATATGTCTACATACATCTGTATGTAGTTGTCCATTTGAAATGTGTAAAAAGACTTATATCGAGTGCAGTGCTTTGATGTGTCGCGTCAACTCGTATAAGACCAAGAAGTTTGATTACTACAATGCCCTCTCTCGCGCGGACTGAGCTCCGGTGCCTTAACTACACTTGCCTTTGGCTGCATGACAGGTGGGCCAACCACCTGTTGGGCCCACCTATCATAGACGCAAAGGCAGGAGCAGTAAGTTAATGAAGTTGCGTCCCTCCCTCGCGCATGAGTGTGGTGTCTGGCAGGACTAGTAGGAGCTTTCTCTACACGCTTCCTGACGATGGCGAACTTGCAGATGGAGTTGACCATCATGCCATCCATGCAAGAGGCGAAGTCAGCGTCGGCGAGGGCTACGACGTCGGCGGTCACCAGCACTGTCTGGAAACGATGCGCGGTGCGGGGCCGCTGGCCGACGCCTTGGATGATTTGGCACAGCTGACTGCCGCTCGCGACCATCGCCTCCATAGGTGCTTCTGGCTTCTGGTCACTTGGTCTTGGCTTGGAGTGAGCAGTGTTGCGCAGTGATTGAGAAAGAACATTTAGGGGCTGTTTGGTTTGAGACTAAGCCTAAGGTTAGACAAGTTTGACCAACTTAGGTGTGTGTTTGGTAAGATTCCCTTAGGCAAGTATGGCAACAATTGTATGGTAAAGTGTCGCACTCCTAGGCCTAGAACCAAACAGCCCCATATTGTCAATCTAACCCTGCCATCCATACACCTCTTTGGTTTAGAGTTAGTTCAGGGTTAGAATCTAACTCTAACCTCTAACTGAGTTAGTAGAGTTCTCCTCGTCTCGGTTCATCACCATCATACTTTCCCCATTTCTGTGTTTTCAGTATCCTGCGAATCATAGAGGCCCTTAGACTGGTTTAGGTCCGGTAGTTTTTTATAAACGTGTTATGTCCAAAATTTAATGAATGTGCTCCGGTTTCTACAAAAATAATCCGGTTTCATGCAGTAATTTATTTATTTCTTTATTCTTCTG
>LR738713.1:706350962-706373137 GCA_902687465.1 Secale cereale
AATTCGTGAGGTCTGAATGTAAAGTACCCGACATATGCTCCGAGTCATGCATGCACTACGACCCAGATGCTCTATGTCCCACATGTCGGCGAAAGGGAGCACGTGGAAATAGCCTAGGAGTACATATAGGCGGATAAATGCGTGAAAAAATATGTATGGTGAAGCGTAGCTGCGGTTCAAAAAAAGACCTAAAGTGATGACAGGTATAGGTCGCACGCACCGAACTAGTGGTAGTACTAGACATACGACTGCTTTTTCCCTAAAAAAAGAGGTACGAGTACTCAGTACTCCTATTCTATCAACGTGAGTCCCATCTGACAACAGCGTTTGTGCTATAGCTAGCTCTTCTTCCTCGTTTCTCTCTTCTAATTCTAAACTCAGGCGACGCCCGGTGGGCTGGGTCGGGATTTGCCGATGGTCGGTTTGCTCAACTGGGGCCCCACCTCAAAGTGAAAAGGTTACTATTGGAATAAAAATGCCAAATACTCCTATACTAATAAAACATTAAGGCCACGAGGTGATGCAGTGCTGGTTACAGGAGGCAAGAAGAAGAGATGCATCCATCGACGACGTCCACCTCCTCGACTCGGGGCGCCGGCACACCGAACGGCGGCTAAGTAGCAGCGGCTTTCGTGGCCAGGTCGACGTGCTTCTGAACAATGACATCCAAAGATTCTAGCCGCTGGAAGAAGGCCAACGTCTTTCTGTCCTTGCTGGCCTTGTAGTGGCCTATGTAGATGATTTCCTCGTAGACGTGGATGTGCAGGTCAACGGTTTCTTGCATGACGAGGCGCTGCGCGACGAGCGCCGCCTCGAGGTGCACATTCTTCATCGTGACCTCCGACAACTGCAGGGCCACCAGGGCTTGAAAGAGTTCATCACCATGGAGGCCGATGAGGGTGGCAGACAATGAGGATCCTGGGCGCGCGGGCTGGAGTAGTACGGCAAGGTCGTCCGCGCGCTTCTTGATGGCGGCGAACTTGCGGATGGAGTTGACCATCATGTCGTCCAAGCGAGAGGAGAAGCCGGCATCGGCGAGGGATACGACGCCGGCGGTCACCAGCACCGTCTGGAAACATTGTGCGGTGCGGGGCCGCAGGCCGGCGCCTTGGATGATTTGGCACAGCCGACTGCCGCTCGCGTCCATTGCCTCCATAGGTGCTTCTGGCTTCTGGTCACTTGGTCTTGGATTTGAGTGAGCAGTTTTGCGTAGAAACTAAGGAGTAGATGGATTGGAATGGTGGGGCGCCTTTATATGAGAATTCAAACTTTGTTGCATTCACATCGTGCTGGATCTATTCTGCTTCTCCAATTAATTCCCTCTGCATGTAGAGTAATTTGAGGATGCATCATTGACCGTTCAACGTCTCGGGAACCACTACCCTCTCCCTCCTTGGCATTCAAGCACCTATGGAGGCGATTGCCGCTCGCGTCTATCGCGTGTCAGGAGACGTTCCCGTCGACGACGAGGTGCCTATGGTGACTTCGTAAATTTCAAGATGATACTAGTATACTCAATATTGTGCACCGGGACCAAGGCCAAGAGGAAAACGAGAGAACTATGTATTTATTTACAGTGTAGATTCACTCATCTTGCTCCACATGTACTCTGTCTCGGTGTAGTCTAGTCACTTGTTGAAATCTCTAGAAAGGCAAATACTCCTTTCTAGTTTATAGGACTATACTAGCAAGTAGTGCTACAATAGTGGGCTCACATAGCAATTTTGTCTCATGCAAGAGCCTAGCTATATGTGTGTTCCAAGGTTCGCAACTGCCACGTTCGGGTTGCACTACTGCTTCTACAGTATCGAATCCACTGTAGGGGAACGTAGCATAATTCAAAAAATTCTACGTCTTCACCAAGATCCAACTATGGATACATCTAGCAACGAGCAAGTAAGAGTACATCTACATACCGTTATGTAGATCGCGTGCGGAAGCTTTCAACGAAGTGTGGATGAAGTAGTCGAACTCTTCACGTTCTTCGTCACCGATGATCTAGCGCCGAACGGACGGCACCTCCGCGTTCAACACACGTACGGTGCAGCAACGTCACCTCCTTATTGATCCAGCAAGGGGGGAGGAGAAGTCGTCAGAGATCCGGCAGCACGACGGCGTGATGACGGATGAAGTGGAGATCGCAGCAGGGCTTCGCCGGGCGCCCTGCGTTGGGAGTATGGAGGTGTGACGGGAGGGGGAGAGGCGCCAGGGCTTGGGTGCGGCTGCCCTCTCCCCCCCCACATATATATAGGGGGCCAGGGGGGCGCCAGGACCCCTTGCAGATCCAATCTGCAAGGGGGCGGCGGCCAGGGGGGGTTCCTTGCCCCCCAAGGCAAGTGGAGCCCCCCTCCCCCTTAGGGTTTTAACCCTAGGCGCATGGGGAGGTGGGCCCCCTAGTGGTGCGCCAGCCCTGAGGGCTGGACACTTCCCCTTGCGGCCTAGGGGCCCCACCGGGATGGGTGGCCCCACCCGGTGGACCCCCGGGGCCCCTCCGGTGGTCCCGGGACGCTCCCGGTGACCCCCGGAGATCACCCGTTGGCCGAAACTGGACTTCCTATATATCAATCTTTACCTTCGGACCATTCCGGAACTCCTCGTGACGTCCGGGATCTCATCCAGGACTCCGAACAACTTTCGGGTTTCCACGTGCATTTATCTCTACGACCCTAGCGTTACCGAACCTTAAGTGTGTAGACCCTACGGGTTCGGGAGACACGTAGACATGACCGAGACCACTCTCCGGTCAATAACCAACAGCGGGATCTGGATACCCATGTTGGTTCCTACGTGTTCCTCGATGATCTTCATCGGATGAACCACCGTGTCAAGGATTCACTCAATCCCGTATGTTATTCCCTTTGTCCATCGGTACGGTACTTGCCCGAGATTTGATCGTCGGTATTCCCGATACCTTGTTCAATCTCGTTATGGCAAGTCTCTTTACTCGATCTGTAATCCATCATCCCGTGACTAACTACTTAGTCACATTGAGCTCATTATGATGATGTCTTACCGAGTGGGCCCAGAGGTACCTCTCCGTCATACGGAGTGACAACATCCCAGTCTCGGTTCGTACCAACTCAACAGACACTTTCGGAGATACCCGATGCGTACCTTTATAGCCACCCAGTTACGTTGTGACGGTTGGCACACCCAAAGTACTCCTACGGCATCCGGGATTTGTACAACCTCATGGTCTAAGGAATAAATACTTGACACCGAAAAGCTTATGCATTACGAACTAAACGATCTCGTGTTATGCTCAAGTTTGGGTCTTGTCCATCACATCATTCTCCTAATGATGTGATCCCGTTATCACTGACATCTCATGTCCATGGTCAGGAAACCGTGACCATCTGTTGATCAACGAGCTGGTAACTAGAGGCCTACCAGGGACTCATTGTGGTCTGTGTATTCACACATGTATCGCTGTTTCCGTACAATACAATTCAAGCATGAATAACAGACAATTATCATGAACTAGGAGATATAATAATAATGCTTTTATTATTGCCTCTAGGGCATATCTCCAACAGTATCCCACTTGCACTAGAGTCAATAATCTAGTTACATTGTGATGAATCGAACACCCATAGAGTTCTGGTGTTGATCATGTTTTGCTCGTGAAAGAGGTTTAGTCAACGGGTCTGCGACATTCAGATCCGTATGCACTTTACAAATATCTATGTCTCCATCCTGAACATAATTCCGGATGGAGTTGAAACGGCGCTTGATGTGCTTGGTCTTCTTGTGAAACCTGGGCTCCTTGGTAATAGCAATAGCACCAGTGTTGTCACAGAATAGAGTCATCGGGCTTGACGCGCTTGGAATGACTCCTAGGTCGGTGATGAACTCCTTCATCCAGACTCCTTCCTGCGCTGCTTCAGAAGCAGCTATGTACTCCGCTTCACATGTAGATGCTGCCACCACGCTTTGCTTGCAACTGCACCAGCTGACTGCCCCTCCATTCAAAATATACACGTATCCGGTTTGTGACTTAGAGTCATCCAGATCTGTGTCGAAGCTAGCATCGACGTAACCCTTTACGACGAGCTCTTCGTCACCTCCATAAACGAGAAACATATCCTTAGTCCTTTTCAGGTACTTCAGGATGTTCTTGACCGCTGTCCAGTGTTCCGTACCGGGATCACTTTGGTACCTCCCTACCAAACTTATGGCAAGGTTCACATCAGGTCTGGTACACAGCATGGCATACATGATAGAACCTATGGCCAAGGCATAGGGAATGACACTCATCTTTTCTCTATCTTCTGCCGTGGTCGGCGACTGAGTCTTACTCAATCTCATACCCTGCAAAACAGGCAAGAATCCTTTCTTTGACTGGTCCATATTGAACTTCTTCAATATTTTGTCAAGGTATGTACTTTGTGAAAGACCAATGAGGCGTCTTGATCTATCTCTATAGATTTTGATGCCTAATATGTAAGCAGCTTCTCCAAGGTCCTTCATTGAAAAACTTTTATTCAAGTAGGCCTTTACATTTTCCAAGAATTCTATATCATTTCCCATCAGCAATATGTCATCCACATATAATATGAGAAATGCCACAGAGCTCCCACTCACTTTCTTGTAAATACAGGCTTCTCCATAAGTCTGTATAAATCCAAACGCTTTGATCACTTCATCAAAGCAAATATTCCAACTCCGAGATGCTTGCACCAGCCCGTAGATCGAGCGCTGGAGCTTGCATACCTTGTTAGCGTTCTCTGGATCGACAAAACCTTCCGGTTGCATGATATACAACTCTTCCTTGAGGAAGCCATTAAGGAATGCTGTTTTGACGTCCATTTGCCATATCTCATAATCATAGAATGCGGCAATAGCTAACATGATTCTGACTGACTTCAGCATCGCTACGGGAGAGAAAGTCTCGTCGTAGTCAATCCCTTGAACTTGTCGATAACCCTTAGCGACAAGCCGAGCCTTATAGATGGTCACATTACCATCCGCGTCTGTCTTCTTCTTAAATATCCTTTTATTTTCTATGGCGTGCCTATCATCAGGCAAGTCCACCAAAGTCCATACTTTGTTTTCATACATGGATTCTATCTCGGATTTCATGGCTCCAAGCCATTTATTGGAATCCAGGCCCGCCATCGCTTCTTCATAGTTCGAAGGTTCACCATTGTCTAACAACATGATTTCCAGGACAGGGTTGCCGTACCACTCTGGCGCGGAACGTGCCCTTGTGGACCTTCGAAGTTCAGTAGTAACTTGATCAGTTTCTTCATGATCATTATCATTAACTTCCTCCCTTGTTGGTGCAGGCACCTCAGGAACAGTTTCCTGCGCTGCGCTACTTTCTGGTACAGGAGGGGTGACTGTCACCTCATCAAGTTCTACTTTCCTCCCACTCACTTCTTTCGAGAGAAACTCTTTCTCCAGAAAACATCCATTCTTGGCAACAAAGACTTTGCCTTCGGATCTGTGGTAGAAGGTGTACCCAATTGTTTCCTTTGGGTATCCTATGAAGACGCATTTTCCGATTTGGGTTCGAGCTTTTCAGGTTGAAGTTTCTTGACATAAGCATCGCAACCCCAAACTTTCAGAAACGACAGCTTCGGTTTCTTGCCAAACCAAAGTTCATACGGAGTCGTCTCAACGGATTTCGACGGAGCCCTATTTAAAGTGAATGCGGCAGTCTCTAAAGCATAACCCCAAAAAGATAGCGGTAAATCGGTAAGGGACATCATAGATCGCACCATGTCCAACAGAGTACGATTTCGACGATCGGACACACCGTTACGTTGAGGTGTTCCGGGCGGTGTCAATTGTGAAACAATTCCACAGCTTCTAAGGTGTGTGCCAAATTCATGACTTAAATATTCACCCCCACGATCCGATCGTAAGAATTTCATTTTTCTGTCACCTTGATTCTCAACCTCATTCTGAAATTCCTTGAACTTTTCAAAGGTCTCAGACTTGTGTTTCATCAAATAGATATACCCGTATCTACTCAAGTCATCCGTGAGGGTGAGAACATAACGGTAGCCTCCGCGAGCCTCAACACTCATTGGACCGCACACATCGGTATGTATGATTTCCAGTAAGTTGGTTGCTCGCTCCATTGTTCCGGAGAACGGAGGCTTGGTCATCTTGCCCAAGAGGCATGGTTCGCACGTGTCAAATGATTCATAATCAAGAGACTCTAGAAGTCCATCCGAATGGAGCTTCTTCATACGTTTGACACCAATATGACCAAGGCGGCAATGCCACAAGTATGTGGGACTATCATTATCAACTTTACATCTTTTTGCATCTACACTATGAATATGTGTATCACTACGTTCGAGATTCATCAAAAATAAACCATTGACCAGTGGGGCATGACCATAAAACATATCTCTCAAATAAATAGAACAACCATTATTCTCCGATTTGAAAGAATATCCATCTCGCATAAGACGAGATCCAGAAACAATGTTCATGCTCAAAGCTGGTACTAAATAACAATTATTGAGGTTTAAAACTAATCCCGAGGGTAGATGTAGAGGCAGCGTGCCGACGGCGATCACATCGACCTTGGAACCATTCCCGACGCGCATCGTCACCTCATCCTTCGCCAGTCTCCGTTTATTCCGCAGCTCCTGTTTTGAGTTACAAATGTGAGCAACTGCACCGGTATCGAATACCCAGGAGCTACTACGAGTGCTGGTAAGGTACACATCAATAACATGTATATCATATATACCTTTGACGTTGCCGGCCTTCTTGTCTGCTAAGTATTTGGGGCAGTTCCGCTTCCAGTGACCCGTTCCCTTGCAATAAAAGCACTCTGTTTCAGGCTTGGGTCCATACTTTGGCTTCTTCCCGGCAACAGGCTTGCCAGGCGCGGCAACTCCCTTGCCGTCCTTCTTGAAGTTCTTCTTACCCTTGCCTTTCTTGAACTTAGTGGTTTTATTGACCATCAACACTTGATGTTCTTTCTTGATGTCTACCTCCGCTGATTTCAGCATTGAATACACCTCGGGAATGGACTTCTCCATCCCCTGCATATTGAAGTTCAACATGAAGCTCTTGAAGCTTGGTGGGAGCGACTGGAGGATTCTGTCAATGACCGCTTCATCTAGGAGATTCATTCCCAGCTGAGACAAGCGGTTGTGCAATCCTGAAATCTTGAGGATGTGCTCACTGACAGAACTGTTTTCCTCCATCTTACAGCTGTAGAATGCGTCGGAGACATCATATCTCTCGACTCGGGCATGAGCTTGGAAAACCATTTTCAGCTCTTCGAACATCTCATATGCTCCGTGGTGCTCAAAACGTTTTTGGAGCCCCGATTCTAAACTGTAAAGCATGCCGCACTGAACCAGGGAGTAATCATCACTACGCGACTGCCAGACGTTCAAAACGTCTTGGGCCGCATCGGGAGCAGGTGCATCACCTAGCGGTGCTTCTAGGACATATGATCTCTTGGCAGCTATGAGGATAATCCTCAGGTTACGGACCCAATCCGTATAGTTGCTACCATCGTCTTTCAGCTTGGTTTTCTCTAGGAACGCGTTGAAGTTGAGGGAAACCTGTGCGTGGGCCATTTGATCTACAAGAGATATTGTAAAGAATTTTAGACTAAGTTCATGATAATTAAGTTCATCTTAATCAAATTATAATGAACTCCCACTCAGAATGACATCTCTCTAGTCATCTAAGTGATACACGATCCGAATCGAGTAGTCCGTGTCCGATCATCACGTGAGACGGACTAGTCAAAAACGGTGAACATCTTCATGTTGATCGTATCTTCTATACGACTCGTGTTCGACCTTTCGGTCTTCCGTGTTTCGAGGCCATGTCTGTACATGCTAGGCTCGTCAAGTGAACCCTAAGTGTATCGCGTGTGTAAATCTGTCTTACACCCGTTGTATGCGAACGTTAGAACCTATCACACCCGATCATCACGTGGTGCTTCGGAGCAACGAGCTTTAGCAACGGTGCACAGTTAGGGGAAACACAATACTTGAAATTTTAGTGAGAGATCATCTTATTTACTACCGTCGTTCTAAGTAAACAAGATGCATAAACATGATAAACATCACATGCAATCAATTAAAGTGACATGATATGGCCAATATCATCTTGCTCCTTGGATCTCCATCTTCGGGGCACCATGATCATCTTGTCACCGGCTCGACACCATGATCTTCATCATCATGATCTCCATCATCGTGTCTTGAAGAAGTCGTCACGCCAACTATTACTTCTACTACTATAGCTAACGTTTAGCAATGAAGTAAAGTAATTACATGGCGTTATTCAGTGACACGCAGGTCATACAATAATTAAGAAAACTCCTATGGCTCCTGCCGGTTGTCAAGTTCATCGACATGCAAGTCGTGATTCACTATTACAAAAACATGATCAATCTCATACATCACATATATCATTCATCACATCTTCGTTCTTGGCCATACCACGTCACATAGCACATGCTGCAAAAACAAGTAGACGTCCTCTAATTGTTGTTGCAAGTTTTACGTGGCTTCTATAGGATTTCTAGCAAGAACGTTTCTTACCTACGCCAAAACCACAACGTGATTTGTCAACTTCTATTTACCCTTCACAAGGACCCTTTTTATCGAATCCGATCCGACTAAAGTAGGAGAGACAGACACCCGCCAGCCACCTTATGCATCTAGTGCATGTCTGTCGGTGGAACCAGTCTCACGTAAGCTTACGTGTAAGGTCGGTCCGGGCCGCTTCATCCCACAATACCGCCGAATCAAGATTGACTAGTAACGGTAAGAAAGTTGAACAAGATCATACGCCCACAACTGATTTGTGTTCTACTCGTGCAAGATGCTACGCATAAAACCTAGGCTCAGATGCCATTGTTGGGGAACGTAGCATAATTCAAAAAATTTCTACGTCTTCACCAAGATCCAACTATGGATACATCTAGCAACGAGCAAGTAAGAGTACATCTACATACCGTTATGTAGATCGCGTGCGGAAGCTTTCAACGAAGTGTGGATGAAGTAGTCGAACTCTTCACGTTCTTCGTCACTGATGATCTAGCGCCGAACGGACGGCACCTCCGCGTTCAACACACGTACGGTGCAGCAACGTCACCTCCTTCTTGATCCAACAAGGGGGGAGGAGAAGTCGTCAGAGATCCGGCAGCACGATGGCGTGATGACGGATGCAGTGGAGATCGCAGCAGGGCTTCGCCGGGCGCCCTGCGTTGGGAGTATGGAAGTGTGACGGGAGGGGGAGAGGCGCCAGGGCTTGGGTGCGGCTGCCCTCTCCCCCCCCACATATATATATTGGGCCAGGGGGGCGCCAGGACCCCCTGCAGATCCAATCTGCAAGGGGGCGGCGGCCAGGGGGGGTTCCTTGCCTCCCAAGGCAAGTGGAGCCCCCCTCCCCCTTAGGGTTTTAACCCTAGGCGCATGGGGAGGTGGGCCCCCTAGTGGTGCGCCAGCCCTGAGGGCTGGACACTTCCCCTTGCGGCCTAGGGGCCCCACCGGGATGGGTGGCCCCACCCGGTGGACCCCCGGGGCCCCTCCGGTGGTCCTGGGACGCTCCCGGTGACCCCCGGAGATCACCCGTTGGCCGAAACTGGACTTCCTATATATCAATCTTTACCTCCGGACCATTCCGGAACTCCTCGTGACGTTCGGGATCTCATCCGGGACTCCGAACAACTTTCGGGTTTCCACGTGCATTTATCTCTACGACCCTAGCGTTACCGAACCTTAAGTGTGTAGACCCTACGGGTTCGGGAGACACGTAGACATGACCGAGACCACTCTCCGGTCAATAACCAACAGCGGGATCTGGATACCCATGTTGGTTCCTACGTGTTCCTTGATGATCTTCATCGGATGAACCACCGTGTCAAGGATTCACTCAATCCCGTATGTTATTCCCTTTGTCCATCGGTACGGTACTTGCCCGAGATTCGATCGTCGGTATTCCCGATACCTTGTTCAATCTCGTTATGGCAAGTCTCTTTACTCGATCCGTAATCCATCATCCCGTGACTAACTACTTAGTCACATTGAGCTCATTATGATGATGTCTTACCGAGTGGGCCCAGAGGTACCTCTCCGTCATACGGAGTGACAACATCCCAGTCTCGGTTCGTACCAACTCAACATACACTTTCGGAGATACCCGATGCGTACCTTTATAGCCACCCAGTTACGTTGTGACGGTTGGCACACCCAAAGTACTCCTACGGCATCCGGAAGTTGTACAACCTCATGGTCTAAGGAATAAATACTTGACACCGAAAAGCTTATGCATTACGAACTAAACGATCTCGTGTTATGCTCAAGTTTGGGTCTTGTCCATCACATCATTCTCCTAATGATGTGATCCCGTTATCATTGACATCTCATGTCCATGGTCAGGAAACCGTGACCATCTGTTGATCAACGAGCTGGTAACTAGAGGCCTACCAGGAACTCATTGTGGTCTGTGTATTCACACATGTATCGCTGTTTCCGTACAATACAATTCAAGCATGAATAACAGACAATTATCATGAACAAGGAGATATAATAATAATGCTTTTATTATTGCCTCTAGGGCATATCTCCAGCATCCACTGATGCATGCCCGTCCACCACGAGCGGGAGGGATATCTCGTTGTAGTACTATAAGCAAAAGCATGTCCTCGTCTGCGAGCCACCGCGCGCAAGGGCGAGGGAGAAGGCGTGTAGTAGTAAAATCAAGCTTCTCCTCGTTATACGAGTTGATGCGACACATCATAGCACTGGCCCCACATGGTTTCCTCTAAACTTGGCTGAAAGACCCGCGGTGTACAATAGTCCATTTGCTGCAACCTCTAACATTTACCCCACCACAAATTAAAATATATATTCCTGTCTTAACCAGATGAGCGTGCAAACTAGAATCACCGCGATGACAGGTAGGGCTAGAAGATTATTTTAATCAAAAAAATATAGCATGGAGCCGGGTAGCCGACCCCAACGATTTTAATCTTACAAGCACGGTACACGCTATCCTAGACTACTCTACACATGAAACTGCCACACGAGCGTCCGGGCTACGCTTGGCTCTTCGCCTCTTCGGGAGTACTACTGCAGTGGAGGAGTACTACAGTATGCTTCTGGCCATCTGACACTGATTGAACTGCTGCATGTCCACCGCGTACGGGAGGGAGAGCGTGTAGCGAACGAAAGGTTCTCCTAGTCCTGCTAGCCACCACGCTCATGGGCGAGGGAGGGACGCAGCTTCATTGACTTACTGCTCCTGCCTTTCCGTCCATGACAGGTGGGCCAAATAGGTCGGTGGCCCACCTGTCATGCAGCCAAAGGCTGGTGCGGTTAAGGCGAGAGGGCGTTGTAGTAATCAAACTTCTTGGTCTTGTATGAGTTGACGCGACACATCAAAGCACTGCACTAGATATATTTTTCAAGAATTTGCGTTTACTGATGCATTAATTACAATGCATGCATGCATGCCATGACTCTCCTTTTGATACTTCCATGTGTTGATTTAATGCACCTTGAAGTAGTATGAATATGTGATGGTAAAGCTTTGTAATGCCCCGGTCCTAATAAAGCCAGAGATGGTTGTGCACGAGGAGGGCGAAATCACGTAGACGGAACATGACCCGACGATGGAGCTCTCTATGGTCACCTTGCTCCATTGCCCCTTGCGCCTCCGCCCCTTGAAGCCTCCAATGTATGAGGTTCGAATACACCTCGTCCGTTCGGCTGATCAAGCAAGGTGCAGGTTTCTTGATTGATGTGTTGTTCGATTGATCTGTGTAGTGCAAGGGAGGGCACCTGGCTTGTGCGGACTGCCGCGTCGAGCGCCCCGGGAACCAGCGGTAGTGCCAGAAGTGCGAGCGCGGCGGTGGCTTCGATGTGCGGAACACGGCGATGGACGCCGTCCTCTCCTCGGTGAGGGTGGAGTGCCCGCACGAAGGCTGTGGGCTCTACGTCACTTACCACAAGCTCGCCGATCACCAGAGCGTGTGTACGCTCGCGCCCTGCAAATGCCCCGTGCCCGTTTGCAGCTACGAAGGCTCGCCGCCAGTGCTCTCCCACCACATCAGCACCGTGCATCCCATGCCCGTGCACATGATCCAGTACGGCAAGGTGCTCCAGCTGCAAGTGCCACTGTCGGAGCCACCGCTCTTGCTATTCGCGGAGGAGGATGGCCGCACATTTTTCTTGGTCGATGGTGTGCTTGACATCGGCGCGCCTATCGCCGTGTCGGTCGTCTGCATCAGAGCGAGGGCATCCCCACTGCCGCACTATGTGGCCAAGCTGTGGGCGAACGGCCCACCGGGAGAGCCCAAAGGCAGGACCGGCGCCGTCAAGGTGGAAATGGAGGTGACAAGCAGCAGGGATCCCGGCGACGTCGCCGTGCAGGAGCTGACCTTCTTTATAGTTCCGCCCAAGCTGCTGGCCAGGGCTAAGCTGATGTCCCTCCACATTCAGATTGACAAGCTCAGGTCCTAAATGATTCTACAGTGCCTTCTGTTTATCTTAGTAATATGCTAATATAGGGTTAGCTCGGTCTACTTTAGCTTAAGAGATGGTGGGTTTTGGTGGCGATGCAGCAATTACCTCGACATCAGATCAGCAGTGAAAGTAATTTCGAACAGTCGAATGGATATTTTGTGTCTGTTGGATATAAAGATCCTTTGGGTAAGAAGTAACAGCTTATATGTTTTTTTATGAAACGGAACAGCGATACTAGTACTCCCTCCGTTCCAAAATGTAAGTCATTGGGGGCGTGTAAACTGAACTCCCCCAACGACTTATATTTTGGAAGAGAGGTAATATATTTTTTGTTGACATGCACTAATATTTTCAAAACAGACGTCGGGCTGTAGCTAGAAGGGAGATTGGGACGCGGCATCGGCCCATACCGCGGTGACCCCCGATTGGGATGCACCGACTGTGGATTTTCTCCCTCGCCAATGTCGACCGTGTCTACGCAGAACATTGTTCCCTTCCCCCAACTACGGGATCAGGCCGGATATGTGACCAGCGGTGTGGCCACCGTCGTTCTATGCTTGTGAAGAGAGCAACCCAAGCAAGCAGGCCTGTAGCTTAGGCTCCTGCTAGTGTATATATAGTGGTTTTCTTTTTCTTTCCATATCAACCATTTTATATTGCGTACGTTTCATTGAAGAGTGAAATGATGGTTGCTTCTTCCGACTAACTTACTGTGTGATTTGACTGCTCCTTTAGTGGCCCCTACACGTATTCCCCCTACGTGTATGCAACAGTCACATGTACACATGGACGCAAAAACGCGCGCGACGCCCTAATGCATGCATGTCCGAGCACATGAGGGAACACACACGGTCACGCTCAAGTGCTCAACCTACACGTGCATGCACACACATACTCAGCCAGGGTGAGCTAGTGATTGTATAAACACCGGAAAATGTATATATTGAGCGCAATGAGCGTATTATGAAATCCACTGACCGTAGTTTTACAAATATACAGTGACAGACAGTGTATTTATCTCGTGTGAAATTAAGCCATATTAACCGGAGAGGAGGCAGTATGGACTAGCATTACTTTGCTGTGTCCCGTCAACTTGCCGAACGAGGAGAAGCTTGCAGGACGGGAGAAGCTTGCACGCGGTGGCTCGCAGGACAAGGAGAAACTTTTGACTAATGCAAGATGTCCTTCACTCAGGCGGCGGACGTGCAACAGTTAATTCGGTGTCAGATTGCCTGAAGCATTCACTATACTAGTAGTACTATTATTGTTGCACTTCCCGAAGAGGCGAACAGCCAAGTGCAAAGTTTATAGTAGTCTATAGAGGTACACTAGGAACCGGATGGAGGAGCGTCTGCACTCTTATTATATTTTAAAAATTTGATGAAGCAATCTTCAACACATTTGGTTCTCTTCGAGGGTTCTCACATGTGATAATGGAAGTTGATTGCATGGAACACTCGCCACAATTCTAGCTTAATTATGGCTCATATCCTGTTACAAATAGGAGTGCTCGGTAATATTTCCTTTTTTTGTTATTCAGCATGTAAACAGGTCAGCAAACCTTGCGGCGCATCTTTGTGCGAATCGTGCTTGCTGCACTTTGAATGTGGCCGAGAGCTGGCTTGATGAAACACCTCACTTCCTACTTCTTTTTTTGCGGGGTACCTCGCTTCCTAGTGACCAGTGTCTTGGTTGATCGTCCTAAGAATGCTTATATATGAATAAAGCTCTCTCATTTACCCGCAAACAAAGATTAAGCCATATTAACCGGAAAGGAGGGAGTATGGACTAGCACTACTTGTTGGTGTGTCCCGTCAACTCGCAGAATAAGTAGAAGCTTGCAGGACAAGGTGAAGCTCGCTTACACCTTTTGACTAATGCAACGTACCCTTGCCTAGGCGGTGAACATGCATCAGTTCATTCGGTGTCAGATTGCCAGAGGCATACACTGTAGTATCGAACATGCGGAGTACCATCATTGTTCGACTTCATGAAGAGGCGAAGAGCCAAGCACAAGGTTTAGTAGTATGAGTAGTACTACTGCTAGAACCACATGGTGGAGCCTCTGTACTCTTATTTTTCTTTAATCTCTGATAAAGTACACATTTATTCCGGAGAAGGGCGGAAACGGCAGCCCAACATGTAATGATGATATCGATCAACCATGCTCGAATATATCTTAGCCTCTGTGCGATCCCGTCAGTGTGTTCTCGCTCCTCGTCTCTCTCAAGGAACGGCGGGTTGGCCATTTTGCCATCAATTGAGATCGGTTTGCTCACACTCCGATCCCACATGTCAGTGATATGCCAAGAGGAGGTGCGTTGACCGACTGGACGTACGCGTACTTGGTTTTGCACCTTCATACTACTCCTCCCTCCATCATAGTTTACAGAGCGCGCTTCATTATGATGCATTTCTCTCAATGCATTTCCACGACCAGAGAGACTTTAGACGCGTTTGGTTTAATGCTCAATTAATTAGGGCGTGGTAACCACAATTTTCTCTCGATGTAGTACTACAGAGTGGAGTAAGTGCATGCATGTGTGTACCCGGGGTAGAAGCACTGCATGCATGTGTGTACGCATTATTTCCTCTAGTAATAGACGTCATGCCATAACTACCAATGTTATTTTTCAAGCCATTCGCTAGTCGCCTTGGTCCCAGAGATTTTCTCTTTTTCTGAAGTGCGCTCTATAAACAGTGACAGATGGAGTAGTATGAGCGGATTCAAAGAAGAGCGTATTGATGGTTGCTTCTTCCGAGCAACTTACAGTGGGAAAGGTGGGGCTTATGATTTGACTGCTCATTACTCACTATTAATGCGGCGCAATGACTGGTCTGCGTCTCCCATGCGGCTGTGCACTACCCCCTCGGTTCTTAAATATACTCCGGAGTATTTTTCTTTCTAGAGATTTCAACGAGTGACTACTCAAATATTTGTCTTTTAGAGATTTGATACGTCTCCGTCGGATCTATAATTTTTTATTGTTCCATGCCAATATTCTACAACTTTCATATACTTTTGGCAACTTTTTATACTATTTTTTGAGACTAACATATTGATCCAGTGCCCAGTGCCAGTTCCTGTTTGTTGCATGTTTTTTGTTTCGCGGGATATCCATATCAAACGGAGTCCAAACGGAATAAAAACGGACAGAGATTTTTTTTGGAATATATGTGAATTTTGGGAAGCGGAACCAATATGAGACGATGCCCGAGTGGGCCACGAGGCAGGGGGCGCGCCCACCAGGGGTAGGCGTGCACTGGGCCCTCGTGGCCACACCATAAGGCGGTTGATGCCCTTCTTTCGCTGCAAGAAATCTAATATCCAGATAAAAATCGTGTCAAAAAATCAGCCCAATCGGAGTTACGAATCTCCGGGAATATAAGAAACGGTGAAGGGCCAGAATCTGGGAATGCAGAAACAGATAGAGACAGAGAGACAGATCCAATCTCGGAGGGGCTCTCGCCCCTCCGCCGCCATGGAGGCCATGGACCAGAGGGGAAACCCTTCTCCCACATAGGGAGAAGGTCAAGGAAGAAGAAGAAGGAGGGGGCTCTCTCGCCCTCGCTTCCGGTGGCACCGGAGTGCCACTGGGGCCATCATCGTCTGACGGAGATCTACACCAACACCTCCGTCATCTTCACCAACATCTCCATCACCTTCCCCCATCTATCTACAGTGGTCCACTCTCCCCCAACCCGTTGTACCCTCTACTTGAACATCGTGCTTTATGCTTCATATTATTATCCAATGATGTGTTGCCATCCTATGATGTCTCAGTAGATTATCGTTGTCCTATCGGTGATTGGTGAATTGCAATGATTGATTTAAATTGCTTGTAGTTATGTTGCTGTCCTTTGGTGCCCATCATATGAGCGAGCGCGTGGATCACACCATAGGGTTAGTTGTATGTTGATAGGACTACGTATTGGAGGGCAAGAGTGACAGAAGCTTCAACCTAGCATAGAAATTGATGCATACGGGATTGAAGGGGGACCAATATATCTTAATGCTATGGTTGGGTTTTACCTTAATGAATGTTAGTAGTTGCGGATGCTTGCTAATAGTTCCAATCATAAGTACATATAATTCCAAGTAAGGGATGACATGCTAGAAGTGGCCTCTCCCACATAAAACTTGCTATCGGTCTAGTAACGTAGTCAATTGCTTAGGGGCAATTTTGCAACTCCTACCACCACTTTTCCACACTCGCTATCACTAACTTTATTGCTTATTTATCTTAATAGCGCCTAATTTATATTTATGTGCTCTTTATATTCTTGCCTATCCAACAAAAACTACAAAGTACTTCTAGTTTCATACTTGTTCTAGGTAAAGTAAACGTCAAGTGTGCGTAGAGTTGTATCGGTGGTCGATAGAACTTGAGGGAATATTTGTTCTACCTTTAGCTCCTCGTTGGGTTCGACACTCTTACTTATCTAAAGAGGCTACAACTGATCCCCTACACTTGTGGGTTATCAAGATTTAAATGGACTACTACATACGGATGTATATAGACATATTTTAGAGTGTAGATTCACTCATTTTGCTCCATAGGTAGTCACTTGTTGAAATCTCTAGAAAGACAAATATTTAGGAACGGAGGGAGTACACATACGAAGCAAAATGAGTGAATCTACACTCTAAAATATGCCCATTTGCAATTTGTAAAAAGACAAATATTTAGGAACGAAGGAGTATAATTTTGTGCATGGCACATGGAACCGGATGCCAAAGAGGCTTCTGGCAATGCTATCAAGCTTCCAGCATTTGTTTACATAATTGACGTACTATACAAATAATTTTCCAGCGACATGAAATTGTACAATGGTGTGAGCTTTCAGCTTTTGTTTCGTGTGTCTTGCCATCGATGCTCTTTCGGAAACAATAAAAAACTAACTTCCTTGCTAATCAGAGCTAATATTTACATCACAACTAAAGACAAAGTCGTGAGAAGGTGTTAAATTAAAATTGATCCATGCTTTCATTGGCAGCAACGTCCCCTCAGCTCTGTCTAAATCAACAAGGCATGTTGGGAAAAAAAGTAGCTGTCTGGAGCATGCAACATTTCGATCATTTTATGCAGTTCCACTAAAATAGATCTAAACGTCCCTGTTCCAAAGATATTAAGTGTGATTACGATAATAGAGGACTGCTGATGAAAGAATAAACACACAAATAGAAGCCAGTCACCTTTGCAGTCTCTCTTAAGACTAACTAGTTGGAGAAGATTAGGCTCGGAGTTGGATGAGGAGGATAGCGCAAAACCAATCTCCCTTTGTGCAGTCGCACTGAAATGTAGAGACGTTTCCCGTGTGACATTTTGGTAGAACTGCACAAAACACTCTTAAGAAAAAAGTGATTTGTGCAGTTCACCAAAAGGTCGCAATAGCAATGAGGTGAAATGGATAGCCATGTTTGCAAAAAAGAGGTAGAAAGGAAACAATTATTGGCCAATAACAGTTGATGACACATGCGACGACAAAAAAGAAGCATATTCCTTGTCCTAAGGGAAGATAACAACACGGTTGTGTTTGTCTAAAACGGTGTGAGGACCAGATTGCAATATGGAAAGTGCGTCGGACGAGCTACGTTTTGGGCAAAGAACTATGGAAGATCCACATGCAAAGACGTGCGAAGACGGGCAGTGGAGCAAGGCCGGAGGGGATACCTGGAGGTCGTCGGGATGTGACTAGGTGAGCGGCGGCGGGCGGAATCTGCCCATACTGCGGCAGCGAGCAGGTGGCGTAGGTCCTACCACACCGGAGCTTGGTCAGAGAGAACAGCATGTACCGCAGATCGGGACGTGCTGCCTCGGCGCCGTCGAACGGAGAAATGATGCACATCCTCCCTTTCCGCCAGCGGAAGGGATGCGGTCGGATCAGTGACCAATGGTGAGAGAGAGAGAGAGAGAGAGAGAGAGAGAGGCCACTGCAGCCTTGTGTGAGATAATCAGAAGAGAGACAAACCAGGCAGGCAGGCTCCATTGTATATAGTGGAGCGGACTACCTTTTTCTCCATAAAAATCGTTTTATATTCTGTGTACGTGCCATTGAGTGATATAACTTTATTTAAAAATAACGCGCCAACACATCAAGTCAAACTTTGTTTCATGCACGCGTGGTACACGACCTTCGTAGGTAAACAACCACTACACGCGTTCAAATTAGCACGTGGGCTGCCATTTCGTACAGAAATGAGCTCCACCGTGTACCCGCGCGGGTGTGGCTGGGCACGAAGTGTGAGTACGTGCACGGTGCACCTATTCTCTTCTTGTATACGTACACCACCTACGTGGGGTTGTGTGAGAGAGGTACAAACGTAGAGAGATATAGTGTGTGGGTTCGTGAGAGTTTTTTTTGGAGGGTGGGGTCAATCAAAAATGTAACATATGCAATGTGTGTGAAATAGAGTCCTGGATATATCATATATATAGAGGGGGCGATCCATGAGAAGAGAGTGGAGGTATCATCGGCTTGAGGTGTCCATAGAATCGAAGAGAGGGATGATGTGCATGTGTGCGCGCACGCGATGGATAAAGAGTGCCATCGAATTTGTGTGTGCCCACGTCAAAGATATAGAGTGGCTGGCCTACTGGAACTTGAGAGGGGACAGGTGCAGTTTGTCTCTGTTGCATGGATACCTACCTACAACACTCGACTATCGGTGTGTGGTGGGGGGAGGCCTAATTAACTATAGAGGTACAATGGCTGGTATATGTGTGGAGGAGGAGAGAGGTCTACCTCATGTATTAAGGGAGATCGATCGGCATCCATGCATATGTGTAGGAGAGGAATAAGGTTGGGAGAGAGAGACAGAGCTAGAGTGTTGGAGGGGGTGGTAGTGGAGTTGCTTCTAACAAATGGTGGGATAGGCTTGCTAGACAACCGGAGGGCACGCCTGCAATATCAATAAGAGAGGGGATGGCTGCCGCCTGCCTGTCTGTGCACGTGTGTGTGAGAGATGGGTCAGGAGGCATGCACGAATGATGAGGGGGGTGATATGGCTGTGGTAAGCAGGCATAACTACATAGGAAGATCAATCGTCCTTTGTCAGAGAAAGGAGAGACATAACTTGTGAGGTACGTCGATCGATGGGGGGCGAATAGTTAAAGTCAACCTTGGTATATGTTGGGAGATCGACCGGTATACATGCATGTGCGTGTTAGAAGCAAATGAGGCACGGGGAGAGGATAGAGAGAGAGGGGTGCATCTAGGAGGTGGTGCGAGAGTCATACTATATCGAGGGGGGAGGAGTGTGCGAGTACGAGATCGATGAAGAGAGTGGTGGGAGTGAGGCATGGACGGTGATAAGAGAAGAGGGGAAGCTTGTGTTTTGTGCTAGGCACACCTGGCTAGAGAGGCATATCGATCGATGTGTGCCGTAAAGAAGGAGCTGGGGGGCCTACACACACCGTGGGTGAACGACCTAAAGTGAAAAGACAAATTTGCGTGATGGAGCTAGAGAATGCTGAGGGAGGGTGAGAGAGATGCGGGCATCTGCATGCACGAGAGAAAGTTAGCGGTAGCTAGCTACAAAGATAAGAGGATTGTGTGGGTGTAAAAGACGAATAGAGATCATACTTCATTATAAAAAGCGAATTCAGATATTTGAAGAATTTATCATAGTGTTTCAAAACGACGCATCTGTGAATATATATAACGGCGATACACATGGTGTGGTTATGAACATGTTATACTACATATAATATATTTTATCTCTACTCTTATAAAAAATGGAGTTGTTGATGATGGGGCCATCCTGCAATATAGGCCGTCCGATTTATATCTGACGGATAGGAAGGAAACTATGGCAAATTTGAAAAAATATACCCACACCCCTCTCCATATTTGCAAATCAGCCCCCCCCCCTTGATCATGTTGATGTTCTGTGGAACACATGGGCATCTTGCTAGTATTACGTATAACAGATAGAACATTGATCATAATTTGGGCTAATGTGTGGCTTTTGTAGCTCAGGTCTAAATACTTGTCATAATGTAGGGGGCGGGGCACTATACTATGTATGATAAACACGGTGTACACGTATGGAACATGGTTTAGATTATGAATATATAGTTAGTACATCAAATGTACTATTATTTGGAATCAACATCAAGTGTATTCAAAAAATAGAATTCGAGTTCATGTAGTACACATAGTTTAGATCTATCTCTATAGTAATCATGTGGTGTGTTATTAAGGTAATACACGAATGATGGTTGAAGTTGGCAACAATCATGATTGTAGATTGTTATTGAAACAGAGAAACGAATTCAAATTCAGTTCGAATTGCAGCGCTAGTATAGACATTTGGAATGCACTAAAATGCTGGTATGAGTAGGTTACATGCATTATACAGCAAGCGAAAAAAAATAATTGGACATAACATGGATTCATACTACCGAATAGCATTTAATTGCACTAAATTGTTGGTATGAGTAGCTTTAAATAGCATTTTTATAGTAAAACGGGGCAAGACTCTCTCTTTGTGTGGAGTGAATAGTTTTATTTTTTTCGTTTTCGTTTTGATTGAGGGAAGTGCGAATTGATTTGGTACGTACAAGTACAATATTACACGTTAGGCTTGTCCCTAAAATTCAACCCGCGCCCCAGAAATTCAGATATCGTGCTCCCAAAACTGGCGCCTTCACAACCTGCGCCATGCTATCCCGAAATTACAATGCGCGTGAAAACTCCCTCCAGCTGCCAAATCCCGACACGCGAAATCCCCCTTCTAACCCTGAGCCAAAAGATCCGCTAGTTCAAATTGGTGGGGGGGGTACTTTTGTAACACACCCTACATTTTGGACAAGCGCGTCTCCATCGCCTCCTTTTTGCCATTCGAAATCCCAGGCCGCCATAACCTCTCCGCTCCAGCCGCGAAACCCCACCCTCCTCCATCCGCCACCTCACCGCTGCCCCGCCGGAGCCTCTTCCCCGACGATGTCGTCCACCTCCCCGGATGAGGATCTGTCGTCCATCTTGTCATCCCGCCGGTTCAGCTGCCCCGTCCTCCACCTCCAAGGAGATGGTCCGACGATCACCTCGTCTATCGTGGCTGCTCCATCCCCACAGCGCTGCCTTAACCTGCTCCACCGGAACCGCAACATCCTCATCGACTCCTCGGACGAAGTCGAGGCCTACTCGGCGCCACCAAAGAGGTTGTACAATCATCGCATCGCACCTTCTCCTTAGCTCGACCTCCCGGCGCCGATGATGCTCCATCCCGCACCCCCATGGAGCGGCTACCTTGAAGCCGGCACCGTAGGCGACATCTCCACGGCGGCTCTCCCCTAGTGCGAGGCCCCTTCAGCGGCGGCGTCCATACCAGCCGGATTTGCTGCTACTGCTCCGGCTCTCGCTCGATCGCTCGCTCGCCCAGCTGCTGCTGCTCCGGCTCCCGCTCGCTCGCTCGCGCTGCTTCTACTGCTCCGGCTCTCGCTCGATCGCTCGCTCGCCCAGCTGCTGCTGCTCCAGCTCTCGCTCGCTCGCTCGCGCTGCTACTGCTACAACTGCTCTCCCTCTTGCTCGTGTTGCTGCTCTGCTCCGATTTAGCTACACTTCAGTCGACTGAATCGACTTTTGGGTCAGATGATTTTCAGGGGGTGGGGGGCTCACCGGAGTTAAGGAATAACCACCCGCAGCGGGGACGGGGGCTCGCCAGAGAGGTACCCCACTATCTATCTTAGGGTTCAGGGTGGGGGG
>LR738713.1:706374719-706429066 GCA_902687465.1 Secale cereale
CTCCCTCTTGCTCGTGTTGCTGCTCTGCTCCGATTTAGCTACACTTCAGTCGACTGAATCGACTTTTGGGTCAGATGATTTTCAGGGGGTGGGGGGCTCACCGGAGTTAAGGAATAACCACCCGCAGCGGGGACGGGGGCTCGCCAGAGAGGTACCCCACTATCTATCTTAGGGTTCAGGGTGGGGGGGCTATAGGGCTGGCCGGGGCGGCGGCGGACCAGCGGTGGGGAGTTGTTTCGGGACGGCAAAGCGGCGCTGGGGCCGGCGGTTCGGTCTGTGGTGGCTGGCGGCTCAGGGGGGTGTATGTTGAAGATGAACTGCAAGCCCTCCCTAAACTACATGTCAAGTGCCTCTCTGCTACCATTGTGTTCAGTTTCGACGGTAACATTCAGATTCCTCAGTAAATTTCAGTTTCGACAGTTAAGTTCAGAGTCAACAGTTTTTACCTCATCTGTTGTAGTCAGGTGGTTTTTGGTGATGTAAATTTTACATCTATTTTACATCATCTATTGGAGATGCTATTAGAATCCCACTTGAGATTGACGATGTCTATCTTGTGCTGCTTCCGCCTTGACGTCTTACGGCTCACCGGGGCTGCTCCAACGATAGAACGAACCATCACAATAGAGCAGTGCCCTGGACGCCGTCTACAGATTCCTCAGATCTTCCTCCACACCTCCGACAGCCACCTCTACATCAACTGCTTCAGCGACCAACCCAATGATGCTGAGGTCGACACGGCTACGGCAAAGAGGTTGTACACTTGTTGCATCACTTATTACTATACATTCATGTCGATCCATTAGGGCTATTTTGGTTAGACAGAAAAACATAGCAATAGGGAATTTTCCAATGGTACTCTACTATTCAATTATTCATGCATTTTGTTGAAAGGAATGAAGCAAAACATCCACCTGGACCTACTTTTCAAAAACCTATGCATGAAAACAAGACCAAGTGCATTAGTGGCAGAATAACATTCTAACTATACACGCTTTCATATGGTTTCACTTTATTTTGGTCATGTTTCTTTGCATTCCTCCGCTCTTCCAATTCTTGTAAACCAAACAGCCAAGTTGACAGAAATCCTGTGTTTTCAAATGCTCTGTTTACCATGTGCATTCCTATCCTATTCCGGTGTTTTTCCTATCCCTGCGTTTTTAGAATCATGCAAGCCAAATGAGCCCTTATAGAATTACTTCAGTTACAGGTAGGTGTCGAAGGGAACTTTGTGTGGTTTGTCCTGCTCCTGCCGCGACGTCGTCCACCTCACCCGAGGTGCTCCATCGACAGAAACATCCACCAAACCAGACATCACGACTCCTGACCGTCTTTCGCCGCCTCAGATCTCCTTCCCTGCCGCCGGCACCCACCGCAACGGCATCACCATCATCGACTCAGCAGATGAACCTGAGGAGTACACGGGTCTACAAGAGAGGTCGCACTCTTTTGATTCTGCTTATGTTATGCATTGCTTAAAATTACCTGCTACTTTATCGTCCTGTTCACCTCTTGGACTCCAAGTCAGGTCCAAATTAATGTTCAAACTTGAGTTCTAAATTAGTTGTGGGGCACATATCGAGGAAGCAGTGAATAGTATCTCTGTCTAGTATCTGGTTCACCTAGGGTATGCCTATGTTTTTCATCTTGGGTGGGAAACAAATAGTAAAGCAATCATCATCTGTCTTTTTATTAAATTAAAGCAATCATCAGCCTGCTATCATTATTTTTTAGATCCATCCACTGGTTGTTACCATCACTCTAAATTTTTGCAAGCTCTCCTTACATAATCTCACCATATTTTTTTCGTATGCATGTTAGATATTGTACACAGTCATGCTGAACATGCAGAGAAAAAGCGAAGAGTTTTGCGCGGCAATACAATGTCATGCAGACATCACACCATGGTGGGTTCAATGGCAAACCCTCCCCACCCCTCTCCAGATTGTAATCCAGAGGAATATATCTGTTCTGAGGTGGATTCAGACGCCGCTGACCACTCCTATTTACCCCCCAAGGTGTTTGCTCTACCTTGGCATGATGATGTTAGTCATATCATGCATATGTTGCCTTGTAGTGCCTACTTTTGACATCATATATGTCATCTGCTTAGTTTAGACATGTTCTGTCGCCACCTGTTTAGTTTCTATATCATATATGGGAATTATGCAGTCTCGTGTCTTTTAGCCAGCCATAATATATGTGTGCAATGCCATCCTGTTTAGCCAGGCATCATATATTTGAATGATATCTTGTCCATCCTTTTCTTCATTACATTTCCATTTGTCGACAATGTTTGTACATTAAACTACTCTTCCTGTGAGTCAGCCATTTGGGTGGGAGATTGAAAAATCTGGAGTGAAAACAAGGCCTTCAGAGCAGACAATGCTACCTGTCGAAGCAGATCTCTTGTTGGGTCCCGATAGCTCGTCAGAGATGGATTCAGAAACAGATGGCTAGTCCTATCCCCCCACCGAGGTGTATGCTCTAACTTGGCACGACGTTTTAGTTATTCATCATATCTTTGAATTATGTTATGCTATGCTATCCAGTTTAGATAGACATCATATATGTGAAATTATGTCATGCTATCTGTCGTGGTTTTGTCACGGCAGATGTCCTAGCAAAAGGACTTAGTCGTGAGGCCATCGCCATGGGTTAGCTTAAAGGGGTTAAAGCGGACAAGGACACAGGGATTTTATACTAGTTCGGCCCCTACGATGAAGGTAAAAGCCTACGTCTAGTTTGGTGTGTATTGCTAGGGTTTCGATGACCAGGGAGCGAATCCGCTTTGCCTGTGTCTCGAGCTATTGTTCTCTGCCCTGAACCGTCGTCGGGTCGTCCCTTTATGTAAGAGGTGACGCCCGGTCCGGTTTACAGAGTCCCAAGGCCGGCTCATAAACGTGTCCGCCTCGGTCTCTATTCTTTCTATCTTACATCTCAAGTTACATAATATGGCGGTTTACAAATCATGGGCCCTAACACTTGGGCTCTAAACCTCTTGGGCTAAAGTCTCTTGCTTCATGTCTCTGCTGGGCTTTTAATAAAATAAACATGATAACATAAACCGGCCCCTCCTGGGCGGTTTATCCCTGGTAGTAATATCCTTGACACTATCTGTTTTAGTTAAACAATATACATGTCAACTATTTCATGTCCTCTTTTTTCCACACTATCTATTGCATCTGTCTCTAATACAAGGTATGTACATTCAACTATGTTTCCTGTTTATCAGCCATTTGAATTGGAGCGGGTGATGCCAGCATCTAGCGGACTAAAAACATGGTCTTCAAATAAAACAGTGCTACCTCTTGGTGGAGATAGCACCCCGGTTGTACATGCACGAGAACCAGCCCTACCACACATAACCCAAACTCTCGCAGATTGTACCCCTACTGTGATGGACAGAGGACCAGTTTCACCCAATCTAACCCCAACCCCAGCAGATAGTAACCCAGTTCCTATTGACACAGCACCATCTCCACCACAGAGCTCCCAAACAAGAGCAGTTAGTAAGGCAGCTCCAGTGCCCAAAGGGCCAGTACTACCACGGCGAACCCCAACTCCACCAGTTAGTACGCCTATTCCTGTGGTGGAAGCACAGCCAGCTAGTCGTACTTTAGCATCTATCGCATTTGATGTTGTTAAATCGTATGTGCGTATCTTCCCATCTTGGAAATATTATACTGAAGATGAAGGAAAATGCGAGTTGCAGGTGTTTGTCCAGGAGTTATGTGTAAGTAATGTTATTCATGGCAATTACTTTGCTTTGTCCCATACATCTGTAATGCCCCAAATGTAACACTTTCCTATAATGGCAATAAAGCTTCCTCTTTGATCCTTGTCGTTATCCTTGGGGGTCCTTATCTATTATTTTATTTGCATTGCATACCTTTTATTATTTTTGCATCCTTGCTTTGCTCATCATCACATCATCATGGCATCATAGTTTATATTATTTTGTGCATGTGTGAGACCCTTGTGATATTGTTGTGTGTGAGTTAAGCTAAACCCTACCCCTCTTCTCCCTTCTTCTTCTTCTTCTTCTTCTTCTTCTTATTCTTCTCCTTCTTTTCTTTCTGGCCTCTTCTTTGCCCTATTATGCAAGCCACCTAGCCAAGTGCCATTGTGGTTCTTTCTCCTCCTTTAAATCTTGCTCCATGCCAACATCCTCTCCACCAAATATCACCTCATTTGAATATGATTTGGTTGGGTTTTAAAATATCAAGAGTTTGGTCCATATTCAAACTCCTTTTATTTTTCTGCCTCTAAAAATGTCCAAGTCATTTTATTTAAATAGAGCTTAGGGGTATTTTTCTTTTCCCCTAATTCTTCTTCTTTATTTTTGTGCATTCTTTTCTTTTCTGCCTGAAGAAATAAAGAAAAAGGAGAGGCAGCAGCCAGCACAGCACCACCTGGGCCTCCTCCTCCCTCTCTCTTTCACCGAATCCCATCTCCTTCTCCACCCGCAGCGCAGCCCAACTCCATGCAGGCCCAGCCACAGCCGCGCAGTCGCGCCGTAGCCACTCCGAGCGCGTGGCCCCACCTGTCTGTGACCCAGTGTAGTGCCTCCGTCTTCCTCCATCAGAAAAGCAGAGCACGCCGCGCTCAGCGTCGCACCGTCAGCTCACGGACGTCGAGGCCGTGCGCCGAGCCCCTCTCTTAAACCCAAATCGTGTCCCCCACTCCTCTCTAGGTCTTCCCTTTCCCCTCTCGCCGTCTGGAGAGCTGGGATCCTCCAGATCCGCCGCCCCCATTGACGCCCGAGCGCATCTGAGAGCAGCCTCTCGTCGCCGGCGAGCTCCGCGTCATCCTCGGCCTCGCCAACGTTGTCTACCCGCTTCCTCAACGTCGTCTTCTTCCTCTACGTCAACTACGCGGACCCGAGCGCCTCTCGATCGAGCTCTTCTTCCTCTTCTTCCTCTACGGTGGCCATAGGTGTTTGAGGCGCGCCGTCGTCGACTCCGTCCACGCTAGGGCCAGCCGAGCACACCGCCGTGCTCGTGGTGAGCTCCTCTCTCTCCCCAAGCATTTTTCCCCTTTCTACACATGCTCTAGGCCCTAGTTGCTCGTGTGCCCGATCGCGTCGCCGTCGGACCTCGTCGCCGGCGAGTGTTCCGACCCCTTTAGCTGTTGTTCTGCTGCCCGTTCGCTTCGCTTAGACGCGTAGGTCCTCTCTGTGCTGTTGTCGTGCCGCCTAGTGCCTTGCATCGCCTCGCCGTCGTCCCGTCGCCGCCGTGCTGTAGATGCTCGCCGCCGGTGATGCAGTGCCCTTTAGGGGCTACTAGTAGTTTGGTTGGATGCGGGACTCTTCAAGGAGTCTCTCGCACCCCTCCGCCGTGTCAATTGGTCGCAAGAGCGGCTCCGACGAGCAGTTCCTACGAGGGCCAGTGCCTGCCCTGTTCTGCTTCTGTTGCTTATTCTTCAGTTATCCTACCATCTATCTGTCGAGATCGATGCAGTGGCGCACTGGTTTGTCTCCGTCAGTTTCGTTAGTAGGGCGTGGGTTCGATCCCCCGCGGGCGCAGTGGCGTTTTGCCCATTTTTTGTTTTCGCCTGAGGCTGACAGGTAGGCCCCACCTGCCAGCCTCACAGCTCCAGTTCCAGCCCCGCGCGCACCCACTCGCCAGCTCAGCTCCGCCTGGCCCCCCTTGTCAGCGTCAGTGGCTAGCTGAGCCTCGGTCACTTTAGACCCTGGCGCCTATTTGTTTTATTTCTTTTTCTGTTTTTCTTTTTCTTTTCTGTTTTTCTTATTTAATTAATATCTACATATTTATGCTTCATATGAATTTGAGTCCTATATGAAAAGTGCTTAGAATTTTGTGTAGATTATGAATATGTCACTTGCTGCCATGTTTAAAAACATTTAAAAAGCTGTTTGATTTTAAACATGTTTTAAATATGTTTAAACTTGCAAAAATCATAACTAAATAACTACAACTCCAAATTTAACAAACTTTATATGCATTTGGGGTAGAAAAATGTGTAGAATATTTTGGTGATGTTGTTTAGCATGTCTGAAAACTCCATCACAGAAGTTTTTCAAACCTGTCCCAAATGCAAATAAATGAATATGGGGTTTTCTGGATATTGTTGTATTTATTTCCAGCCCATTTAAATGTGCTAGCATGTTGTTGTTATGTTAGATGTACCCTTGCCATGTTAACCAACCTCTTTAAAACATGTTGGTTGCTTGTTTGATAATCTACATAAACTTGTTAAAATGTTCCTTTGATTGTTTCAAATGTGTGGTTGATCTTGTTGGTTGTGATGATATTGCACTATTGTGACCCCTAGGCCATGCATCATGTTTTCCTTGTTCACTTGCTTCATGTTCATGCATCATGTGATTGAGCACTGCATGTTGATTGATTTTGTTCCATTGTTGCATTGTTGTGTTTGGTTAGAGCCTGGTGAAGATACTGAGTACGAGGTTTCTACCGAGGTTGAGTGTGAGGAGCAAGCTTATGTTCCCTCCGAGGATTCAACAGGCAAGATGACCTGACCCAGA
The DNA here is from genome assembly GCA_902687465.1 of Secale cereale. Taxonomy (NCBI): domain Eukaryota; kingdom Viridiplantae; phylum Streptophyta; class Magnoliopsida; order Poales; family Poaceae; genus Secale; species Secale cereale. Next base: position 706,381,231 of record LR738713.1, read on the forward strand.
TATCTTTACTATCTTTGCCTATTGATAGATGTCTCGCTCTTTAGCTTATTGCCTCGATGCCTATGTCTGCTTGTCAGCCTCCTATTGTTGCCATGAACCTCTCTAACCACCCAACCTAGCAAACCTTTGATTGGCTACGTAAGCATTGCTCAGCCCCTCTTATAGCATTGCTAGTTGCAGGAGAAGATTTGAAGATTCTTGCTTCATGATGAAGTATGTTGGGATATCACACTATATAATCTGTTAAACTAAATCACCTATATATATTTGGCAATGGGTGGAAGGCTAAGCCTTTGCTTGGTGTTTTGTTCCACTCATGCCTTCCTAGGAACCGTTTAAACCGGTGTTATGTTCCTTGATTTTGCGTCCCTAACACGGTTGGGGTTTATGGCCCCCCCTCGATAACCCGCTTAGCGCTAAAGCTTTTCCAGCAAGGCCCAACATTGGTTTTACATTTTCCTAATAACTAAAACTTGCATAGGGAGTTATAAACCCTTTTCTTAATCAACAACCCAGGCCAGTGCTCCACATGAGTGTTGGTCCAAACTGGGCGTGCTGCGGGGCCACCTCGAGGAAACTCAAGGGCTGGTAAAAACCTGTAGCTTATCCCATCCGGTCTTGGCCTGAGACGAGATACGCGCGGCTACTATCAGGGTGTCGGCACACCGGGAGGACTTGCTGGATTAGTTTTACCTTAGTCGAAATATCTTGAGCACGGGATTCCGAGAATACTCGGGCCTTCCCACCTTGGAGTTGCGACTCCGCAGATCGTGAGCTTGTGATGGGCTAAGTTGGGACACCCCTGTAGGGTTTTGATCTTTCGAAAGCCGTGCCCGCGGTTATGAGGCAGATGGGAATTTGTTAGTATCCAGTTGTAGAAAACTTGACACTATGTTCATAATACACTACCAGCGTGAGTAACCGTGACGGTCGCTTTCCGAAGGGGTTCGGGAAGTGAACACGATGGGGTTATGTTTAACGTGCTTAGATAGGATCACTTCGTGATCACTTTGACGATCGTTGGCACTTCTCTTCTCGCTCTAAACACGTAAGCTAGTGCTAGTGCAGCAGCAACCTTGTTCTTCAGCCTTGTTCCACACCCAAGGTTTAGATAGTTTTGCTACCCGGGAACGGGATTGCTGAGTCCTCCGTGGCTCACAGATTCTACACAACACCAGATGCAGGTGCCGTGGAGAACTACACAGCTGGTAGTTCAGAGTTGTACTGAGAGTTCGATGAAGAACATGGGCGATACTACGTGTCTTATCCAGATGATCGGTAGGGCTCTTACTAGGATGATCGGGACCTTGTGTCATTTTATTTATGGTATCTTTCATTTGGATCTTCGTCCGTAGTCGGACTCTGATGTTATTTGGATGATGATTGTTTATGTAATGTATTGTGTGACGTGGCGAGTGTAAGCGAACTACTCTTTTGTAATTTCATCCCTCTTTTACATGAGTCGTGCAAAGATACCATACTTGAGATCATTCTAGTATGAGCTTATGCCTTTAAGTCGTGTCTCGACACGTAGGAGGTATAATCTCATACTGGGCATTACAAGTTGGTAATCAGAGCCTTCTCCGACCTAGGAGCCCCCACTGATTGATCGAATCGTTGACGGTTGAGTCTAGGCACACACTAAAAATGTGATCGAATCTTACTCTCCGATATTTCTTTTACTCCTCATCCCTTTATCACTCTGGTGGGACTCCTGACGATTACTTTATCTCTTCTACTCTAAAAAATTCACTAATTTTTTTTAGGATCACGCGAGTATTGTTTGGATTGTTTCGATGTCTTTGTGACGAGAACATTGTTCTCGATGCCTCCTGTCATTAGGGGTTGTGGTAGTGTCCCGGGGAATTGAGCTCCGAGGTGTTGTCGTCACAAATCTATCGCAGCAGTTCTGGAATACTTAAGACGGCCGACATCGAAAACTCTTCTATGCGGTTGGTGGAAAGATAACCTCGACATCACCCAGTACTGGGGAGGTAGTTCGGGAGTATTGCCATAGCTTGTATAGCAAATGAGTTTCAAAGGTCCGAGGTAAACGGTTTCCGGAAATAACTGGTTATGTGTTGAAGGATGGATACAGCTGGATGTAGGATTAGAGTTGAGTGCGCGGTGCTTCCCCTGTATCCCCAACACCAGATTGCATAACTGGAAACTTTCGGAAATTAATAGGTGGGTTCATCTAGTAGTTCGTAGGCATTCTTCCAACGAATGCATGATATGGAGTTCGGGGTTCTACATTGAGTGAAGTGGTTTTATGGGCGTTTGTTCCGATCGGGAGTTGCATCTTAAAGGGTCCTTGGCTATGCTGATCCGGGGATTGCAAAACCCTTTCGCAACACGTTTCATGAGCTTTCAGCACGAACATGTGGGACGAAGCTTCTATCTTGTATTTGTTCTATCTGCTCCTTGTTGTTTTTTATTTACCTTTTGTTCTCCCAAGTGGCTTCTTGAGAAGATTGTTGTATCATTGAACTGTGGATTACATTCATTCATCTTGTGCGAGTGTTCTTGTGAAGACTTATGTTGCAATTCTAGCCGTTGATTCAGCTTATATATTTCAATCAATGGCTAATAGTTGTCATCTCATTCAGGATGGCTCCTAAGAAGGTTCCCAATGCTAACCCAGAGGGTGAAGAAGTTCCTGATCGTCCTCCTTCCCCTCCTCCTCCGTCTGAGGCCTGGAGAGCAATTATGCAAGCGACAAACCAGAACACCCAGATGCTTATGCAAATGATGTAGAACATTCAAGCCAACCAGGCAAATCAAGGTGGTCATGGGAACCAAGGCCAAGGCAATCTGTTCAATCAACCTCACTTTGCTTCGCTCAACCAGTTCCTGGCAAACCAACCGAAGTCTTTCAGTTACTGTGTGGATCCGCTAGAAGATGAAGACTGGATAACAAACATCAAGAAGCACTTTGAATGTAGTAACGTGAGACCTGAGGATTATGTCAAGTTTGCCGCCTTCCAACTCAAGGACCAAGCCGTTGATTGGTGGCAATAGTACAAAGATTCCATAGGTGGACGTGAATTCTCGTGGACTGAATTCTGCAAGGATTTCCGCTCTCACCACATTCCAACTAGTGTCACCGAAGGCATGCGTGAGGAATTCCGCAACCTGAAGCAAGGCACCATGTCCGCCTATCAATACAATGTCAAATTCCAGAATCTCGCTCGCTATGCCAAGCAGGACATCCCAGATTCCAAGAGCAAGATTTATCAGTTCCGTGGTGGTCTGAAGGATGAACTCCAACTAGCTCTCACCTTGTTCGAGCCGGATGAATTTGATCAATTCTATAACATGGCCCTTAAGCAAGAGGCAGCCCAGCTCAAGGTTGAAGCTTCCAAAAAGAGGATCAGAGATGCTGTCAACTCCTCCTCTTCTTCCCTAGTGGTCGCAAAGCAGCAGAAGTTTTGGCTTCCACCACCTCAAGTGCTCCGCCCTCCCAACAACAACAACAACAAGCACTCTGGTGGCCGTGGTTTCTCCCACCCACCCAACCCAAGCAATCAGTCCAAGAATCACTTTCAAGCTTCGAAGTCAAGTGGTCCTGATCACCGTCCTCTCTCAAAAGTGGTTTGCAACAAGTGCACTCAAAGGGTCACTATGCTAACAAGTGTCCCAACCCAAGGCGCCTTCCGCCTCCTCCACCTGTCAGCACTGCTATTGTCAAGCACAACCCCAAGGTTGCAAGAGTGAATCTGATGAATGCAGCTCAAGCAGAGAACTCTTCAGATGTGATACTTGGTAACCTTCCAGTCAACCTTAAACCTGCTAAAGTTTTGTTTGATTCTGGTGCATCACATTCTTTCATGTCATATCCATTTGCATCCGAGCACAATGTAGGCACAGTGGCTTTACCAAGAGAGTTATCAATTACTTCTCCAGGAAAGCAAATGAATTCTAGCTTGTATGCTCCGGATATATCTATTCACATGGGTGATTACAGTTTCTTGGTTTCTCCGGTTATTCTCGGTAACTCCGACATTGATCTTATTCTTGGGATGGATTGGCTTTCCAAGCATGATGCAAACATTTATTATGCAAATAAGGAAGTCAAGCTTACTCATCCTGACGAAGACGTGATTATCTTCGCCTCTCGAGATAACACAATCAAGCTATTCTCTCTCAATGACAAGGGCGAGATTAATGCCATCTCTCAAATTCCGGTGGTCAATGAGTATGAAGATGTTTTCCCCGAAGAGCTTCCAGGCATGCCTCCGCATCGTCAAGTTGAATTCGTCATTGAACTTGAGCCCGATACCGAGCCAGCATGTCGGTGTCCGTACAAGGTCTCCCCTGATGAGTTGAAGGAGCTGAAGAAACAACTCGATGAGCAAGAGCGTATGGGTCTAATCAGGCCTAGCACTTCTCCTTGGGGTTGTGGTGTTCTATTTGTCAAGAAGAAGGATGGCACGGAGCGCGTTTGCGTTGATTACCGGCCATTGAACAAGAAGACAATAAAGAACAAGTATCCGCTCCCCAATATCAATGAATTGTTCGAGCAGCTCAAAGGAGCAAAGGTATTCTCAAAGCTAGATCTCCGGATGGGTTATCACCAGATCCGTATCCGTGAAAAAGATATTCCCAAGACTGCATTCAGAACGAGTTTTGGCTCTTATGAATACACGGTCATGTCTTTTGGCCTCGCAAATGCTCCACCCACTTTCTCGAGGATGATGCACTTCATATTCAACCCCTACACCAATGAATTTGTTCTCGTCTATCTAGATGACATCTTGGTATTCTCCAAGAATGAAGAAGACCATGCTAAGCACCTCTGTTTGGTTCTGAACAGACTCCGTGAACACAAGTTCTATGCGAAGTTCTCCAAGTGTGAATTCTGGCTGGATAAAGTCTTATATCTTGGCCATATCATATCTGCTGAGGGTATTTCTGTCAACCCCGAGAAAGTTGAAGCTATTGTCAACTAGGAACCCCCGTAGAATGTCAAGCAACTCCGAAGCTTCCTTGGTCTCGCTAGCTATTGCAGAAGGTTCGTTGAGAACTTCTCCAAGATTGCCAAGCCTCTCTCAAACTTGCTGCAGAAGAATGTCAAGTACAACTGGACTCCTGATTGTGATGTGACATTCAAAACACTCAAAGAGAAGCTCGTTTCTGCTCCGGTTCTTACTCCTCCGGATGAGTCCAAGCCCTATGAAGTCTTCAGTGATGCTTCTTTACAAGGACTTGGTGGTGTTCTCATGCAAGACAAGAAGATTGTGGCATACACTTCTCGTCAATTGAAACAAAATGAGAGGAATTACCCCACACATGATCTCGAGCTAGCAGCAGTTGTACATGCCTTGATCACATGGAGACACCTTCTGTTGGGCAGAAAAGTGGACATCTTCACCGATCACAAGAGCTTGAAGTACATCTTTACACAGCCTAACCTGAACCTTCGCCAGACTCGTTGGGTTGAGATGATCCAAGAGTATGATCCAAGCATTGAGTACACACCTGGCAAGGCCAATGTCATTGCAGATGCCTTGAGCAGAAAGGCATATTGCAACAGTCTCCTTCTCCAGCCGTTCCAGCCTGAGCTTTGTGAATCATTCAAGAAGCTCAACCTCCAAGTGGTTCCGCAAGGCTTTCTTGCAAACCTTCAAGTTGCTCCTACCTTGGAAGATGAGATCCGTGAGGCCCAACTCAGTGATGCTATGGTGTAGAAAGTGAAACATGGTATTGCTAAGGGTACTCCCAAATACAAGTGCTATCGTGTTGATGAGAAAGACACATTGTTCTTTGAGGACAGAATTGTGGTTCCCAAGGGTGATCTCGGGAAGCTCATAATGAACGAAGCACATGACTCCCTCCACTCGATTCATCCTGGAAGTTCCAAGATGTACCAAGACCTCAAGCAATCTTACTGGTGGACTCACATGAAAAGGGAGATTGCCCAATTCGTGAATGAATGTGATGTCTGCAGAAGAGTGAAGGCAGAGCATCAACGTCCAGCCGGTCTCCTCCAACCTCTACCTATTCCCGAGTGGAAATTCGACCACATTGAAATGGATTTCGTCATTGGGTTTCCTAAGTCCAAGAAGGGGAATGATGCTATATTTGTAGTCATTGACAAGCTAACCAAGGTAGCTCACTTCCTTCCCGTCAAAGAATCCATCAATGCAGCTCAGTTGGCAGAGTTTTGCACTTCCAGAATTGTGTCGTTGCATGGCATTCCTCAAATCATCTCCTCAAACCGTGGAAGTTTGTTCACATCCAAGTTCTGGGACTCCTTTCAGACAACCATGGCCACTAAGATCTGTTTCAGCACTGCGTTTCACCCTCAGACTAGTGGTCAAGTCGAAAGAGTGAACCAGATCCTCGAAGACATGCTCAGAGCTTGTGTCATCTCTTTTGGCATGAAGTGGGAAGATTGTCTCCCGTTTGCTGAGTTCTCTTACAACAACAGTTTCCAAGCAAGTGCCGGCAAAGCTCCTTTTGAAATCCTCTATGGCAGAAAGTGTCGTACCCCTCTCAACTGGTCCGAGACTGGTGAACGTCAACTTCTTGGCAACGACTTGATCTCAGAAGCCGAAGAAATGTGCAAAGTCATACGTGAGAATCTCAAAGCCACTCAATCGCGTCAAAAGAGTTACTATGACGGCAAGCATCGTGATTTGGCTTTCGACATTGGGGATCATGTCTATCTCCGTGTTTCTCCTATGAAAGGAACCCAAAGATTCGGTATCAAAGGAAAGCTTGCTCCTAGATATGTGGGCCCTTTCAAGATTCTTGGCAAAAGAGGCGATCTAGCCTATCAACTTGAGCTCCCCTCCAACTTTGCCAATGTTCATCATGTGTTTCACGTGTATCAACTCCGCAAGTGCTTCAAGACACCTGAACTCACCATTCCGTTCAAGGAGATTGATCTTCAACAAGACTTATCTTATCGTGAGCACCCTGTTGCTATTCTTGAGGAAACTGAGCGCAAAACCCACAACAAGTCAATCAAGTTCTTGAAAGTTAAGTGGTCACACCATACTGACCGAGAAGCTACGTGGGAACGAGAAGATCATCTTTGTTCCGAGTATCCTTCCTTCTTCCAGTCCTAGATCTCGGGATGAGATCTTTTTGTAGTGTAGGAGAGTTTGTAATGCCCCAAATGTAACACTTTCCTATAATGGCAATAAAGCTTCCTCTTTGATCCTTGTCATTATCCTTGGGGGTCCTTGTCTTTTATTTTATTTGCATTGCATACCTTTTATTATTTTTGCATCCTTGCTTTGCTCATCATCACATCATCATGGCATCATAGTTTATCTTATTTTGTGCATGTGTGAGACCCTTGTGATATTGTTGTGTGTGAGTTAAGCTAAACCCTACCCCTCTTCTCCCTTCTTCTTCTTCTTCTTCTTCTTCTTCTTCTTCTTCTTCTTCTTCTTCTTCTTCTTATTCTTCTCCTTCCTTTCTTTCTGGCCTCTTCTTTGCCCTATTATGCAAGCCACCTAGCCAAGTGCCATCGTGGTTCTTTCTCCTCCTTTAAATCTTGCTCCATGCCAACATCCTCTCCACCAAATATCACCTCATTTGAATATGATTTGGTTGGGTTTTAAAATATCAAGAGTTTGGTCCAAATTCAAACTCCTTTTATTTTCTGCCTCTAAAAATGTCCAAGTCATTTTATTTAAAGAGAGCATAATTCACTGAGCTTAGGGGTATTTTTCTTTTCCCCTAATTCTTCTTCTTTATTTCTGTGCATTCTTTTCTTTTCTGCCTGAAGAAATAAAGAAAAAGGAGAGGCAGCAGCCAGCACAGCACCACCTGGGCCTCCTCCTCCCTCTCTCTCTCACCGAGGCCCACCTCCTCCACCCGCAGCGCAGCAAAGCGCAGCCCAACTCCACGCAGGCCCAGCCACAGCCGCGCAGTCGCGCCGTAGCCACTCCGAGCGCGTGGCCCCGCCTGTCTGTGACCCAGTGCAGTGCCTCCGTCTTCCTCCGTCAGAAAAGCAGAGCACGCCGCGCTCACCGTCACGCCGTCAGCTCACGGACGTCGAGGCCATGCGCCGAGCCCCTCTTTTAAACCCAAATCGTGTCCTCCACTTCTCTCTAGGTCTTCCCTTTCCCCTCTCGCCGTCTGGAGAGCTGGGATCCTCCAGATCCGCCGCCCCCATCGACGCCCGAGCGCATATCTGAGAGCAGCCTCTCGTTGCCGGCGAGCTCCGCGTCGTCTTCGGCCTCGCCAACGTTGTCTACCCGCTTCCTCGATGTCGTCTTCTTCCTCTACGTCAACTACGCGGACCCGAGCGCCTCTCCGTCGAGCTCTTTTTCCTCTTCTTCCTCTACGGTGGCCGTAGGTGTTCGAGGCGCGCCGTCGTCGACTCCGTCCACGCCAGGGCCAGCCGAGCACACCGCCGTGCTCGTGGTGAGTTCCTCTCTCTCTCCCCAAGCCTTTTCCCCTTTCTGCGCATGCTCTAGGCCCTAGTTCCTCGTGTGCTCGATCGTGTCGCCGGCGGACCTCGTCGCCGGCGAGTGTTCCGACCCCTTTAGCTGTTGTCGTGCTGCCCGTTTGCTTCGCTTAGACGCGTAGGTCCTCTTTGTGTTGTCGCAGTGCCGCCTAGTGCCTTGCATCGCCTCGCCGTCGTCCCGTCGCCGCCGTGCTGTAGATGCTCGCCGCCGGTGATGCAGTGCGCCTTGGGCGCTGCTAGTAGTTTGGTTGGATGCGGGACTCTTCAAGGAGTCTCTCGCACCCCTCCGCCATGTCAATTGGTCGCCGGAGCGGCTCCGACGAGCAGCTCCTACGAGGGCCAGTGCCTGCCCTATTCTGCTTTTGTTGCTTATTCTTCAGTTATCCTACCATCCACCTGTCGAGATCGATGCAGTGGCGCCGTGGTTTGTCTCTGTCAGTTTCGTCAGGAGGGCGTGGGTTCGATCCCCCGCGGGCGTAGTGACGTTTCGCCCATTTTTAGTTTTCGCCTGAGGCTGACAGGTAGGCCCCACCTGCCAGCCTCACAGCTCCAGTTCCAGCCCCGCGCGCACCCACTCACCAGCTCAGCTCCGCCTGGCCCCCCTTGTCAGTGCCAGTGGCTAGCTGAGCCTCGGTCACTTTAGACCTTGGCGCCTATTTGTTTTATTTCTTTTTATGTTTTTCTTTTTCTTTTCTGTTTTTCTTATTAAATTAATATCTGCATATTTATGTTTCATATGAATTTGAGTCCTATATGAAAAGTGCTTAGAATTTTGTGTAGATTATGAATATGTCACTTGCTGCCATGTCTAAAAACATTAGAAAATCTGTTTGATTTTAAACTTGTTTTAAATATGTTTAAACTTGCAAAAATCATAACTAAATATCTACAACTCCAAATTTAACAAACTTTATATGCATTTGGGGTAGAAAAATGTATAGAATATTTTGGTGCTGTTGTTTAGCATGTCTGACAACTCCATCACAGAAGTTTTTCAAACCTGTCCCAAATGCAAATAAATGAATATGGGGTTTTCTGGATATTGTTGTATTTATTTCCAGCCCATTTAAATGTGCTAGCATGTTGCTGTTATGTTAGATGTACCCTTGCCATGTTAACCAACCTCTTTAAAACATGTTGGTTGCTTGTTTGATAATCTACATAAACTTGTTAAAATGTTCCTTTGATTGTTTCAAATGTGTGGTTGATCTTGTTGGTTGTGATGATATTGCACTATTGTGACCCATAGGCCATGCATCATGTTTTCCTTGTTCACTTGCTTCATGTTCATGCATCATGTGATTGAGCACTGCATGTTGATTGATCTTGTTCCGTTGTTGCATTGTTGTGTTTGGTTAGAGCCTGGTGAAGATACTGAGTACGAGGTTTCTGCCGAGGTTGAGTGTGAGGAGCAAGCTTACGTTCCCTTCGAGGATTCAACAGGCAAGATGACCTGACCCAGATATCTTTACTATCTTTGCCTATTGATAGATGTCTCGCTCTTTAGCTTATTGCCTCGATGCCTATGTCTGTTTGTCAGCCTCCTATTGTTGCCATGAACCCCTCTAACCACCCAACCTAGCAAACCTTTGATTGGCTACGTAAGCATTGCTCAGCCCCTCTTATAGCATTGCTAGTTACAGGAGGAGATTTGAAGATTCTTGCTTCATGATGAAGTATGTTGGGATATCACACTATATAATCTGTTAAACTAAATCACCTATATATTTGGAAATGGGTGGAAGGCTAAGCCTTTGCTTGGTGTTTTGTTCCACTCATGCCTTCCTAGGAACCGTTTAAACCGGTGTTATGTTCCTTGATTTTGCGTCCCTAACACGGTTGGGGTTTATGGGGCCCCCTCGATAACCCGCTTAGCGCTAAAGCTTTTCCAGCAAGGCCCAACATTGGTTTTACATTTGCCTAATAACTAAAACTTGCATAGGGAGTTATAAACCCTTTTCTTAATCAACAACCCGGGCCAGTGCTCCACATGAGTGTTGGTCCAAACTGGGCGTGCTGCGGGGCCACCTCGAGGAAACTCAAGGGCTGGTAAAAACCTGTAGCTTGTCCCATCCGGTCGTGGCCTGAGACGAGATACGCGCGGCTACTATCAGGGTGTCGGCACACCGGGAGGACTTGCTGGATTAGTTTTACCTTAGTCGGAATATCTTGAGCATGGGATTCCGAGAATACTCGGGCCTTCCCACCTTGGAGTTGCGACTCCGCAGATCGTGAGCTTGTGATGGGCTAAGTTGGGACACCCCTGTAGGGTTTTGATCTTTCGAAAGTCATGCCCGCGGTTATGAGGCAGATGGAAATTTTTTAATATCCGGTTGTAGAAAACTTGACACTATGTTCATAATACACTTCCAGCGTGAGTAACCGTGACGGTCGCTTTCCGAAGGGGTTCGGGAAGTGAACACGATGGGGTTATGTTTGATGTGCTTAGATAGGATCACTTCGTGATCACTTTGACGATCGTTGGCACTTCTCTTCTCGCTCTAAACACGTAAGCTAGTGCTAGTGCAGCAGCAACCTTGTTCTTCAGCCTTGTTCCACACCCAAGGTTTAGATAGTTTTGCTACCCGGGAACGGGATTCCTGAGTCCTCCGTGGCTCACAGATTCTACACAACACCAGATGCACGCACCGTGGAAAACTACACATCTGGTAGTTCAGAGTTGTACTGGGAGTTCGATGAAGAACGTGGGTGATACTACGTGTCTTATCCAGAGGATCAGTAGGGCTCTTACTAGGATGATCGGGACCTTGTGTTATTTTATTTATGGTATCTTTCATTTGGATCTTTGTCCGCAGTCGGACTCTGATGTTATTTGGATGATGATTGTTTATGTAATGTATTGTGTGACGTGGCGAGTGTAAGCCAACTACTCTTTTGCAATTTCATCCCTCTTTTACATGAGTCGTGCAAAGATACCATACTTGAGATCATTCTAGTATGAGCTTATGCCTTTAAGTCGTGCCTCGACACATAGGAGGTATAATATCATATTGGGCATTACAACACCCTACCTCCATGATGATTATAATACAGTAATTTTTCCCATTTTTCTCTATAGAGAAGGGCCGATTTGGAAACTCAGGACGAGATAACCTGTGCTAATACCTCTGCTATCTTCAAGAATGCTTGGTGGTAGTATCGGAATTACCTGAAGAAAACGTACTTCACATGCAAAGAAACTCATCAAATTCCCTTACGTTCTCATGAGACACATTTACTGGACGATGACTGGGAACGCCTTGTTCTGTACTGGTCCCCAACCAAGAATGTGGTAAGGTCTATGAGCTCATTTTCTATTTTTAAGTACTATATTCTTGCATCTTACTGTACTCTGTTCATGTAGAACAAGTGCCTAAACCTGAAGAACAACTATTATAATTTAAGATTCCATTGCTATCATAGTTCCAAAAAGCGCTAGGCGTTTAATTGTGCGTTTTGCCACCGCCTTGCGCTTTACTGACCAAAGCGCATGCTTATGCGCAGTTATGCACAAATTACGCGTAGTTATGCGCAATGCATTTCGCCAACGCCTCAAGCCTAGGCGCGCTTAAGCGCTCGCTTAGGCGCGCCTTTTTTAACTATGATTGCTATCGTGCATACTGCTTTGCTCTTGTATCACTGTATTTACTCATACAAACTTATTTTTAAATTGAAGGATCCAATCGAAACTCCAATGGCACCGCAGGTATGTTCATGCATGTTTCTTTAACAGGCTTGCTCTTATCAATAGCTCTGTTGATTTCAATTTCAATTGTGTATACAGTTGACTTCTCATATCATGCACATTACTAGCATCACAACAAAGCAAATAGTGTTGTTGTACATGTAGACCCGTCGTACCCATCTGAAATCTTGTTGTGCCGTGTAGTTTCCCACGCTTTGTATTCTTTCACTGCTGCTTTGTCTTAAACTGATATGATTTGAACCGTGTCTCTATTTTGATTTGGCAAGACAATGCAGTGACCATAGGACATAGATATATGTTTTTTGATGCTTTTATTATGTACTAGTACTTGGCAATAGAAGACTTGGTATTTTAACCCTGTCCACCTTACTAATGAACTGGTTCGCCGAAATGAGTTTCATATAGTAGTACATGCTAAACTGTTATGTGTCTGCTTGTTTCTTCTTTTAGAATGCTGACAGAATATTGGGGAAGAGTGACTTATTAAGCAATGGTAAAGGAAGTAATGCAGATAAGGTTAGGGATAGTGACACATCCTTGTTGGTCTCCAACAAAGCTAATAAAATAGCTAAGGAAGACTATCTCGAAGACAGTGAGGCAACCTCAAAGTCCTGTCTTGGTTTAGTGTTGGAGTTACTGGCTACTACCGCTTGCACAAGCTATTCAAACTCACTGTCTGAATCAGTTCGGTTTCTTGAGTCTCAACTACAAGCTGAAAGACATCGATCAGCTGTGCTGCGACAAGAAGTGGAAGGACTGCGGAAGTCCCTGGAGCATTCAGATGCATACTTTCTGGTGCAACAGCAAGCGTTGGAGGATTTTAGCACCAAATAGGACAAAGCTAATAAGCTTGCTAAGCTTATTGCCAGTATGGTGGATACCACGTTTCTTGAGCTCTTCTGTGGTTGTTTCAGTTATGCTCATGTTTTGCTGCCGCGTCACTGGTGGCCAATTTTGACGGCCAGTTTATGTAATATGCTGCTTTGTTCCCTATATTTGCACTGGTGGCGAACTTTGATGCCCAGTGGATGTAATATGTGTGATAGCGGCTATAGGCTAGCGTTAATTGCTTGCTTATTTATTTCCTTATTGTCTTGTTTATTTGTTTTCTTGTAGTCAGTGCAGTTCTTTTTCCGCGGTTTGCTAGTGGCCGGAATAACCTATTTTTTTAAACTAGGCCACATTAACAATGGGTTACATATTTATTGTAGTTAACATGGGCCTCCTACGGGCTGTAGAAACAATGGGCCTTCTAAGGACCGTAGAAACAATGGGCCTTCTACGGGATGTCGACACAATGGGCCTTCTATGGGTCATATCATCAATGGGCCTTCTACGGGTCGTATCATCAATGGGCCTTCTACCAACTGTATCATCAATGGGCCTTCTACGGGCCGTATGATCGGTTGGCCAAACATGGGCCAATAACAGACCACATTATAGCCGTAAATGGGCTAGAGTTGGAATCGTCCGTTCATGGGCCGACCATAACGGGCCGTCTTTAATAGGCCGTATTTGATGACGCTATGAAAACGGCCCAACGTATTAACGGGCCACAAACGGCCCGACTGTAACCACGGGCTGTATTTGGCCCACAAGCAGACAATGATAGTAACGGGCCGAAAGTAAATGAATGTTGGAAATGAGCCCAAGAATAAATGGGCCGTATTTGATGATGCTATGAAAACGGCCCAATGTATTAACGGGCCACAAACGGGCCTGATACGTCTCCAACGCATCTACTTTTCCAAACAATTTTTCCCTTGTTATGGACTCTAACTTGCATGATTTGAATGGAACTAACCCGGACTGACGCTGTTTTCAGCAGAACTGCCAAGGTGTTGTTTTTGTGCAGAAATAAAAAGTTCTCGGAATGACCTGAAACTCCACGGAGATTTATTTTGGAAAATATAAAAAATATCTACAAGAAGATCCACACCAGGGGGCCCACACCCTGTCCACGAGGGTGGGGCGTGCCCCCCTGCCCAGGGCGCGCCCCCTACCTCGTGGGCCCCCTGGTGCTCCACCGATGTACCCCCAGACCTATAAGTTCACTTTCGGGGAGTAAAAAAGAATTATTACGTTTCACGAGACAGAGCCGCCACCAAGCCCTATTATCTCTCGGGAGGGCTGGTCTGGAGTCCGTTCGGGGCTCCGGAGAGTGGAGATCGTCGCCATCGTCATCATCAACCTTCCTCCATCACCAATTCCATGATGCTCACCGTCGTGCGTGAGTAATTCCATCGTAAGCTTGCTGGACGGTGATGGGTTGGATGGGATCTATCATGTAATCGAGTTAGTTTTGTTAGGGTTTGATCCCTAGTATCCACTATGTTATGAGATTGATGTTGCTATGACTTTGCTATGCTTAATGCTTGTCACTAGGGCCCGAGTGCCATGATTTCAGATCTGAACCTATTATGTTTTCATGAATATATGTGTGTTCTTGATCCTATCTTGCAAGTCTATAGTCACCTACTATGTGTTATGATCCCGCAACCCCGAAGTGACAATAATCAGGACCACTCCCGATGATGACCATAGTTTGAGGAGTTCATGTATTCACTATGTGTTAATGCTTTGGTCCGGTACTCTATTAAAAGGAGGCCTTAATATCCCTTAGTTTCCAATAGGACCCCGCTACCACGGGAGGGTAGGACAAAAGATGGCATGCAAGTTCTTTTCCATAAGCACGTATGACTATATTCGGAATACATGCCTACATTGCATTGATGAACTGGAGCTAGTTCTGTGTCACGCTAGGTTATAACTTCTGCATGATGAATTGCATCCGACATAATTTCCCATCACCGATCCAATGCCTACGAGCTTTTCCTATACTTCTTGTTGCTTATTTACTTTTCCGTTGCTACTATTACAAAAACTACAAAAACACTATCGTTACTTTTATTGTTGCTACCGCCACTATCATATTACTTTGCTACTAAACTATCTTCCTGCAGATACTAAGTTTCCAGGTGTGGTTGAATTGACAACTCAGCTGCTAATACTTAAGAGTATTCTTTGGCTCCCCTTGTGTTGAATCAATAAATTTGGGTTGAATACTTTAACCTCGAAAACTGTTGCGATCCCCTACACTTGTGGGTTATCAAGACTATTTTCTGGCGCCGTTGCCGGGGAGCATAGCTCTATTCTTTAAGTCACTTGGGATTTATATTTGTTGATCACTATGAAGAATTTGAAGGACTCAAAAACCAAGATCTTACCCTCAACTACGAGGGGAGGTAAGGAACTGCCATCTAGCTTTGCACTTGATTCTCCTTTTGTTATGAGTAAACTTGCGACACCTACTCCTATTATTGAATCTGATATGTCGTATGTTCTTGATGATGCCACTTCTGCTATGTATGATGAAACTACTTCTATGCCTGATATTGTGCCACTAGGTGAATTTCTAGATGAACAAATTGCTAAGGTTAGGGAGAATGCAAATGTTGAAACTGATGATATTTATGAAAGTGATGATGAGGCTACTCCCAATAGATATGAATTGCATGTTGTTCCTGAGGGTTATGTTATGGATGAAGAAACTGCTAGAGACTTTCTTGCTTGCAATGATAGATATGATCTTTAGAAGTTATTAGCTAAGCTGAAAGAAAAGTCCTTGAATGCTAGAATGAAACATGACCCTGCTTTTGCTACTTCACCTATCTGTGTTACTGATAAGGATTATGAATTCTCTGTTGATCCTGAGTTAATTACTTTGGTTGAATTTGATCCTTTCCATGGCTATGAGTCTGAAGCTGTTGTGGCACATCTTACTAAGTTGAATGATATAGCCACCCTGTTTACCAACGATGAAAAGATTTGTTACTACTATATCCTTAAGCTATTTCCGTTCTCGTTAAAGGGTGATGCTAAGACCTGGTTTAATTCTCTTGATCCTGGTTGTGTGCGTAGTCTGCAGGATATGATGTATTACTTCTCTGCTAAATATTTTCCCGCTCATAAGAAACAAGCTGCCTTACGGGAAATAAATAACTTTGTGCAAATTGAAGAAGAGAGTCTCCCACAAGCTTGGGGGAGGCTTATCCACTTGCTTAATGCTTTGCCTGATCATCCTCTTGAGATGCATGATATACTTGATGTCTTTTATAATGGACTAACCGATGCTTCCAGAGACCACCTGGATAGTTGTGCTGGTTGTGTTTTCAGGGAAAGAACAGTTGAATAGGCTGAACTACTATTGAATAATATGCTGGCCAATGAAAATAATTGGACACTTCCTGAACTAGCCCTAAGCCAACTCCGAAGAAAAGAGGTGTTCTATTTCTCAGTCCTGGAGATATGCAAGAGGCAAAGAAATCTATGAAATAAAAAGGTATTAAAGCTGAAGATGTTAAGAATTTACCACCTATTGAAGAAATACATGGTCTTGATAACCCAACACAGGTAGTAAAGGTAAATTCTCTTTATAGATTTTAAGAAGGTTATATTCCTTGTTATAAGTCTGCTAGCCAATGCTTAGATGAGTTTGAAAATTTTATTGTGAAACAAGAAAACTTCAATGCTTATGTTGGTAGACAATTACAACACAATGCTTATATGATTGAACGCTTGAGTGATTATCTGTCTAGAGCTAAAGGGTGAACTAAAACTCATTAGTATACATGCTTCCATGGTCACCACTCAAGTAGAACAAGTACTTAAGGCTCAGAATGATCTACTCAATGAATTAACTAGTAAGAATAATGACTATGTTGTTAGAGTTGCAACTAGAGGTGGCAAAATGACTCAGGAACCTCTGTATCCTGAAGGCCACCCTAAGAGAATTGAGCAAGATTCTCAGAGAGCTAATTTAGATGCACCTAGTTCTTCTAAGAAGAAGAAAAAGAAAAATGATAGGACTTTGCATGCTTCTAGTGAACCTGTAGCTGACACACCTGAGAATCCTAATGATATATCTGTTTCTGATGCTGAGACACAAACTGGTAATGAACATGAACCTAGCAATAATATTAATGATGATGTTCATGATGATGCTCAACCTAGCAATGATAATGAGGTAGAGATTGAAGCTGCTATTGATCTTTATAACCCACAATCAAAGAATCAACGTTGTGATAAGAGAGACTTTGTTGCTAGGAAGCACGGTAAGGAAAGAGAACCATGTGTTCAGAAACCCATGCATTTTCCTCCGAAACCATCCAAGAAAAGGGATGATGAGGATTTTGAGCGCTTTGCTGAAATGATTAGACCTATCTTTTTGCGTATGCGTTTGACTGATGTGCTTGAAACAAATCCTTATGCTAAGTATATGAAAGATATTATTACCAATAAAAGAAAGATACCTGAACTAGAAATTTCCACCATGCTTGCCAATTACACTTTTAAGGGTGGAATGCCTAAGAAATTAGGAGATCCAGGAGTACCTACTATACCTTGATCCATTAAGAAAAACTATGTTAAAACTGCTTTGTGTGATCTTGGAGCCGGTGTTAGTGTTATGCCTCTCTCTTTATATCGTAGACTTGACTTGAGTAAGTTGAAACCTACTGAAATATCTTTGCAAATGGCTGATAAATCAACTGCTATACCCGTCGGTATTTGTGAGGATGTGCCTGTTGTAGTTGCAAATGTTACTGTTCTAACGGACTTTGTCATACTTGATATTCCCGAGGACGATAGTATGTCTATTATTCTTGGAAGACCCTTTTTGAATACTGCAGGGGCTGTTATTGATTGCAACAAAGGCAATGTCACTTTTCATGTCAATGGTAATGAGCATACGGTACACTTTCCGAGGAAACAACCTCAGGTCCACATTATCAATTATATTGGAAAAACTTCAACTATTACTATTGTAGGTTTTGAATTTCCTATTCATACTATCAAGAAGACTTATGACATCCTTATTGTTGGGGACATACATATCCCCATTGAGGTAACCTAGTGTTATTCAAAAATTCTCCGGTTTCATGCTATTCGGAAAGAGTTTATTAACAAGACCTGAACAACCTTGTCAATGGATTCCTTTTGATGAGCATGGGATAGGTGAATCTAGATAACACAACCTTATGTACCCTCCTTTTAATTTCTGTTAATTAGGATAAATAAAGCAAAAATAGTATTTTCTGTCTGTTTCTAGACTTATCCGTGCAATAAAAAAAATCCCGAAAATAAAAGTTCTCCAGATGCCATGAAAATGAAATATGATTTTTTTCTAGAATATTTGAGGAAATATGGCACAGAACACACAGCAAGGGGAGCCTGAGCCAGAGCCACCACTTGATCCTTACCGTCAGTCTGTTTATGGGTAGGAGCTGGATCAGCTCGCCAACCAGTGGCACCCAGAGGATACATCCCAGTACACTGGAGGGAGTAGCTTCGATCCGTGGCCATAGACCAACTTAGGCCAAAAGTCTAAGCTTGGGGGAGTACGTGTTTCTCACCGACTTTACATTCATGTTCACACACTTATTCTAGTTGTCGATGCTCACACTCTTTCACTATACCATCCATGCTTAGTTTCAATATCTTTTTCTTAGATTTTTTCTTGTGTGCTAGAAAAACCCAGAAAAACAAAAAAAATATTAGTTGTAGCTTCTACTCCCTCCGTCTGGTGAAGAGTGTACATCTAGCTTAAAATTGTGTCCACAAAACAGTGTACTTCTATCTTTCCAATGCACTTTAAAGTGGAAAAAAATACTTCTCTCTCATCACACGGTAATCAAGACCAATAGAAATCTACACATGGTCTTCTTAATTTCTACATGCACTTAGCTCATTGAGGGTTGGGTAATTAAAGAGGAGAGAGATGATGTCTTGCACCTTTCTAATGCATTTTTTAGTCAACATCATAATTTCTCCTAAAATTTCTAGATGTACACTCTTCACCGGACGGAGGGAGTAGCTAGTTTACTTTCTTCGCTTGTAGTAGCAGTTAAAATGAAAACCCAAAAAGATTTCCCGTTCTTCTTTTGCTCGTTGGGTGCTTTCCCGTGTGTAAGTGCATCTAGTGCCACCCCTAGTTGGTTTTGGAGTATTGACGACAAACCTTGTTGAGGGACTAATGTGTTTGTGAGAATTGCAGGATAACACAGGTAGTAGTCCCTCATTGATTCGGTTAACCTACTGGAGATGACCCCTAAAAATGTATGAAGACATTGATAACAGTGGTGGTATATGAAGATAATCATATTGAAGACTATGACATGAGAAGACATTGTGTGAAGACTATGGAAAGCGAAGATGTAGAGTTGTCGTTGTTTCCTTTTCTTCTTTATTGAGTCATAGGAACCACCGCACTATTAAGTGGGGTCCAAGTGAACTAAGTCAGAGTGACTGATGTGATGCTCAACCAAATCCTATGTCTTCGAGCGAAGACTATGAGAGCAAATCTTATCCAGAGGCGGATGAGTCAGCTTTACTTGGAGCTCAAGTAAAGTTGTCGTGTGTGTTTGAAATCTGACCGTTGGAACACGTGTCGGTTCCTTAGTGACCCAGGGTCACTTCGGACAAATCAGGTCGGGTTGCCTAGTGGCTATAAATAGCCCACCCCCTACACCATAAATTGGTGGCTGCTCAGAGTTATTGCACGGCTTTTGTCGTTTGAGAGCAACCCACCTCCGAAGCATTTGAGAGAGAAATCCTTGCGAGGACAAAGCCCAAACACCCAGAGCCAAAGAGTGTTAGGCATCACTGAAGTCTTTCTGTCTATGTGACCGAAAGACTTATTACACTTGAGGACTGTGTTTCCTCCAGTCGGTTAGGCGTCGCGTTTTGAGCATCCAAGAGTCATTGTGGATTGCCGGTGAACGAAGTTTGTGAAGGTTTGGAAGTCTACCTTGAAGACTTACTAGAGTGATTGGGCGAGGACTGGGTGTCCTTGGCTCAAGGGGAACAAGGTGAAGACGCGGTCTTTTGAGTTAAATCTCAGCCTCCCTAACCAGACGTACAGTTGTCACAGCAACTGGAACTGGTCTAACAAATCACTGTCTTCCCCGAGCTACTGGTTCTATCCTTTCCTTCCCTTTACTTACTGCTCTATGTTGTGAAGACATTGCATGCTTGCCTTATCTGATTGTCTTCACTGAGTATCTACTTGTTGTGATTGGCTTCATTCCTTCTTCCTTTATGATCACTACTGCCTAGTTGCTATTAGTCTTCATGCTTTCACTTCATTGAATACAAGACTATGGCTTATCTAGTGTAGTCCACTTTCCGCTGCATACTAATAGGCTTAAGCTTATCGTTTGTCTTCGAAACTACCATGTTTTGAAGCATTTCATAAAAATCGCCTATTCACCCCCCCCCCCTCTAGTCGATATACTGCACTTTCAATTGGTATCAGAGCATGGTACTCCCTTGTTCTGTGTGATTCGGTTTAACCACCTGGAGTTTTAGCTATGTCGACTGCAGGGATAATCAAAGTCTCTGCTGCGTGCCCTGTCTTCGATGGCACCGAATATCCCTACTGGAAGAACAAGATGCGCATGCATCTTGAAGCCATTGACGTGGACCTCTAGTTTGTCGTCAAGCACGGCGTTCCCAAGACTGGTGAAGGCGTCACCGCTGCTGATGTCAAGAGGCTCGTTCAATTGGATTCAACGGCCAAGAACATCATCTGTGGTCATCTGACCAAAGGACAGTACGGTCGTGTGAGTGCTCTGGACACGTCAAAGGAAGTTTGGGACTGGCTCTCAAAGGTCAATGAAGGATTCTCTACCCAGAGAGATCAAAGGATCAGCGTCCTTCGCAATCTCTTCAATCGCTTAAAGAGACATGACAATGAGAATGTCCAGCACACTTTTGATCGTCTCACTGACATCACAAATGAGCTTCAAGCACTTGGCGCCACTGAGATCACCAAGCATGAAATCGTCAAGACCCTTCTGAGATCACTCGACAGCTCATTTGATATCCTTGCACTGATGATTCAAGAACGCCCTGACTTCAAGACTCTCGATCCGTCTGATATACTTGAGAGGCTCAACACACATGAGTTTCAGCTGTCTGAGAAGCGTGACATCTATGGTCCCAACTATGGCCGATCTCACGCGTTGAAGGCAAAAGCTGTTTCCTCATCTGAAGAAGAATCTGACTGCAGTTCTGATGATCCTGAAGACATTGGAAAGGAGCTTGCCATGCTTGTGAAGAAGTTCCAGAAATTCACTAGGAAGAAAGGCTTCAGAAAGTCTTCAAGATCCAGCTCAAGAAATGATGAAGCATCTGCTCATGACTACAAGAAAAGAACATGTCATAAGTGCAAGAAACCTGGTCACTACATCTCTGAGTGTCCTCAGTGGGACAACGAGAAGAAGAAGAAGAAGAGCAAGGAATATGATTCTGATGACAAGAGAAAGAAGAAATACTCAAAGTCTTCTTCAAAGTCTTCATCAAAGTATTTATCACACAAGAAGAATTCATCTGGCAAGGCTCGTGCTTTTGTTGGCAAGGAGATGGATTCTGAGGAAGAGTCTGGTTCTGAAGAGGTGGAGGTGGAGTCGGAGGAGGAGTCTGATTCTGGTGCTGCAAGTTTGGCTTTAGCCACTACCTACGTGGGCAAGTCTATCTTCAACACTGAAGACAATGGCCCCGTCCCCAACAATGATGATGAGGACGACGACTCTGCACCCACCTTCTACTTCATGGCACGCGGTGCCAAGGTAAAATCACGCGATGCTTACTTTCAAACATCTAGTGAAGATGACTCTGATTGTGAATCAAAACCTAGCTACAAAACACTTGCTAAAATTGCCACTGAACAGCAGAAAGCCATGGAACATATTCAAAAACTGTTAGACAAAAGTGATGACCTGTTGGACGCGGAAATAACCCGTTCTCAGTCCTTAATTGAAGACATAAAAAATCTTCATGTTAAGTACAAAGAACTTGAAGAGCTTTATGAATCGCTTTCAAAAACTCATGAAAGGCTTTCCCACGATTACATTCAAAGGAAGCGAGAACTTGAGAAAGTGAAAGCGACTCATGAAGATCTTCAAAAGGAGAATGAGTCACTCCGCGCACAACTGATCAGCTCTTCTCACGAATAATTTGAACCACCATGTCTAAAATGCATTGAACGTGATAATGCTACATCTGTTGCTGAATGCTCTACTGCTGCCACTGTTGTAATATCTTCAACTATTGATGTGGTTACTAACCCCTCTGCTGAGGAAACCACTACTATTGCTGATGAAAATGCTAGGTTGAAGACTTTGCTTGAAACAGGGATGTACAAAAGCCTCAAAGGGCATTAGACTCTATGTGATGTCCTCAAAAAGCAGATACTGAACCGAAACCCTAGGAAAGAGGGTGTTGGGTTCGACAAGAAAATGAACGTTGATGGTTCATACTGGAAGCCTGAGCAGTATCCCAAAACCACATGGGTTGCTGCAAAGGAACCTTCAGTGGATCCATCTACCTTATCTGGCTTCACTTGTGCTAATCCCGTTATCATTGATGAATCCTTTGATGCAAACTATAAACTGTTTAAGAATCAAAATGGTGAAGTGTTTGCCAGGTATATTGGTACTAACTGCAGGAATGGACCACCTATGAAGAAGATCTGGGTACCCAAAGGTTGTCTTGAGAAGCTTCCAGCAAATTCTATCATGACACCTCCTGGGATGAAGACAAACCCCAGACCAAAGGCTTCATATGGTCCTAAGGCTTCATACAGACAAAGGACTCACCTGAGTCACCCTAACACAGATGTTTTGCAGGGAAATCATACTCAGACCCATGAATATGACTGTGTTTCTTCAAACCGCTATGTTCATAAATCAAATAACTTTTCTGCCTATTCTTATGAGTATTATTCTTCTCCTGCAAGACTATTTGCTAGGGCCCCAAAGCCAAAATTCTCAAATGCTGCTCTTAGACTCATTGCTTCTAAGCCACCCCTGAAGATGTGGGTGGTTAAGAAGAACTAACTTTCTCTTGCAGGGAAAGGTCTCCAGCCTATAATCAAAGGCTTCTGATGCTATTGCTGGGGACCTAAAACACTTGTAGGGCACAAGTCAAATGCCCAAAATGACTTACTGCTCATACTAGTCATATATCACTTGCTGAACATCTTATCAGTCCTAACTTACATCTAAAGCTTTCATAATCCATTTATGCATCAATTGTTTATGCTTCATAATGGCTTTTGGTGAAGCCTATCCTCCTAACTGCATTGTAGGGAGTGACACCAAAGTCTTCAGAATGGATTATGGATAGCGGATGCCCAAATCATATGACTGGTGATCGAAATCTTCTCATGGACTCAACTTTACGTCCATCCAACAAGAGTCACATCACATTTGCTGATACTGGTAAAAGCAAAGTGTTGGGTCTAGGTAGAGTTGCAATCTCAAGAGATCAGCACATGGACAAAGTCATGCTTGTTGAATCTCTTGGTTTCAACTTAATGTTTGTCTCAATGCTTTGTGACTTAAACATGATTGTGATCTTTGGTAAATTTCGTTGCATTGTACTAATGGAATCTGACAAGTCTTTAGTATTTGAAGGATACAGAAAAGGTGATCTGTATATGGTAGATTTCTCAGCTGGACCACAGATGGCAGTATGTCTTCTAGAAAAAGCTTCAGAGTGCTGGCTCTGGCATCGGAGGCTAGGACATGCTGGCATGAGGAACTTGCACACTCTCGCAAAGAATAAGCACGCCATAGGCATCGAGGAAGTGAAGTTCAAGAAAGATCATCTATGTGGTGCCTGTGAAGCTGGGAAGATGACTAGAGCCAAGCACCCCTCGAAGACAATCATGACGACATCCAAACCCTTCGAGCTGCTTCACATGGACTTATTTGGCCCTACTCACTACTCCACATTCTCTACCACAGCCTGTCTCTATGGCTTCGTCATTGTTGATGATTACTCAAGATACACATGGGTACACATAATACTCTACAAGACTGAAGTGCAAGATGTCTTCAGACGCTTCGCCAACCGTGCCATGAATAATTATGGCATCAAGATCAAACATACCAGAAGTGACAATGGCACTAAATTCAAGAACACTGGCCTCGAT
The DNA here is from genome assembly GCA_902687465.1 of Secale cereale. NCBI lineage: Eukaryota > Viridiplantae > Streptophyta > Magnoliopsida > Poales > Poaceae > Secale > Secale cereale. The sequence continues at coordinate 706,405,363 of LR738713.1, forward strand.
CTTTATCTGGATGAGATGGGAATCACTCATGAATTTTCAGCCCCATATACACCTCAGCAAAATGGGATCGTTGAGCGCAAGAACAGAACTCTAATTGAGATGGCTCGAATGATGCTCGATGAGTACAAAACCCCAAGAAGATTCTGGCCTGAAGCTATTGATACTGCATGCCATACCATCAACCGTGTTTATCTTCACAAGCTTCTGAAGAAAACATCCTATGAACTCCTAACTGGAAAGAAGCCAAATCTAAGCTACTTCAGAGTATTTGGAGCTAAGTGCTGGATCAAGGATCCTCATCATAAGTCAAAATTTGCACCCAAAGCTCATGAAGGCTTCATGCTCGGATATGGAAAGGACTCACACTCCTACAGAGTCTTCAAAATTTTTCTCTATAAAACTGTTGAGACTGTGGATGTGAGGTTTGATGAGACAAATGGATCACAAAGAGAATCCCTGCCAAATGTGCTAGATGAAGCTTCACCAAATGAATCTATCAAGCTAATGGGAACTGGCGAGATCATGCCTTCTGAAGCACAACCTGACGAGGAACTCATCATCTCTGCTCCAAATCAACCTGACGACAATGCTCAGCCTGAAGACAATACCCCTGATGAAGACAATGCACAGCAAGAACAAAATCTTCGTCCAGCTCATCCTCGTGTTGCAAATGAAGTGCAAGTTGAGAAGATAATTGATAGCATAATAGTGGTCCACTCACTCGCTCAAGAGCAACACAGCTTGCAAATTTCGGTGGGCATTTTGCTTTTGTCTCAATATCTGAACCCAAGAAAGTTGCTGAACCTTTTATGGAGCCTGAATGGATTCAAGCAATGCAAGAAGAACTTCAACAGTTTGAGCTGAACAATGTGTGGGAACTTGTCAAGCGTCCTGATCCTCGAAAGCACAACATTATAGGCACAAAATGGATCTATCGCAACAAGCAAGATGAGCATGGTCAAGTGGTCAGAAACAAAGCTCGTCTAGTTGCTCAAGGATACACTCAAGTTGAAGGGATTGACTTCGATGAAACATTTGCTCCTGTGGCTAGACTTGAAGCTATTCGTATACTGCTAGCATATGCGAATCATCACAACATACTTCTATATCAAATGGATGTAAAGAGTGCCTTTCTCAATGGAAGAATTGAAGAAGAAGTGTATGTTGCACAACCACCTGGCTTTGAAGACCCAAAACGTCCTGATATGGTATACAAGCTCAACAAGGCACTGTATGGCCTCAAACAAGCGCCTCGTGCTTGGTATGACACCCTCAAAGACTTCCTGAAGAGCAAAGGCTTCAAACCTGGATCACTAGATCCCACACTCTTCACGAAGACATATGATGATGAGCTATTTGTCTGCCAAATCTATGTGGATGACATTATCTTCGGCTGCACGGACAAGAAATACAGTGGTGAGTTTGGTCACATGATGCAAGAACAATATCAAATGTCTATGATGGGTGAGCTGAAGTTCTTCCTTGGTCTTCAAATTCGTCAGCAAAGCAACGGCATCTTCATATCTCAAGAGAAATATCTTAAAGACTGCCTGAAGAAGTTTGGAATGCAAGACTGCAAAGGGTACTCGACGCCAATGCCTGCTAAACATCATCTGGGTCCCGACGCCAATGGTAAAGAGTTTGATCAACAGGTATACCACTCCATGATTGGTTCTTTACTTTATTTATGTGCATCTAGGCCAGATATTATGCTTAGTGTTTGCATGTGTGCTCGATATCAAGCGGCACCAAAGGAGTCGCATCACTTAGCTATGAAGCGAATACTTCGATATTTGGCTTACACCCCAACACTAGGATTATGGTATCCAAAGGGCTCAGAGTTTGATCTAGTAGGATTTTCAGATGCTGATTATGCTGGTGACAAAGTTGATCGCAAGTCCACATCTGGCACATGTCACTTTCTAGGACGATCACTTGTCTGCTTGTCTTCAAAGAAGCAGAACTATGTATCACTCTCCACTGTTGAATCTGAATACATTGCTGCTGGATCTTGCTACGCTCAGCTTCTATGGATGAAGCAAACTCTCAAGGACTATGGAGTCCATCTGAAGCATGTGCCACTCTACTGTGATAATGAAAGCGCCATCAAGATTGCCAACAACCCAGTTCAGCACTCGAAGACAAAGCACATTGAAATCCGTCATCACTTTCTCAGAGATCATGTTATGAAGGAAGATATTGATATCATACACGTCAACACTGAAGAGCAACTGGCAGATATCTTCACAAAGCCCTTGGATGAGAAAAGGTTTTGCAAGTTGCGGTGTGAGCTAAATATCTTAGAATCCTCAAATGTCTTGTAATCAGGCACACATCCTAACACTTATGCATATTGATGACTTAGATGTGCAACACACGAAGTAAAGTATATCTTCAATCAATGAAGACTTACATTCTAAGTGTGAATACATTAACATGGAATTTGACTTCGGAGCGCCACGATAATTGTGTGTCGTGTCTGGGTCTAATACTTCCTATACGGTGGGTAACGCCACCACCAAGTTCTTGTTTGAAGCGTTTCTCGTGGCGTTATATATATATATATATATATATATATATATATATATATATATATATATATATATATATATATATATATATATATATATATATATATATATATATATATATATATATATATATATATTTGTGTTCTGTCCTCAACAGCATTCACTTATAGCTATGTCTTCTTATTTGAATCTTTTGGACTAAGTGAATGTGATCGGACCCTAACCTCTCTATGCTTTCTCATCTCACATTCTATCTGTCCAAATCATATGCATTCTGTTGAAACAGTCGAATATCTTCTCTGCATCCTTGTCAGCAGAAGATACGGAGACAAACTTTAAATATGTTTTTAATGCTCCATCTATTATGCATGAAACCCGGAGAAGCCGGAACGACTACTCCGACAGTCGTGGTGTACGTGGGATCGTGGGACAACTCCCAATGCATTACATGACCGCCACGTGTCACTCGTACGTGAACTGTCAGGGGCACCTGAGTAATTACGCTGTGCCGTCTCCCATGCCTATAAATGCACGTCCCATCACTGTCAAAAGTTTCTTCCACCACCTCTCCACCTCGAACAACCCTAGCGCCTCCGCTAGCTTTCGACGACGCCGGCGACGAAGCGCTTCGCTGCCGCAACTTGTCGACGCCGTCCTCACGCCGACCGCGGACATCTTCCTCTTCGCCGTCGCCGTAGCTGTCCTCCGTCGCCAAGTTAGGGCACGGACGACCAAATTGCTAGGCATCCAACTCCTACTCCGTCTAAGCAGTTCATCGTGTGGTAAATAAACTTCCTTTTTTACCATCTTCTAGATCCATAAAGATTCATCTACTTTACCACAAGAGGTTTCTGCCTACTTAGATATACAGATCTATCTTGTCTGCATCTCATATCTTGCCTAGTACATTCACATATGCTTCAACTATAGTTAGATTCCTCACTTGTACTTATTTGTGGATTCGTACAAATCTGGAACCAACTCCCATGAGTGAATGTCTTCGCACTATGAGGTCAAAGTCTTCAAAACTGTTTTAATCTTCAAAACTTCTGAGAATGCATATGACCTCTTCCCCTTCCCTCGCATCTCCAATGCTGTCACGGGTACATGTCTGTGGGAGAATCCCTTGGTTCTCATAGTCTGCATTCATTTGCAGAGTTTTTGCAGCGTCACATTCATTCTCCTGAAGCTAGTTCTTGTCTAACCAGCAAACCGAAGCATTTGCCAGTTTTGAAGCCATTCAATTTGAAGCCATTCAGGTTGAAGCAAATGACAACTGACAAGACTGTAAGAAAGGGTGGCAGACAGCGCCGTGGCAACACCTCTCGTGATTTGCCTCCTGATCTCAGTGAAATATACAAGACTGATCCAGAGGAGGGTTACAATCAGAGGAAGACCCGAATCCAATGGATTCGAAGATACTGGGCTGAACAATGGTTCAAATACAGGTTCATGACCCCAGAGTATGCCGAGAAAAACGCCATCAAGCATCCGTGGGGAGATATCACTTATAAGAATCTTCCCCCCAAGACTCGTGCTGAAGCCATTGCTCAAGGCTTCTATCCTTGCATGGTTAGAGGGCCACAGCCTACTGATGCTGATCCAAGCGCTCTGCTCTGGTGTCGTGATGATAATCTGTTCAAGCGAAATCTTCAATTCGCTAAGAGCTCGGCTAAGGAAATCAAGAAGCTATGGGGATTAGACTTCAATCCTGGCCCCTCTGCACCCCGCGCTGATGGCTCGCGCGAAGCTGAACCGAATCTGGTTGGGCCCTTCTACAACCTAGAGGGCCTCATCAGTCACATAAGGGTTCAAGGGGTAGATGTAGATCAGCCTGAAGCAGATGAAGACTCTAGAGAAGCACCTGCAACACCGAAGCCTCAGAAGAAGAAATCAAAGGCTTCAAAGGCTACTCCACCAAGAGCTTCAAGAGTGAAGCCTTTGGCCACTGCTCCACCTGCACCAAGTGTGCAATCTGAGGAACACTCCAGAATCTCCAAGAGCAAACAGCTGAAGAGGAAGCCAACACGCAACCCCAGTCCAGCTCTCACTCCAGATGCAGTACTGAAGACTGCCAATGATGCCCTTGATCTTTCAAGTGATGAAGATCTTGGAGACGATGCTTTGGAGCTATTGATCAAGAGCAAGCAGGATGCTGAAATCTTCAATGATTTGCCGCTCTTTGACGTTGAAGTGCTCAACAAATTCATTGATGAATGGTTTGACACTCCCAACCTGAGCTTTGATGATCTTCAACTTCCAGTTGGTCTCAGCGTCTCCTTCCATGGCGCCATTGCTTCTGAGCTGGCTCTGGCTCAAAGAATTGTTGAACTGAAGCAGAAGATAGATTATGAAAAAGCTCAGTTCAAGAAGCATATGGACAAGCTCAGTGTGCAAGAAGTTCAAAACTTCAAAGTTATGATGCAAGAGCTCAAGGAAGGCTTTCGCCAGCGGCGGGAAGACGCTAAAGGTTCACGTGAGCGCATCAAGGACTTGGCTGCAAAATGCGTTCAAGCATTCAATGAAGCAGAAAAGCGCAAGGCACTTGGGCGTCCTGGCATTGATCCAAGAATGGCTGCGAAGAAGAAGAAGAAGCAGTATGTGCCCGAAGCTGAAGCATCTGGGCAGGAAATGCCTCGCATAGTCTTCCCTGCTAGCATGACTGGCACGAAGCCTAAGGCAACTCCAACCGCTTGAAAGCTCAAGAAGACTAAGGTGGCTGAAGCTGATGCTCGCAAACGTAAGCAATCTACTGATGAAGCTCCACCCACCAAGAAGCGAAAGACCAAGAAGGATAAGGCTGCTTCCAAAGAGCCTATCTTTGTTGAGCCAATCTTAGTTGCTCGCCCTGCATCTGCCCAAAGAGAAAGAAGACTGGCTGTTCATGAGCCTGCTCCCACAGAGGCTGAAGACATTCTAGCTGCTGACCCCACCGCAGCTGAAGACATTGGTCCTCAAGACAATGTTGAAGATGATACCGTCCTTCCTCAGATCGAGTACAACATCGACTCTTCGCCTGTTCTCACGAACAGCGAACGCATCAGCATTGGTCGTCGATTGACGCCAATTGCTCAGGATGACTCGTGGGCTGATCACCCACAGGAAACCCAAGAAACTCCCCAGCAAACTCAAGACACCAGTATGGTGCTTGAAGACGAAGACTTTGAGGCCCAACAACCTCCATCTCCTTAGGCGTCGCCAGCTTTTCGCAGGCTTCGCAAAGGACCAAGGCCTCAAGTCACTGCCCCAATAGCTCCAGAAGGAGTAGAGCAACCATCTGCACCTGATGCTGCTCCTACTGGAAGCCAATCAGAATCTGAAGCCAAAGTGGCTAAAGATATTCCGGCTGCATCAGCCAAAGAAGAACCACAACCCCAAGCTGCAAAAGAAAGTACTGCCGCACCACCTGTTCTCGAGGAGAACGTGTCCGACCCTCCAGCTCCTGAAGTGGAGGTAACAAATTCAGAGGCTGCCACCACCAACACTGAAGCCAATGACGTGGTCATGGCTGAAGCTTTTATGGCACCTGAAGATACTGTGGCGCCTGAAGAACCTGCGCCTGAAGTGACTGCTCCTGAAGTCAGTGATGTGCATGAAGCCAATGCTGCACCTGACGCCAATCTGCAGCTTGAAGAGAATGCCTCTGCTCCTGTTCCGCCTCCACGGCCTCGCACAATTGAGCAAGCATACAACAAGGATGATCAGCTTGTTACTGTCCGGTGGCCAATTCTGATTCCGCCACCTACAACTGAACCACGTGCTGCTGGTCCACAGTTTGTTCATCATGTTGCGCACAGGCCACAAGTTCAGAAGCCTAAGCCAAGACTGCCAAGGCTTCCAGGTATTGCAACATCTTCAAGATCATTCAATGCCAATAGCTTCACTGCGCACAACACCTTCTTTGACAGCGCCAAGAACCCATATTCCAAGCCAAGAATATCATCAGATAGGTTCTGGAGCCATCAACAGCGCAGCTACTACTCAAGGGTACTATAAATCAAGGCCGCATTTTCCCTCATATGCGTCTTGACACTGAAGCTATTGCTGGTCTGCCCTGCTTGGAGGAAGCTCTTGACTACTTCCGTGATGCTGGCCTCCTCAATTTTGTCCTGGATAAAGAACATTGGAATGAAGAGCTGCTTCTGCAATTCTATGCAACACTCCACATCCGAGGCTTCAGCAGGGATCCGAAGACATGGGTCCTTGAGTGGATGACAGGCGATGTGCATCATGAAGCTAAAGCCTTTGATCTCATTGAGCTTACAGGCCTGCCCACTCCAGGAGATCTCTATGAACCTGGCTGCCAACTGCACACTGAAGCCTTGGAGAGCATCTTTCAGAAACGCAATCCCAACATGAGCCAAATGCTCAGCATGATGAAGCCTCTGCCAAGTGATGATGAATATCCTAAGGAATTCTTTGTTGAAGACCTTGAGTACCTGCCTCGCACCATCTATCACATCATAAGGCGTACTCTATGGCCTGTCAAAGGACATTCTTCATCAACCAAGCTTGAAGGCACTATGAAGACTTTGGTCTTCTATATCTTCAATGGCATCAGCTTCAATGCTCAAGATTTCTTCATTAGGTAATTGGCCACGTCTGGAGCTGATCTATTTGGACTGAAATTCTATGCCCCTTGGATAATGCGCCTCATCAAGTTGCAATCAGCTGTCACTTATCAACCATCTTCTCGCAACCATCAGATATTCTTGTTGGGGATCGTAGCAGAAAATCATTTTTTTTCCTACGCATCACCAAGATCTATCTATGGAGTAATCTAGCAACGAGGGAGAGGGGAGTGAATCTACATACCCTTGTAGATCGCGATGCAGAAGCGTTGCAAGAACGCGGATGAAGGAGTCGTACTCGCTGCGATTCAGATCGCGGTTGATTCCGATCTAAGCGCCGAACAACGGCGCCTCCGCGTTCAACACACGTGCAGCCCGATGACGTCTCCCACGCCTTGATCCAGCAAGGAGAGAGGGAGAGGTTGGGGAAGACTCCATCCAACAGCAGCACGACGGCGTGGTGGTGGTGGGGGAGCGCGGGACTCCAGCAGGGCTTCGTCAAGCACTGCGAGAGACGAGGAGGGAGAGAGGTAGGGCTGCGCCAAGCGACAGAGGTCAAACCGTGTTGTGGGCAGCCCCAAAACTCACCTATATATAGGGGGAAGGGAGGGGCTGCGCCCCCTTTAGGGTTTCCCACCCCTAGGGGTGCGGCCACCCTAGATCCCATCTGAGGGTGGCGGCCAGAGGGGGAGAGGGAGAGGGGGGCGCACCAGATTTGGCCCTAGGGCCCATCTGCCCTAGGGTTTGCCCCCCTCCCCTCTTGGAGCCGCCTTGGGCCCTGGTTGGGGGTGCACCAGCCCACCTGGGGCTGGTCCCCTCCCACACTTGGCCCACGTAGCCCTCTGGGGCCGGTGGCCCCACCCGGTGGACCCCCGGGACCCTCTCGGTGGTCCCGGTACGCTACCGATAGCGCCCGAAACTTTTCCGGTGACCAAAACGGGACTTCCCATATATGAATCTTTACCTCCGGACCATTCCGGAACTCCTCGTGACGTCCGGGATCTCATCCGGGACTCCGAACAACATTCGATAACCGCGTACATACTTTCCCTATAACCCTAGCGTCATCGAACCTTAAGTGTGTAGACCCTACGGGCTCGGGAATCATGCAGACATGGCCGAGACAACTCTCCGGTCAATAACCAACAGCGGGATCTGGATACCCATGTTGGCTCCCACATGCTCCACAATGATCTCATCGGATGAACCACGATGTCAAGGATTCAATCAATCCCGTATACAATTCCCTTTGTCTATCGGCATAGTACTTGCCCGAGATTCGATCGTGGGTATATCGATACCTCGTTCAATCTCGTTACCGGCAAGTCTCTTTACTCGTTCTGTAACACATCATCCCGTGATCAACTCCTTGATCACATTGTGCACATTATGATGATGTCCTACCGAGTGGGCCCAGAGATACCTCTCCGTCATACGGAGTGACAAATCCCAGTCTCGATTCGTGCCAACCCAACAGACACTTTTGGAGATACATGTAGTGCACCTTTATAGCAACCCAGTTACGTTGTGACGTTTGGTACACCCAAAGCATTCCTACGGTATCCGGGAGTTGCACAATCTCATGGTCTAAGGAAAAGATACTTGACATATAGAAAAGCTTTAGCATACAAACTACACGATCTGTGCTAGGCTTAGGATTGGGTCTTGTCCATCACATCATTCTCCTAATGATGTGATCCCGTTATCAACGACATGCAATGTCCATGGTCAGGAAACCGTGACCATTTGTTGATCAACGAGCTAGTCAACTAGAGGCTTACTAGGGACATGGTGTTTGTCTATGTATCCACACATGTACCTGAGTTTCCTATCAATACAATTCTAGCATGGATAATAAACAATTATCATGAACAAGGAAATATTATAATAACCAATTTATTATTGCCTCTAGGGCATATTTCCAACAGTCTCCCACTTGCACTAGAGTCAATAATCTAGTTCACATCGCCATGTGATTAACACTCACAGGTCACATCGCCATGTGACCAACATCAAAGAGTTTACTAGAGTAAATAATCTAGTTCACATCAATATGTGATTAACACTCAACGAGTTCTGGGTTTGATCATGTTACGCTTGTGAGAGAGGTTGTAGTCAACGGGTCTGCAACATTCAGATCCCTATGTACTCGCAAAACTTTATGTCATATCATAGATGCAGCTACCACGTTCCACTTGGAGCTATTCCAAACTATTGCTCCATTATACGTATCCAGTATCTCTACTCAGAGTTATCTGGATAGGTGTTAAGCTTGCATCGACGTAACTCTTTACCTCGAACTCTTTATCACCTCCATAACCGAGAAACATTTCCTTATTCCTCTAAGGATAATTTTGACCGCTATCCGGTGATCTACTCCTGGATCACCTTTTGTACCCTCTTGTCAGACATGTGGTAAGGCACACATCAGGCGCGGTACTCAGCATGGCATACCGTATAGAGCCTATGACAAAAGCATAGGGGACGACCTTCGTCCTTCCTCTTCCTTCTGTCGCGGTCAAGCTTTGAGTCCTACTCAACTTCACACCTTACAACTCAGGTAAGAACTCCTTCTTTGACTGATCTCTATTGAACTCCTTCAAAATCATGTCAAAGGTGTGTGTTCTTTTGAAAGTATCATCAGGCGTCTTGATCTATCTCTACAGATCTTGATGCCCAATTATATAAGCAGCTTTATCTAGGTCTTCCTTTGAAAAACTCCTTTCAAACAACCCTTTATGCTTTCCAGAAATTCTACATCATTTCGGATCAACAATATGTCATTCACATATACTTATCAGAAATGTTGTAGTGCTCCCACTCACTTTATTGTAAATACAAGTTTCTAACAAACTTAGTAAAAACCCAAAAACTTTGATCACTCCATCAAAGCGTATATTCCGACTCCGAGATGCTTGCTCTAGTCCATGGAAGGATCGCTGGAGCTAGCATACCTTTTATCATCCTTAGGATCGACAAAACCTTTCTGATTGTATCACATACAACCTTTCCTTACGAAAACTGGTAAGGAAACTTGTTTTGACATCCATCTGCCAGATTTCATAAATGCAGCTTATGCTAACATGATTCTGACGGACTTAAGCATCGCTACGGGTGAGAAAATCTCATCGTAGTCAACTCCTTGAACTTGTGAAAAACTCTTCGCCACAAGTCGAGCTTCATAGAAGGTGACATTACCGTCCACGTCCGTCTTCTTCTTAAAGATCCATTTATCTCAAAGGCTTGCCGATCATTGGGCAAATCCACCAAAGTCCATACTTTGTTTTGATACATGGATCCTATCTCGGATTTCTCGGCTTCTAACCATTTGTCGGAATATGGGCCCACCATCGCTTCTCCATAGTTCGTAGGTTCATTGTTGTCCAAACAACATGACGTCTAAGACAGGATCACCGTACCACTCAGGAGTAGTACATATCCTTGTTGACCTACAAGGTTCAATAGCAACTTGACCTGGAGCTTCATGATCACTATCATTAGTCTCCTCTTCAACAGTCGTAGGTTCCACAGAAACATCTTTCTGTGTTGCACTACTCTTCGGTTGAAGTGAGGGTTCGACAACCTCATCAAGTTCTATCTTCCTCCCACTCAATTCTTTCGAGATAAACTCCTTCTCTAGAAAGGACCCGTTATTAGCGACAAACATTTTGCCCTTGGATCTGAGATAGAAGGTATACCCCACTGTTACCTTTGGGTATCCTATGAAGATGTATTTGTCCGCTTTGGGTTCGAGCTTTTTCCGGCTGAAGCCATAAGCATCGCAGCCCCAAACATTAAGAAACGACAACTATGGTTTCTTGCCAAACCACAGTTCATACGGCGTCGTCTCAACGGACTTAGATGGTGCCCTATCTAAAGTGAATGCAGCTGTATCTAATGCATAACCTCAAAATAACAGCGGTAGATCGGTAAGAGACATCATAGATCGCACCATATCTCATAAGGTTCGATTATGACGTCCAGACACACCATTACGCTGTGGTGTTCCAGGTGGCTTCAACCGCGGAACAATTCCACAATGTCTTAAGTGATTGCCAAACTCACAACTCAGAAAATATCCCCTTGATCAGATCGTAGGAACATGATCTTCTTGTTATGATGATTCTTAACTTCACTCTGAAATTGCTTGAATTTTTCAAACGTTTCAGACTTTTACTTCATTAAGTAAATATACCCATATCTACTCAAATCGTCAGTGAAGATGAGAAAATAACGATATCCACTACACGCCTTAATTCTCATTGGATCACACACATCAGCATGTATGATTTCCAACAAGTCACGTTCCCGTTTCATTGTACCTGAACACGGGATCTTAGTCATCCTGCCCATGAGGCATGGCTCGCATGTGTCAAGCGATTCAAAATCAAGTGACTCCAAACATCCATCAGCATGGAGTTTCTTCATGCATATTATGCCAAAATGACCTAAGCGGCAGTGCCACAAGAAAGTGGTAATATTATTATTAACTCTACATCTTTTGGCATTAATATTATCATCATGTGTATTACTATGATCGAGATTCAACAAACCATAGGGTGCATGACCATAAAGGTATTATTCATGTAAAGAGAATAACCATTATTCTCTAACTTAAATGAATAACCGTATTGCAATGAACATGATCTAATCATATTCATGCTCAACGTAGACACCTGATATCATTTATCTAGGTTCAACACTAGTCCCGAAAGTAGAGGGAGCGTGCGATGGTGATCTTATCAACCTTGGAAACACTTCCAACACACATCGTCACCTCGCCCTTAGCTAGTCTCGTTCAGTCCGTAGCTTTTGCTTCAAGTCACTAATAATAGCAACTGAACCGGTATCCAATACTCAGGTGCTACTAGGAGTACTATTAAGGTACACATCAATAACACGTATATCAAACATACTTTGTTGAAGTTGCCAGCTTTCTTATCTACCATGTATTTGGGGTAGTTCCGCTACCATGTGACGTTCCCCTTACAATAGAAGCACTTAGTCTCAAGGTTTGGGTTCAACCTTGGGTTCCTTCATTAGTGCGATAACTGGTTTGCCATTCATGAAGTTTCCCTTCTTGCCCTTGCCCTTTTGAAACCAGTGGTCTTGTTAAACCATCAACACTTGATGCTCCTTCTTGATTTCTACTTTTGCGGTCTTAAGAACCGCTAATAGCTCCGGGATCATCTCCATCCTTTGCATGTCATAGTTCATCACGAAGTTCTAGTAGCTTGGTGATAGTGTCTAGAGAATTCCGTCAACCACTATCTCATCTGGAAGATTAACTCCCACTTGGTTCAAGTGATTTTAGCACCCTGACATTCTGAGCACATGCTCACTAGTTGAGCTATTCTCCTCCATCTTTTTGGCAAAAGAACTTGTCAGAGGTCTCATACTTCTCAACACGGGCATGAGCATGAAATCCCAATTTCAGCTCTTAGAACATCTCATATGTTCTATGGCGTTCAAAACGTCATTGGAATCCCGATTCTAAGCCGTAAAGTATGGTGCACTAAACTATCAAGTAGTCATCAGGACGTGTCTGTCAGGTGTTCACAACATCCACAGACAACGTTGTAGGGGTTTGCACATCGAGCGGTGCATCAAAGACGTAAGCTTTCTGTGCAGCAGTGAGGACACTCCTCGGACTACGGACCCAGTCCGCATCATTGCATACAATATCTTTCAAATTAGTCTTTCTCTAGGATCGTATTAAATAGGGAGCTACAACGCAGTTAGTGGTCTACAACATAATTTGCGAAGACAACTTAGACTATTATTCATGAAAATTAAGTTCATCTAATGAACTCCCACTTAGATAGACATCTCTCTAGTCATCTAAGTGATACATGATCGGAATCGACTAGGCCGTGTCCGATCATCACGTGAGACGGACTAGTCATCAACGGTGAACATCTTCATGTTGATCGTATCTTCTATATGACTCAAGTTCGACCTTTCGGTCTTCCGTGTTCCGAGGCCATGTCTGTACATGCTAGGCTCGTCAAGTCAACCCTAAGTGTATCGCATGTGTAAGTCTGGCTTACACCCGTTGTATGCGAACGTTAGAACCTATCACACCCGATCATCACATGGTGCTTCGGAACAACGAACCTTAGCAACGGTGCACAGTTAGGGGGAACACAATTCTTAAAATTTTAGTGAGAGATCATCTTATTCACTACCGTCGTTCTAAGCAAATAATATGTAAAACATGATAAACATCACATGCAATCAAATAGTGACATGATATGGCCAATATCATTTTGTTCCTTTTGATCTTCATCTTCGGGGCTCCATGATCATCATCGTCACCGGCATGACACCATGATCTCCATCATCATGATCTCCATCATCATGTCTTCAAGAAGTCGTCTCGCCAAATATTACTTCTACTACTATGGCTAACGTTTAGCAATAAAGTAAAGTAATTACATGGCGTTATTCAGTGACACGCAGGTCATACAATAAATAAGACAACTCCTATGGCTCCTGCCGGTTGTCATTCTCATCGACATGCAAGTCGTGATTCCTATTACAAGAACATGATCAATCTCATACATCACATATAGATCATTCATCACATCCTTTTGGCCATATCACATCACACGGCACATGCTGCAAGAACAAGTTAGACGTCCTCTAATTGTTGTTGCAAGTTTTTACGTGGCTGCTATAGGTTTCTAGCAAGAACGTTTCTTACCTACGCCAAAACCACAATGTGATATGCCAATTTCTATTTACCTTTCATAAGGACCCTTTTCATCGAATCCGATCCGACTAAAGTGGGAGAGACAGACACCCGCTAGCCACCTTATGCAACTAGTGCATGTCAGTCGGTGGAACCTGTCTCACGTAAGAGTACGTCTAAGGTTGGTCCGGGCCGCTTCATACCATGATGCCGCCGAATCAAGATAAGACTAGTAACGGCAAGTAAATTGACAAATCCACGCCCACAACTACTTTGTGTTCTACTCGTGCAAGAAACTACGCATAGACCTAGCTCATGATGCCACTGTTGGGGATCGTAGCAGAAAATCAAAAAATTTCCTACGCATCACCAAGATCTATCTATGCAGTAAACTAGCAACGAGGGAGAGGGGAGTGAATCTACATACCCTTGTAGATCACGATGCGGAAGCGTTGCAAGAACGCGGATGAAGGAGTCGTACTCGCTGCGATTCAGATCGCGGTTGATTCCGATCTAAGCCCCGAACAACGGCGCCTCCGCGTTCAACACACGTGTAGCCCGATGACGTCTCCCACGCCTTGATCCAGCAAGGAGAGAGTGAGAGGTTGGGAAAGACTCCATCCAACAGCAGCACGACGGCGTGGTGGTGGTGGAGGAGCGCGGGACTCCAGCAGGGCTTCGCCAAGTGATACGTCCAAAACGTATCTAAAATTTCTGCTTGCTCCATGCCCTTTTTGTGTGATATTGCTATGATATTTATGCACTTCCATACACTTTTGATCATATTTGGACTAACCTACTAATGGTTGCAAAAGTGCACAATGTTCTTGTTTTACACTTTATTGTGTAGGAATTACTTGGAAATTGACAAAAACGCAAAAGGAGTCGTATTAGAGTAGGACTGTGACTTTCCTGAAATATGTCTGAGAACGTTTTTTAAAGATGGTCACGTTCCGGCCCAAAGACGGCGTCAAACGGAAAAAGTCTAGTTGCGAAAGTTGTGGGGAATTTCGAGGCGATGCTTCTGGATATATAATTCGTCCAAATCGGAGTCCAGACGGCCGAGTAAAGCCCGTTTTACTGAGGCCCAAAATCTGATGACGGGAATCCGAGAGTCTATATAAAGAGAGGAAACCTAGGTCACCAAGGGCCACGAATTTTCCTCCTCCCGAGCCGCTGTCTTGGAGGGGAGGACCAGCACCATTGCAGCACCATCCACAAGGAAGAAGGGGGGCCAAGGAGCCGCTACCCCCTAGGGCCGCCGCCGCCCCCTAGGGCCGCCGCCGCCTCCGTGGCTGCCGCCGGCCGTCTCCTCCTCGCGGGGCTGCACCTCTCCATCAACACCATCATCAACCTCCTCCTCACCATGTCCATGTGTGAGTAGTCTTCTCCGGGGCCGAGGGCTCGTACGTGTAGCTATGTGGTTATCTCTCTCTCCCATGATGTGATCTTCGTTGTGATCATAGGCTATGTTAATCTAGGTGATCCCATGATGTTTCCCCTTCCTCTATGTATTGGATTGATGTACTCACTTGTCTTTATCTAGTATAATCCCCGAGACCAAGGTGACAGCGGTCTATTGGACATGGATTAGAAAAATATTTTCATGAGTGATTTCCTCTCTTGTGTGTTGATTGAAGATTGAGAGTCTCTTGGTGCTTGTCTTTGACTATCCTTTAGATATGTTGTGGTGATTGTGGGACTCTCTTTGGATGGCCGCGGTGACATTGGGAAATCCTTAGATTGAGAACTACGAACTTTGAGGTGTGCTTTTGTAGCCCTACATAATTCTCGTCCTCTCTTGACCACGGAGGAATGACCTCCGGGTGCGTCTCCATTGCATGTTTTATGGGAAATATCATGTGATTCGATTATGTTAATGTTGTTGGGAGTTGCCACTAGTGAAAGTATGATCCCTAGGCCTTGTTTCCACCATTTCAATACCATTTGTGCTCACGTTTACCACTTGTTTGCTTGCTGCACTTTTTATTACAGATTTATATTACTTTGTTTTGTCATCCATATCACTTGCCATTTAACATCTCTTCGCCGAACTAGTGCACCTATACATCTGACAAGTGTATTAGGTGTGTTGGGGACACAAGAGACTTCTTGTATTTTAGTTGCAGGGTTGCTTGAGAGAGACCATCTTCAACCTCTACTTCCCTGAGTTCGATAAACCTTAGGTCATCCACTTGAGGGAAATTGTTGTTGTCCTACAAACCTCTGCGCTTGGAGGCCCAACATAGTCTACAAGAGTAGAAGCGTGTGTAGACATCAAGCTATTTCTGGCGCCGTTGCCGGGGAGGTGAGTGCTTGAAGGTATATCTTTAGATCTTGCAATTAAATCTTTTTGTTTCTTGTTTTTATTTCACTAGTTATGTTTATGGAAAACCGCAATCTTAGTTCGTTGCTTGTGGGAAGACGCCCCACACCTGTGGTGGTTGCTCCTCCCCCTACTGAAATTGTGCCCTATAAAATACCAGCTGGTATTATCGATTATGTTTTGGCTAATCGTTATGCAGGAGACAGACATCCCGGTGAACACTTGCTATATCTGTCACAATTATGTTCATTATTTAAGCTTGCAGGTGTATCAAGGGAGTTTGTCATGAGGAAATTGTTCGCCATATCATTTTTATCACTTCATGTGTTATGTGCTATGCTTGGAGCGTCTTGCTTTTAGTTTTCCTTTTTAGTTTTCTTTAGCTTTGCTTGCTGTTCATAACGAGTTGGAACTCAGCTTTCTTTGTGTGGGAGAGAAACACGCTCCACTTCAACCTAGAACATAACATAGAATTTTCATGTCTATCCTTGTTGTGTGTGTTCTTTGTCTTTCAATAGCTACTGTCATGCTTAGCTCTTAGCTTTCGTGCTTATCTTTTTAAAGAGCTTTTGTTTAGTTGGTCGCTGGAACTCTCTTTAGTATCATGCTTATCTTGTTAAGAGAGTTGGCTTCTGTTGCACTGGTTGATATGTCTATGATAAAAATGATATGTGCATAATGGTGCTTAGTAGTTCATGTTTTCTTATGGTTAGTCTCAAATAGCTGGGGGGTTCTCAATGTGTTAATGGAGTACCAACATGATTTGTTTGCCTATGATGTGGTATGGTTTAGTGATATCTTCCTTCAAGAATTTATTTTGATTGACTTGGCATATGCTCACGCATATTTAAGACTGTAAAGAAAGTCTATCAAGCCTTGATGATCTTTAATTTCTGAGTAGCGATATAACTTCCATGCCCGATTCAATGTTGCTTTGTCGCTCTGCATGATTATGACCGTCATTGCTCTCTTAGTTGGTCGCTCCCAGTCTTTTGCTAACCTTCGCCTGTACTAAGCGGACTGACTGCTTGTGCATCCAAAATCCTTTAAACCAGTTATGCAATATGAGTCCACCATACCTTCCTATACATGGTATTTACCTGCCATTCCTAACGAGGACTTTCATGTACCATCTCGAAATTATTCAAAAAAGGCATTTCTCTTTTGTGCCTCTGTTTTAGCTCATGAGGAAGTAGTAGTTAATTCATGATCTTTTTTAAGTTGGACAAGCTTCACCCCGGGATTACATGTCTAATGTGCAAACCCATAATACGAGAAGGAACTGGCATAGAGTGCGCCCGGCTCATTGAAAAATATACAACAAACAAACCCTCCTTCACGCTTTGTTCATGAGAAATCAGAAAACTTTGGCAGTGATAAACAAAGGAGATTAAGAGGATGTGATCGTCCTCATGCGGGAGTCGTTCCGCGAAACTTGTCCAGCTCGAGAAGTAATTGAGTTATCTACTAGCATTCGTTGACGAAATATGCATCTCTAAAAAATAATTTTTACTTCTGTTTTAAAAACCAAGAGCTCTGGTACATGTTTAGTTTTTGTTTTCGACCACGGGTTTTCAACCTTGCCAACAAAAGCCATGGTTCGAGAGTCTTCACCTTCTTTCTTTAAAGCACCAACTATTGAGAGCATGATTGTCATTCTGAGTGTAATGTGCATTGTCCCAAAGTACCATTGTCTTTTGCATGATTATGATATCGTTTATTCTGAAATCATTGTATCTAGTCGTCAGTTAAACTTTGGAGGTGCCCCTGCATTTATGTTTTGCTTCACTAAAGGGGGCAAGCGAGATATCACTTTGTCATGTTTGCACATCATGCTCATTACAAATATATTGAGTGTTTCAGTATCATATTGAAAAACTTTCAGTTCTTTGTGATATTCTCATGAGGAAACTTAATTACTACAGATTCATTATCTCAGTAAGCATTTGTCATGTGACTGTGAAAAGTTCTTATATGGTTAATAGCATGTCACCACAGAAATTATGCTTGTTATCATTTACCTACTCGAGGACGAGCAGGAATTAAGCTTGGGGATGTTGATACGTCCAAAACGTATCTATAATTTCTGCTTGCTCCATGCCCTTTTTGTGTGATATTGTTATGATATTTATGCACTTCCATACACTTTTGATCATATTTGGACTAACCTACTAATGGTTGCAAAAGTGCACAATGTTCTTGTTTTACACTTTATTGTGTAGGAATTACTTGGAAATTGACAAAAATGCAAAAGGAGTCATATTGGAGTAGGACTGTGACTTTCCTGAAATCTGTCTGAGAACGTTTTTTAAAGATGGTCACATTCCGGCCTGAAGTCGACGTCAAACGGAAAAAGTCTAGTTGCGAAAGTTGTGGGGAATTTCGAGGCGATGCTTCTGGATATAAAATTCGTCCAAATCGGAGTCCGGACGGCCGAGTAAAGCCCGTTTTACTGAGGCCCAAAATCTGATGACGGGAATCCGAGAGTCTATATAAAGAGAGGAAACCTAGGTCACCAAGGGCCACGAATTTTCCTCCTCCCGAGCCGCCGTCTTGGAGGGGAGGACCAGCACCATTGCAGCACCATCCACAAGGAAGAAGGGGGGCCAAGGAGCCGCTGCCCCCTAGGGCCGCCGCCGCCCCGAGGGCCGCCGCCGCCCCTTAGGGCCGCCGCCGCCGCCGCCTCCGTGGCTGCCGTCGGCCGTCTCCTCCTCGCGGGGCTGCACCTCTCCATCAACACCATCATCAACCTCCTCCTCACCATGTCCATGTGTGAGTAGTCTTCTCCGGGGCCGAGGGCTCGTACGTGTAGCTATGTGGTTATCTCTCTCTCCCATGATGTGATCTTCGTTGTGATCATAGGCTATGTTAATCTAGGGTGATCCCATGATGTTTCCCCTTCCTCTATGTATTGGATTGATGTACTCACTTGTCTTTATCTAGTATAATCCCCGAGACCAAGGTGACAGCGGTCTATTGGACATGGATTAGAAAAATATTTTCATGAGTGATTTCCTCTCTTGTGTGTTGATTGAAGATTGAGAGTCTCTTGGTGCTTGTCTTTGACTATCCTTTAGATATGTTGTGGTGATTGTGGGACTCTCTTTGGATGGCCGCGGTGACATTGGGAAATCCTTAGATTGAGAACTACGAACTTTGAGGTGTGCTTTTGTAGCCCTACATAATTCTCGTCCTCTCTTGACCACGGAGGAATGACCTCCGGGTGCGTCTCCATTGCATGTTTTATGGGAAATATCATGTGATTCGATTATGTTAATGTTGTTGGGAGTTGCCACTAGTGAAAGTATGATCCCTAGGCCTTGTTTCCACCATTTCAATACCATTTGTGCTCACGTTTACCACTTGTTTGCTTGCTGCACTTTTTATTACAGATTTATATTACTTTGTTTTGCCATCCATATCACCTGCCATTTAACATCTCTTCGCCGAACTAGTGCACCTATACATCTGACAAGTGTATTAGGTGTGTTGGGGACACAAGAGACTTCTTGTATTTTAGTTGCAGGGTTGTTTGAGAGAGACCATCTTCAACCTCTACTTCCCTGATTTCGATAAACCTTAGGTCATCCACTTGAGGGAAATTGCTGTTGTCCTACAAACCTCTGCGCTTGGAGGCCCAACATAGTCTACAAGAGTAGAAGCGTGTGTAGACATCACCAAGCACTGCGAGAGACGAGGAGGGAGAGAGGTAGGGCTGCGCCAAGCGACAGAGGTCAAAACCGTGTTGTGGGTAGCCCCAAAACTCACATATATATAGGGGAAAGGGAGGGGGTGCGGCCACCCGAGATCCCATCTGAGGGTGGCGGCCAGAGGGGGAGAGGGAGAGGGGGGCGCACCAGATTGGGCCCTAGGGCCCATCTGCCCTAGGGTTTGCCCCCCTCCCCTCTTCGAGCCGCCTTGGGCCCTGGTTGGGGGGTGCACCAGCCCACCTGGGTCTGGTCCCCTCCCACACTTGGCCCACGTAGCCCTCTGGGGCCGGTGGCCCCACCCGGTGGACCCCCGGGACCCTCTCGGTGGTCCCGGTACGCTACCGATAGCGCCCGAAACTTTTCCGGTGACCAAAACGGGACTTCCCATATATGAATCTTTACCTTCGGACCATTCCGGAACTCCTCGTGACGTCCGGGATCTCATCCGGGACTCCGAACAACATTCGGTAACTGCGTACATAATTTCCCTATAACCCTAGCGTCATCGAACCTTAAGTGTGTAGACCCTACGGGCTCGGGAATCATGCAGACATGGCCGAGACAACTCTCCGGTCAATAACCAACAGCGGGATCTGGATACCCATGTTGGCTCCCACATGCTCCACGATGATCTCATCGGATGAACCACGATGTCAAGGATTCAATCAATCCCGTATACAATTCCCTTTGTCTATCGGCATAGTACTTGCCCGAGATTCGATCGTCGGTATACCGATACCTCGTTCAATCTCGTTACCGGCAAGTCTCTTTACTCGTTCTGTAACACTTCATCACGTGATCAACTCCTTGATCACATTGTGCACATTATGATGATGTCCTACCGAGTGGGCCCAGAGATACCTCTCCGTCATACGGAGTGACAAATCCTAGTCTCGATTCATGCCAACCCAACAGACACTTTCAGAGATACATGTAGTGCACCTTTATAGCCACCCAGTTACGTTGTGATGTTTGGTACACCCAAAGCATTCCTACGGTATCCGGGAGTTGCACAATCTCATGGTCTAAGGAAAAGATACTTGACATATAGAAAAGCTTTAGCATACGAACTACACAATCTGTGCTAGGCTTAGGATTGGGTCTTGTCCATCACATCATTCTCCTAATGATTTGATCCCGTTATCAACGACATCCAATGTCCATGGTCAGGAAACCGTGACCATCTGTTGATCAACGAGCTAGTCAACTAGAGGCTTACTAGGGACATGGTGTTTGTCTATGTATCCACACATGTATCTGAGTTTCCTATCAATACAATTCTAGCATGGATAATAAACAATTATCATGAACAAGGAAATATAATAATAACCAATTTATTATTGCCTCTAGGGCATATTTCCAACAATTCTTGCCTGAGGTTGATATGTCAGGAGAAGCCATTTACCAAGAGCATGCTAAGGAGCCAGTTAGTCTTCACAACGCTGATCATCAAAGCTTCACTCAGCAGATTGAAGGGGTCCCAGCAGTCTCACGCGTCTATCCTCTGGCTGGCCGTACTTGTCTACCTTGACACGCTGAAACTGAAGCCACTGAAAGCACCATTGCTCAAAGGCCTCAGAAGAGATCTCGTGTCCTGAACAATCGAGAGCTTCTTGTAGTCTTCATCAGAAACAGGACAAGCATCACCTCTGGTTAAAGCGTCAGATGCAGAGCCTCTTGGTGGATGTTAATCGCATTCGCAATCTTGCCACCAAGAATGTTTTTGTTGCTCATGAAACATGCAGGCGGTCCTGGAAGAGTTTGACTTTACTGAGTGCTGAAGCGGATCTTCAAGACGATGGCTTCACTGAGAGATTCAAGTTTGACAACACTCCTCCAAGGACTGTTGTTATGCGTCGAACTCCATCCCTTGAAGACTCTGAGTACTATTCCTCCGCTACAACAATTGACGCCAGGGTGATCAATGATCAGGATGATGCTACTTCACCGCCTCCTACTTCAGCGCGCATCGACACTGCACCAACCACCTCTGCACCGCCAAACGACAACACCGACCCTGCATCCTCTTCTGCTCCACCTGGGAACGAGTAGAGGCTCTATGTCTTCAAACCTTTTTGGTCCTTACTGACAAAAGGGGGAGAAGCATATGAGTTGATAGTCTTCAAGCAGGTCCATATGGGCGGGTGCTTTATAATTTGCCTAGTGTTTACAACTCTCGTTTTGCTACATTTGGTTCTTTGAGTTGTAACACTTAAACTTATGGTCGTCTGCTACTTTTTATACTAATCTGTAATGCGATGATAAATTCCGCATCTGCTACCTTATATTCCGCACTTAGTCATTTTTGCAGACGTCCATTTTTCATTGTGCATGTCATTATCTTCGATATATTAATTATGCATGATGATTTGTCTTCATAAGTTGAAGAGGATCTCCACAAGTACAACCTGCCATGTGCATTTGCATTCAAAGGCAAATCAACTATATGCACATCTTCAGGGGGAGCCTTTTGCTACTTACGAAGACAATACCTTATCCTTTACAATTTCACATATCTTTATCCCTGTTGAAAGCTTCAACCAGTTTGTCATCAATCACCAAAAAGGGGGAGATTGTAAGTGCATCTAGTGCCACCCCTAGTTGGTTTTGGAGTATTGATGACAAACCTGGTTGAGGGACTAATGTGTTTGTGAGAATTGCAGGATAACACAGGTAGTAGTCCCTCATTGATTCGGTTAACCTACTGGAGATGACCCCTAAAAATGTATGAAGACATTGACAACTGTGGTGGTATATGAAGATAATCATATTGAAGACTATGACATGAGAAGACATTGTGTGAAGACTATGGAAAGCGAAGATGTAGAGTTGTCGATGTTTCCTTTTCTTCTTTATTGAGTCATAGGAACCACCGCACTGTTAAGTGGGGTCCAAGTGAACTAAGTCAGAGTGACTGATGTGATGCTCAACCAAATCCTATGTCTTCGAGCGAAGACTATGAGAGCAAATCTTATCCAGAGGCGGATGAGTCAGCTTTACTTGGAGCTCAAGTAAAGTTGTCGTGTGTGTTTGAAATCTGACCGTTGGAACACGTGTCAGTTCCTTAGTGACCCAGGGTCACTTCGGACAAATCAGGTCGGGTTGCCTAGTGGCTATAAATAGCCCACCCCCTACACCATAAATTGGTGGCTGCTCAGAGTTATTGCACGGCTTTTGTCATTTGAGAGCAACCCACCTCCGAAGCATTTGAGAGAGAAATCCTTGCGAGGACAAAGCCCAAACACCCAGAGCCAAAGAGTGTTAGGCATCACTGAAGTCTTTCTGTCTGTGTGACCTGATGACTTATTACACTTGAGGACTGTGTTTCCTCCAGCCGGTTAGGCGTCGTGTTCTGAGCATCCAAGATTCATTGTGGATTGCCGGTGAACGAAGTCTGTGAAGGTTTGGAAGTCTACCTTGAAGACTTACCAGAGTGATTAGGCGAGGACTGGGTGTCCTTAGCTCAAGGGGAACAAGGTGAAGACGCGGTCTTCTGAGTTAAATCTCAGCCTTCCTAACCAGACGTACAGTTGTCACAGCAACTGGAACTGGTCTAACAAATCACTGTCTTCCCCGAGCTACTGGTTCTATCCTTTCCTTCCCTTTACTTACTGCTCTATGTTGTGAAGACATTGCATGCTTGCCTTATCTGATTGTCTTCACTGAGTATCTACTTGTTGTGATTGGCTTCATTCCTTCTTCCTTTATGATCACTACTGCCTAGTTGCTATTAGTCTCCATTCTTTCACTTCATTGAATACATGACTATGGCTTATCTAGTGTAGTCCACTTTCCGCTGCATACTAATAGGCTTAAGCTTATCGTTTGTCTTCGAAACTACCATGTTTTGAAGCATTTCATAGAAATTGCCT
>LR738713.1:706429134-706462375 GCA_902687465.1 Secale cereale
CCCCCCCCCCTCTAGTCGATATATTGCACTTTCACCGTGTAAATAGTTTATTTTCTTTTCTTTGGGGGATAAGAGTAGAAGACCATGATTAAAATGCCTAGCGGCTCTCATATGCTTTGTTGTTGATTTAACCTTGAGCCACATTACATTGTCTTCTCTCTTGTATTAAATGTCTATAGATTCCAGCTTAATCCAATGCACGTGCACTATTAAATGTCTGCAGATTCCAGCTTAGTCCAATGCACGTGCACTATTATTATTATCTACACCTTTCGATCGTGCGAGTGAAAGGCAATAAGGATGATATATGATGAACTAATTGAGATGAGAAAAGCTGCTATGAACTCGACCTCTTTTGTTTTTGTAAATATGATGGCTAATCGTTCCTGATTCATCTTGTTATGAATGTAACATGCTTGCAATGACAATTAGAGATCATAGCTGCTTATGCCATGCTTAATTAACTGAGAGTTTATAATGGTCTATCTTGTGTGCCAACATGATATTAAAATGGTTGTGATGTGGTATGATGGGTGGTATCCTCCTTTGAATGATTTAAGTGATCTGACTTGGCACATGTTCACGCATGTAGTTGAAACAAATCAACATAGCCTTCACGATATTTATGTTCATGGTGATTTATATCCTACTCATGCTTGCATTCATTGTTGATTAATTTTAATGCATGTTCATGATCGTTGTTGCTCTCTAGCTGGTCGCTTCTCAGTCTCTTTCTAGCCTTCACCTGTACTAAGCGGGAATACTGCTTGTGCATCCACTTCCATAAACCCCAAAGTTGTTCCATATGAGTCCACCATACCTTCCTATATGCGGTATTTACCTGCCGTTCCAAGTAAATTTGTATGTGCCAAACTCCAAACCTTCAAATGAAATTATGTTTTGTATGCTCGAACAGCTCATGTATCAACTAGGGGTGTCTATATCTTCCATGCTAGGTGGGTTATTCTCACGATGACTGGACTCCGCTCATCATTCATGAGAAAATGGTTGGTAATCGGGATGCCCAGTCCCATGCTCAAAATCATAATAATTAAACAAAACTCCCCCAGGGTTGTTGCTGGTTTGGACGATACCCGTTGTTTCGGGCTAGCCGTGGAGTGTGCTTGTTGGTGGTTGGGGGAGTATAAACTTTACCATTCTGTTTGGGAACCGCCTATAATGTGCGTAGCATGGGAGATATCAAGATTCTTGGTTGTTATGTTGACAATGAAAGTATACCGCTCAAAATGTTATTCATCTCTATTTAAAAATCGAGCTCTGGCACCTCTACAAATCCCTGCTTCCCTCTACGAAGGGCCTATCTATTTACTTTTATGCAGAGTCATCATCCTCTTATCAAAGAGCACCAGTAGGAGAGCACCTTTGTCGTTGCATGTATTACTATTAATTTGCATTGAGTATGATCATGACTGGATCTCTTTCACCATGAATTACAATGTCTAGTCAGTCCTTGATCTTTAAAGGTGCTCTGCATATTTTTTTGGCGGTCTCAGAAAGGGCTAGCGAGATACCATCTTGTTATATCATATCATGATTGTTTTGAGAAAGTGTTGTTATCCGAGGTTTATTATTATTGCTCTCTAGTTGATTATGCCATTGATGTGAGTAGTCTTGAGACCTGAAAGTTATTGTAAATGTGGTTAGTTCATGATCTTGTTGAACACCTGAATGCTAGCTTACATATTTACAACAACAAGAGCAAACAGAGTTTGTCAAAGTTTTTCTTTATCACTTTCAGTTTATCAACTGAATTGCTTGAGGACAAGCAAAGGTTTAAGCTTGCGGGAGTTGATACGTCTCCAACGTATCCACTTTTCCAAACACTTTTGCCCTTATTATGGACTCTAACTTGCATGATTTGAATGGAACTAACCCGCACTGACGCTGTTTTCAGCAGAACTGCCATGGTGTTGTTTTTGTGCAGAAATAAAAAGTTCTCGGAATGACCTGAAACTCCACGGAGATTTATTTTGGAAAATATAAAAAATATCTGCAAGAAGATCCACACCAGGGGGGCCACACCCTATCCACGAGGGTGGGGGGCGCCCCCCTGCCCAGGTCGCGCCCCCCTGCCTCGTGGGCCCCCTGGTGCTCCACCGACGTACCCCCAGATCCTATAAGTTCACTTTCGGGGAGTAAAAAAAGAATTATCGCGTTTCACGAGACGGAGCCGCCACCAAGCCCTAATCTCTCTCGGGAGGGCTGATCTGGAGTCCGTTCGAGGCTCCAGAGAGTGGAGATCGTCGCCATCGTCATCATCAACCTTCCTCCATCACCAATTCCATGATGCTCACCGTCGTGTGTGAGTAATTCCATCGTAGGCTTGCTGGACCGGTGATGGGTTGGATGGGATCTATCATGTAATCGAGTTAGTTTTGTTAGGGTTTGATCCCTAGTATCCACTATGTTCTGAGATTGATGTTGCTATGACTTTGCTATGCTTAATGTTTGTCACTAGGGCCCGAGTGCCATGATTTCGGATCTGAACCTATTATGTTTTCATGAATATATGTGTGTTCTTGATCCTATCTTGCAAGTCTATAGTCACCTACTATGTGTTATGATCCGGCAACCCCGAAGTGACAATAATCGGGACCACTCCCGGTGATGACCATAGTTTGAGGAGTTCATGTATTCACTATGTGTTAATTCTTTGGTTCGGTACTCTATTAAAAGGAGGCCTTAATGTCCCTTAGTTTCCAATAGGACCCCGCTGCCACGGGAGGGTAGGACAAAAGATGTCATGCAAGTTCTTTTCCATAAGCACGTATGACTATATTCAGAATACATGCCTACATTGCATTGATAAACTGGAGCTAGTTCTGTGTCACCCTAGGTTATAACTTCTGCAGGATGAATTGCATCCGACATAATTTCCCATCACCGATCCAATGCCTACGAGCTTTTCCTATATTGCTTGTTGCTTATTTACTTTTCCGTTGCTACTATTACAAAAACTACAAAAAACACTATCGTTACTTTTATTGCTGCTACCGCCACTATCATATTACTTTGCTACTAAACTATCTTGCTGCAGATATTAAGTTTCCAGGTGTGGTTGAATTGACAACTCAGCTGCTAATACTTAAGAGTATTCTTTGGATCCCATTGTGTCGAATCAATAAATTTGGGTTGAATACTTTAACCTCGAAAACTGTTGCGATCCCCTACACTTGTGGGTTATCAGGGCCGCCTGTAACCACGGGCTGTATTTGGCCCACAAGCAGAAAATGACAGTAACGGGCCGAAAGTAAACGAATGTTGTAAATGATCCCAAGAATAAATGGGTCGTATTTGATGACGCTATGAAAACGGCCCAATGTATTAACGGACCACAAACGAGCCTACTATAACCACGGGCTGTATTTGGCCCACAAGCAGAAAATGACAGTAACGGGCCGAAAGTAAACGAATGCTGGAAATGAGCCCAAGAATAAGTGGGCCCTGAGAAGGCCGAAAGATAACATGGGATGGAAACGGCCCAACGGAATAATGGACCGTTAATGGGTATAAAGTGATACACTGTTCATTACGGGCCAGTTTTACCATGGGCCGTTAATGGGCCGAAAGTAATAAGGGCCTCATATGGGCCGAAAGACGTCATGGGCCATACATGGGCCGGAAATTAAAAGGGTTGCAATTATATTGGACGGCCCAGATGACGCTACTGGGCCTAATTCGGATAAGCCGTAAACGGGCCCTAGGTTAGCGGGCTGTCAATGGGCTATATGCGAACATGTCGTTAACAGGCTTGTCGTGGGCCGGCCCGCCACCTTTTGCCGAGTCAAACGGGCCGGCCTATTCACAGGAATGGGCCTCTGTTGGGTCGTGCCACATGTCGACATATCATAGGCGCTTTGGGTCCAATGAGTGGATGACATCTGTCCCAACGGTGAGCCGACACGTGTTTCCTACAGCCAATGATGATTTTACACGTGGAAAATCCCCATTGGTCGGGGCTGTTAACGGGTTATCGGATCCAAAACCAGACCCGATAGATTAACGGCATTCCGTTACGGTGGATGCCACGTGTCGGTCACCCTTGACGAAAGCACTTCTATGACGTGTGATTTATCGTCATGGAAGTGGACAGTTCCGTGATGATAATTTTGGTAATGTCATGGAACACTTCTACGACAGCACAGGTATGACTATCTTGATTCTGTCATAAATTTGTCATGGATGTACATGCATGGCAGAAAACGTGACCTACTGTGACAAACACGTATCATCACGGAAGTGTATTTTTTGTAGTGAATTTATATCTTTAATCAATGTGTACAGCAGTCTTGTACGTGTAGTTTCACTCTCCATCGGTGGTCTCTCACACATGCTCACACACTCTCTCCCGAGGTGTCTTTCTCACACACATGCTCTCGATATAACCCTCCCTCCCTCTCGTAACCATTTACGACCATTTTCAGTAACCTTTATCACAAGCACTCGCCCTCTTGCAAGCATACACACGCACAATCCCCATCGACCCTTTCTATATACGTAGACATGCCTACGTGTCTCATGTACGCACATTATCTTTAGGCCTGTCTCTCACTCATTGTCTCACACCTCTCTTCCTAATCGACGAGTATGATTCTAGAAGAGCATTCTGTAGGATGCCCCTTAAACTTAGGTTGGATGAATAGTAATATCATAGATATAGGGGTTACCTTAGTCCGAGAACCTAGGGTTACAAAACCTAGCCGGCTTTGTCAGTGGACATAGAGTCCTTCACAATTATGCTATCTTTGTCTTGTACGACTAGTCATCCATGGGTCTCCCTAAATGCGTCACGGGCCGACCAATGTGGCGCAGGACGGAACCAAACGAAGGGCCTCACCTCGACCCACCGGACCTCACGCGGTGACACACCCTCTGCCCCCACGTCTCGTTCTCTTCTCACACCCACACATACCAACACAGACACCACACACACAACAAATATGCTCCTGGTGCCTCTATCCACTCCCCCCTTGCATATACACACTCAAGGGAATCTCTCGCCGTGACATCATATTCATCTCTCTCTCTCTCTCTAGACCACTCTCATTTCTCATGCTATCTCTCCCACGCCCCCCTGCCGGGCCCTCTATACATGCCTCTCTCGAATACGTAATACACACACATACCTCTCTAGGCCCTGCCAAATGCATCAACTACACATTCACACATGTTACATCACGTACCCCATTGATCTAAAAAGCCCTCTCTTCATGTCTATTTCGCATACAACATTCCTTTTGAATAAAGTTTGGCCAAAAAATATTTTAGAATTTCTACATATATACAACATTACAAAGTTATATGGAGGAGTATGAACGGTTGCATTGCATGGTGCCCACAATGATATTTATTCCGCACTGTGAATTTGTATATTTTTATACTATATATAAAGTTAGTCATAATAAAGAGAAACGAAGAGCATCTCTCTCTCCATCGCATACCCCCCTCCCCTCTATGCCCCTTTCACGTACGCACACAAACTATCTCCAGGTCCTCTAAAAGTAAGCCCCCAGCACATTCACGCATGTTTCATCTTTCTCTCGCGATATATACAATGACGATCATTGTATTTGAAGCGAAAGCATGATACATACATTAGACTTCCGAATCCACTCATTACGGTCACAATTTACGTTTTGTGGTTATTATACAGTCACGGGCTCACCATACAACTCTGTATTTGATCAAGACACAACTAGTTGACCAGTTAAACGCTCCACATGGCACCTCTAGTGTTGCATCACATTATCTCACTACCATCGGGCCCACTTGTCGGCTTGTATCTACTCTACATCTACACTCTTATAAAATACTAGCAAGATGACCATGCGTTGCACGGAACATCAAGATGCATTTGTATGAGTAGTTTATCTTGTGGGAGAAAAGGATGAACAAGGGAATGCCTTATTTGCAAGTATGGAGAGGGTTGTGGGTATCTTTTTGCAAAATTGCCATAGTTTCCTTCCTATCCGTCAGATATAGATCGGACGACCTATATTGCAGGATGGCAGGCACATGATCATCACCGACTATGTTTTATATAAGAGTAGGGATAAAATACACTCTTATAAAAACAGAGTTGGTGATGATGGTGTGCCTGCCATCCTGCAATATAGACCGTCCGATTTATATCTGACGGATAGGAAAGAAACTATGACAATTTTGCAAAAAGGTACCCACACACCTCTCCACATTTGCAAATAAGGCTTTCCCTCGTTCATCCTTTTCTCTCACAAGATAAACTAGTCATACAAATGCATCTTGATGTTACGTGCAACGCACGGGCATCTTGCTAGTAAGAATGAAAACAAACGACAAAAAAATATTGGACGGTGGTTCGAAGTCATGACCGCGGGCACAGCGTTAAGGTGGCCTTGTATTGGTATGCCGAGCCGTCTGTTTTAACACACATGAGCTGGTGTGGTGATTATACACACACGCATGCATGCACACGAACTGCATGCACGCAACACTCACACGAACACTTGCACCCACGCACGCACGCAACACTCACACATACACACGCAGCCACGCACGCACGCAACACTCACACGCAGGCATGCATGCACACACCAGTACACCACACGACCAACACACACTCTCACGCTCAAGTGCTCAACCTACACATGCATGCACACACATCAGGCCGTGACAGACACATACACAACCAGGTGATTCCCGCGCACGGGGTGGAGTCTTCAATTTAACTAGTCAACATGGTGCCACGCAGACTATTTGGTTGGTCAACAGAGTGCAATCCGATGCCGAACCGTGAGCAAGTGACCGTATAATCACCGCAAAACGTATATAGTGACCGTAATCAGTTTATTCTAAAGTTCGGTGAACGTATTACGCGTTTCTCTCTGTAGGACCTCCAAAACTACATCTCTACACGTTCTTGCATGTTACATCTAACAACTATGCAATACAGCACCACTACTACACTCTAACACAATAAATCATATGTGTTTTTAGTTTTACTAGATATCATATTGGTACTTAATTATTCAGTTTGCATACATTAAAATTGCCTTTGAAATGTATGGCCAGTATCATATACCACGCGGGAAAAATCCCGCCCTTTCCTGTTTAATCGGGTTTGTATCGATGGATCGTGCGAAACAACAAAACTATAGTACTATATACAGTACAAGTGACAGTTCACTAGGCCGTCGTATCATGTACTCCTCCATCGTAAGAGTGGAGCGCTCGCTTTCATTAATCTTCTAGTCCCTTTCGCCGACATGTGGGGCATCAAGCTACGGGGTCCACGTGCCATACCAGAATACAGTGCAGAGCAGCCGGGGTGAAGCACCCGGTCATGGCGCCGGCGTAGTAATGAGCAATGAGGCGTCAAATCACAAAGTTGCACCTTTCCCGCAGTTAAGTTGGAGGGACGGAAGTAATAATGCTAAAAAAAGAAGTTGGAGGGACGAAGCAGCCATCATTTCACTCGTTGATGAATCCGCTTCTCCCTCATCTTCTTTAAGTTAACCACGTGTTGCTTCTGTCGTTGTTCTGCCTCATGTGGGAAGCGGATCGGCTTGGTGAAGCACTGACACGTGGGACCGCATGTTAGCAAACCGCCAGGACAACGTCCTCTAAAAATAAGAAACCTCCCCCGCCATCCACGCGGCAAAATCACCTTATTTTTACTAATCTTGATTCTATAATTTTTTAGATCAATATAATTGAGATTTGTATAGATAGCACACATGAGCAAAACCAAGTGGTATGGTTAAGGGCATCCACAATGTGTAGCCAAACGTGAAAATAGCTTTTGGCATCGTGGGAACCATTGTGGACGGTGTTGCCAAAGCCAAAAGGATGGAACCGAAGCACCCTGATTGATTGATTGAAGGAATAGAAAAATGCAACGTCTCTCCTCTTTCTCCCGTGCTTGGACGCATGTACATTATCGAGGACAGAGTCTACTCCCCTGTCCCTTCTATCACAAATCACAAAGTAGTGAGGCATCAAATCACAAAGCACGGACGAAGCAACCATCATTTCACTCTTCGCTGACTCCGCTTCTCCATCGTCTTCTTCGAGAAACCATCTCACCGCACTAAGCTGGATGGACGACGCTATTGTGTACGAGTAGTACTAGTACATTTACGTGTCCTTTGGTTCAACGGACTTCCTGGATGCAAATAAGGCGGTTGTCTCGGCTGGCAGGCGGCACTTGCGAACGACTTACCGTGGTCTCCCTCAATGTTGTTCTCCATCGAACGCACTTCGTCAAACCACAACGTTCGAGATATCGTCGACATCACCGCAATGGGGAAGGAAGTCAAATATAGTTACTACCTCCATTTTTTGTACACAAGGCCAGTATATCAAAATTACAATTTGCAAAAGGCCACTAACACTAATCAGGGCAAAATTGATGGGGTTTGCCTCGTACTAGCAACCAAGGACATTAATATCCACTGCATGCATGCGGAAGTGAGAAGGTTGGTTTGCATGGCGCTGCATTAATCAAGCGATGAGGAGTGAGATGGTTAGCTATTTGGGATTTGGAGAAAAAAATATGCATTAATTGACACGTGAAACGAGGATTTGTACCGATTAATCCCGCGAAGGAAAATCCCGCCTTTCTTTTTTAACACTAGTACTCCTAGTATGTAATACTATCTCTGTCTTGGTTTATTGGTCCACATCGTATTTCATGCCAAATTTTGACCATAAATTTAACTAACAAAATGTTCATGCATGTCACAAAAAAATCATTGGAAACTATGTTCAAATACAAATCTAACGATACAATTTTTGTTAACATGCATTAATATTTTGTTAGTTAAATATTTAGTCAAATTTGGGCATAAATCTCAAGGAGGACCAATAAACCAGGACGGAGGTAGTACTACGTACTTATCCTGTTTGGGTCTAGGCCTTGCGTTGCCATACTTCGCCTCACATTTTTGCCAAGCTTACCTAAAGTTTTCAAAATGAAAAGGAGGTACACTTACGCATGGCTGTCGCGGTCGCACCGCACCCTCACACGGTCGCTCCTGCACGCCGCAGTCACATCGCACCCTCACATGCTCAGTCGCTCCTGCACGCCGCAAACCCATCCAAGGGAACGCACCCTCACTGACACGTGTTGTCGCATGTGAACAAACCAAACTCAGCCATCCTACCACTGACACATAATTTTCGTTCATAGAGTATGTTTATCCAATCGCATGTTGGGGAGTATCCGTACGGCCCGTGCGGTGGTCTGTTGGGGAAGAAGAAGAGGTGAGGAAGAAGGGTTAGGAGACGTAGGATATTCATCCAACCGCCTGAAATGGTAGACTGACCCAAGTCCGGCGACTTGCATAACAATATATGTTTTTACACAACAAAAGATCCATAAAACAACAACATAAAGAAAAACTATCACTGCTCGCGGAACGAGACGGCCTCGTCGTCTTTGGCTGCCGGCGCGAACCAGCCGTAGCT
The DNA here is from genome assembly GCA_902687465.1 of Secale cereale. Classification (NCBI taxonomy): domain Eukaryota; kingdom Viridiplantae; phylum Streptophyta; class Magnoliopsida; order Poales; family Poaceae; genus Secale; species Secale cereale. The sequence continues at coordinate 706,438,603 of LR738713.1, forward strand.
GCCGACGTGTGTCTCCCCATCGTGGTTGTCCTCGGCCTCCAGCTACTCGTTCACGCGGAGCGTGCGGGCACTCTGCACGGATGAGAGCACCGCCCGGTTCAAGTCGAGGACGTCCGATTCCGCCTGCGGGAGGGCCTCGATGGCAGCGGCATCCGCGCGCTCCGCGTCGAGTCGAGCCTCCGCCGCCCGGTTCAAGTCCAGGACGTCCGGTTCCGCCTGTAGGAGGGCCTCGATGAGAGCGGCATCTGCGCGCTCCACGTCGAGTTGAGCCTCTGCCCCCCGGTTCAAGTCCAGGACGTCCGGTTCCGCCTGCAGGAGGGCCTCAATGGCAGCGGCATCCGCGCGCTCCGCCTCAAGTTGGGCCTCGGCCGCCCGGTTCACATCCACGACATCCGGTTCCGCCTGCAGGAGAGCCTCGATGGCAGCGGCATGCGCGCACTCCGCGTCGAGTTGAGCCTCTGCCTCCTGGTCCTCCTTTAGTATCGCCAGGTTGAACCGCTGGTCTGCCTGCACCATGGGGGACTCGGACACCGGCACAAAGTCGACGTCCATCGTCTCATACCCATCGGGGGCCTTCTGCGCCGTGAACTCCGCCATAAACATTGGATCGGCTTCCTCCTCCTCGTAGCTTGGCTCCAGAGAATTCGGGGATTGGCCCGGCGCAAAGCGAGCTTGGGAACGGAGGTCTCTGGCGCCGACCGCTGCCGCGATTTCTGCGCGGCGCTCCGGCATCAGCATCTTGTAGTACGTGATCTTGCGGCGCACCATGGCTTTCCGGAGAACTAGGGGACGCTTGATGCGGGCTAGGGATCGAAAGGTGGGGGAAGGGGCTGGAGTAGGCCGAGCAGCAAAGGTTCTGGTGTGAATAGTGGTCACTCTTGTCGTGTTCGCGTTGCAGCCCGGCACGCTGGACCCTCCACGTCGCTCACCGAATGGAACGCACTTTGTCTTGCGTTATCGCTCGCTTGTGGGACCGCAGTTGAGAGCAAACCGACGTCCCTCCCCCTCCCCGCCCGCGTCATTTTATGCGGAGTAAATAAAAATAGAGGGAGTATACTACGAATGTGGATCCCCTGACGTGGCCGAACCCATTGAGTAACTGACATGCGGGGCCTAGCAAGCATGGGGTCCGCCAGTAAGTGATCGAAAGGGAGGATAAGGCAGGGATACGTATGTGAAAGGAGCTTCCAATGATATAATTTTCACATTATACATCTCATGTGAAAGAACATGCGGTGCCCCCATGTTTGGTTTTGGTAATTGATAACAATCTCTACGGACTAATGGTTGCCTTGAGTTATATTTGTAGGGTTTGTCCATAGGCTTTTCTTGGAGTCCATTTGTTGGTTTTAAGGAGAGTTTGTGATGACCAAGGTGATATTAACGAATTATCCAAAGATTGGTCTTGTGGGTGTTGAGGTTATTGCAAGTATGTCTTGAAGAAGAAGAGTGTGTGATCATTCATGTTTACCTTCAAGACATCATCCAAATGAAGATAGTTGGAAAGATTCAAGGTTGATCAAGACTAAGTCAAAGAGTGAATCAAGTTGATCAACACACAAAGCATAGAAGATGTACCGAGAGGGATCAAGTGATCCCATGGCATGGTAAGCATTGTCAATTACGCTTTGTGTACTAACCCATGGTCTTTGTGGGAGTTCTATGTGGGGTTAGGTTATCTTCCATGGGCTTGCGTTAAGAGTAAGATCACATACAACCCATGGAGGATGACATCAAATCAAGGTTGTGGTGTGCAAGTTCAAGTGATGCATCACGAGGAGATCAAGTGCTTGAAGCTTGCCATCCATTGTGGTGACAATGGACTTGTGAAGATATGCCGAAGAGTGGCTCACCCATAGTGGAGTATGGGGGAGCAATCTACTAGTCTTCCCCGAGCCAACGCAATCAAGAAAGGTGGTCCAACTTGAGGAAGTCAAGATCGTCTACATCTAGCTCAAGTGGACTTTGTGCAAGGCAAAGGTTTGCCCTTGATAAGTTTTCTATTTTATCGGTCTCATGGTGGTAGTTGGGAGACCGGGTTATAGGATCGATTGCCGTACTATCAAGGGGGGCTCTCAATGAGTAGCTTGATTGTATCGTTCGTAGAGAGCTCAAACCATTGCATGCTTGCATCATATTTCTTGGTTCTTGTTTGATTTTCTTCTTGTGATATTTGGAGCTTATGGTCATTTTCATGACAAGCTTGAGTTCATCGAAAACGGAGTTCACATGCTTCTTCTATTGCGTTTTCGGTGTTGGGGGTTTTACCGGTCTCTTTCGAGGAAGGCTTCTCAGCATTTTCTTATGGGCCTTTTCTCATTTGCTTCTTATTGTTATTTCTATCAAGATTGTATTAGGCCATGTCGCTAGCTTTCCAACAAACTTGGTTTCGTTGAATTCGGAGTCCGTTTGCAAAAGTTATGTCAGTTTTGGTGTCCCCAGAAGGGCTGCAGCGGTACTACCGCTTGGAGGGGATGTAATTTTTTTACTTCCGTGGCTACTTCCGCTCCGGACCAAAAACTCATCACAAGTCCAGCGGTAGTAGGCACGGATGTAATTTTTTAGTACCACTCGCAAGCAGTAGTACCGCTACCCTTAGCAGTAGTACCGCTACCCCTAATGGTAGTACCGTGAGGTCAAGCGGTACTACCGCTCCGAGGGTTCTTCTAGCCTTTTTGCCACCTCACTGTTGTGTTTCAAAGGGCTACTACCGCCCTAGTGGTAGTACCACTCGGTGTGGGCTATGAGCATAATGGTTTGATTTTTTTCCCACCTATAAAAGGGGGTCTTCTTCCCCAATGAACCTAATCCTTTGAGCTCGTGTTCTTCCCCCATTGTTGACCTTCTTTGAGCTTGCTATCTCTCAATCCCTCCATGGATTCTTGCTAGTTTTGGGGGGGGGAGAGAGAGGAGATCTAGATCCACATTTACACCAATCACTTTCTCCTCTAGGTGAGGGGAACCCCTTGGATCTAGATGTTGGAGTTCTTGGTGTTCTCCTTCTTGTTCTTCCTCTCATTTCCTCCCTACCATTCGTTGCTTTGGTGGGATTTGGGAAAGAAGGACTTGGGCACTCTGTGTGCCCTTGCCATTGCATTTGGTGCATCAGTTTGAGTTCTCCACGGTGATACGTGGAAGTTACAAGTTGAGAAGCTTATTACTCTTGGGTGCTTGGTACCCTTGAGCTTGTTCCTCTTGGGTGCTTGGGTGCCCTAGACGATTGATTTCACCTCGGAGCCATATTCCATTGTGGTGAAGATTCGTGGTGTCGTTGGGGAGATAGCCCCAACCTTGTGGTGTTCGGAGCTCAATCATTGTGGTGTCAAGCTCCGGGCAAGCATCGGGGGTCTCCAATTAGGTTGTGGAGATCGCCCCGAGCAATTTTACGGGTTTCGGTGACCGCCCTAAGGGTTGGCTGATAACCCTCAACCGTAAGGGATCGAGATAGTCTTCGCGGGTAAGAATAACCCAATTTATTGATTCGACATACGGGGAGCCAAAGAGTATTTATAAGCTTTAACAGTTGAGTTGTCAATTCAACCGCACCTGAAATATACTAACTTGCAACAAAAGATAAGTGGTAACAGTGATATAATAGTGATGATAGTAATAGTAAAAGTAAACAGCAAAAGTAAATAGCAGTAGTAAATGGCAAAAGTAGCAACTAGTGACAAGCAAGGTTTAAAATACTGTAGGCTAGGGAGATGGATGGTTGGGCGCTGCATGGATGAGATAGATTCTAACTTGGGGCACGGCACACAGAAAAGTAATGATCATCTAGGCAAATATCAAACATTAGGCATGTATCTCGTAGGTAGTTGTACGCGCTTGCAATAAGAACTTGCACAACATCTTTTGTCCTACCATCCCGCTACGAACGGGGCCAAAAGGAACTAATGGATATTAAGGTGCTCCTGTCAAAGAGCACCGGAACAAAGCAATGAACTCAATGGATACATGTGATCCTCAAACTACGGACCATCCCCTTTGGTGTCCCAAGCTGTCACTTTTGGGATCGCCGGTTCCGAACCGTAACAGGTGCATACAACTCATAGATAGGATCAAGAACACAAATATATTCATGCAAACACATATGGTTCAGATCTGAAATCATGGCACTCGGGCCCTAAGTGTCAAGCATTAAGAATAACAAGTTGTAGCAAAGATGATAAACACCATACTAGATGATAGGCAACATGCCCCCAACAATCTGACGAACTATTACATGATCTAACTCATCCAATCCCTACCATCCCCTTCGCCTACAACAAGGGAATTACTCACACATGAAGGGGGAAGTCATGGAGGGATGATGGAGTGGTGATGATGATGACGATGGCGACGATCTCCCCTCTCCGGAGGCCAAATCAGCCTCCAGATTAGCCCTCCCGAAGAAGAACAGAGGGTGGCGGCGGCTCCGCGATGAAAAACAGCGAAAGGACTTCCGATCTGCGATTTCTTCATCCGGAGGAAAAATACGGGCTAAATTAGGGCACCAGGGGGTGTGGGGCCCACCCAGGCGCCCCCCCCCCCCCCCCCGGCGTGGCCCAGGGGGGGCGCGCCCACAGGGCGCCTGGGCACCCCGTGGCCCCCCTCTGGCCCCACTTCTGGCATTTTGTTTCTTCGGGTGCGTGGATTTTTCGTGATTTTTCGTGGATTTTTTTGAGATGCTTAAAAATCCGATTTCCTGCACACAAATAAACCATACAGGCAGCTCTGCTGAAAACAGCGTCAGTCCAGGTTAGTTTAGTCCAAATCATGCAAGAATGAGATAAAAACAATATCAAAAGTGTTTGGAAAAGTAGATACGTTTGAGACGTATCAACTCCCCCAAGCTTAGCATATTGCTTGTCCTCAAGCAATTCAGTTCAACGAACTGGACGCGACAAAGAAAACTTTGACAAACTCTTTTGCTTCATTAGATGTATATAAGCATGTACTGCGAAAAGAGTTCAGCAAGTATTAAAACAGTGCTTATGAGAACAAGGCAAGGAGCAATCCTTCTTTCAAGTGACCAGTCACGAATAATTAAGAGTAAACAATATATTACCGAAAATCAAGACAAGATCATATTGCACATAGCTTGAGCATATTAAGGTGGTATCTCGCTAGTCTCCATGAGTGAAGCAAAACATAAATGCAGAGACTCCTCCAGAGTTTTAAAGGAGACTAGAACTAAGAATTTCAGAATAAATCATATCACAAGTATGCAAAAGACAATGTAATACTTTGGGACAATGCACATTACACTCAGAATGACAATTATGCTCTCATAGTCAGTGCTTTGAAGAAAGAAGATGAGACTCTCGAACCGTGGCTTTTATTGGCAAGGTTGAAAACCCGTGATCAGAAACAAAAACTAAACATGTACCAGAGCTCTTGGTTTTAAAAAAACAGAAGTAAATATGTTTTTGAGAGGTGCATATTTCGTCAACGAATGCTAGCAGATAACTCAATTACTTTTTAAGCTAGACAAGTCTCGAGGAACGGCTCCCGCATGAGGACGATCACATCCTCTTAATCTCCTTTGTTTATCACTGCCAAAGTTTTCTGATTTCTCATGAACAAAGCGTGAAGGAGGGTTTGTTTGTTATATTATCTTTTTGAGCCGGACGCACTCAATGCCAGTTCCCTTTTCATATTAGGGGTTTGCACATTATACATGCAATCCAGGGGTGAAACTTGTCCAACTTAAAGAGATCATGAATTAACTACTACTTCCTCATGAGCTAAAATATAGGCACAAAAAGAGAAATGCTTTTGATTAGTTTCGAGATGGTACATGAAAGTCTTCGTTAGGAATGGCAGGTAAATACCATATATAGGAAGGTATAGTGGACTCATATGGCATAACAGGTTTAAAGGTTTTGGATGCACAAGCAGTCATTCCGCTTAGTACGGGTGAAGGTTTAGCAAAAGACTGGGAAGCGACCAACTAGAGAGCAATAACGGTCATAATCATGCAGAGCGACAAAGCAACATCGAATCGGGCATGAAAGTGATATAACTATTCTAAAATTCAAAGATCATCAAGGCAAAGTAGACTTTTTAGTCTTAAACATGTGTAAGCATGTGCCAAGTCAATCCAAAAATTCTCTAAAGGGAAATACCACCTTAGTATGCCAGACTATGAACAGCGTGATGCATGTAGATCATTTCAAGAACACATTATGTACTCTAGTTATTCGGGACTAGCCACAAGGAAAGCATGAACCACTGAAAAAGCATTGTAAACATAGCACTATGTCGCTACAAGCTGGTCTCTAGATCATAAGTACAGGCATATGTACAAAAGTAGAAACAGAAAGAGTTCATACCGGTCTTCCTTGTTGCTTCCTTTCAGTCGATCTTCGTCATTACTGCTTGTCACTTGCACGATCGAACGTAGGAAATATAATCAAATGCCATCACGGACTCGAGCTGATCTCTGAAAACAAAGCAAACTAAAGAGAGAAAGGAAATCTTTTTGAGTTTTTCAAAAGTTGAATAAAAAGCAAAAGAAAGAGAAAATCTTTTTGTTGTTTTTGCAAATAGAGGAATAAAGAAGAATGGGCAAAAACTTCGAAAAGATCAAAGCGAATAAAACGGATAATACAATGAAAAAGTGAGAAGGGCACGTACTCCCCCAAGCTTAGGCTTTCGGCCTAAGTTGGTAGCAGCTACTGCCCCCAGGAGCCTCCTGCTCCAGGGGTATGGTGGTGAGACCAAGGGTCGTAGAAGGATGATGGCGCGTACACCGAACTCCTCAGAGTCTCCCACGAGGAAGGTTACGAGCGCCAAACAGAGGAAGACCCTTCACCAAACTCGGTGGCGGTCTCATCCTAAAAATGTGGTATCTCACCGTGCCTCTCCTCGTCGGGCTCAACCCCCTCCATGGGGTTATGGAACTGATGCTGGACCATGAACTCATCGAACTGGACAACATCAAAGGACCATCCGTTCCTGCGAGAAAAATCAAACAAAAGAGGTGCAGGTAGACGGATCTCGCGTTCCGTGGTAGTTCCGAAACGCAAGATATAAACAAGGTTATCAAGCTCAGAACCCATAGTAACAAACTTATGCCTCTTCATAGCAGCAAGATCAAAGCTTAAATAAGTAAAAGGAGTATCATCAGGGTGTGGGGTGCCTCCAAGATGCTCTAAGATAAGCGTGGCATAAATGCCACCATATAAGTCCCCCTTGTTACCGTTCATAGCAAGGCGTCGAGCAATTAAGGTACCCAGATTATAATCAGACCTCCCTGAGAGGGCTGCTGCCAGGATAGCAATATCCGGAGCAGAAATGTTGCTCGTGTTGTCGCGAGCTAACACCCCTCTAGCAATATAATATGCAAAATACCTGAGATGAGGAAACAAGATGCTGGAGATCTTCGACCGATGAATATCCCTCGTACCCATGCTGCAGAGAGAGTTGATGACGGTTTTCAGCTCGGAGGGCTGCGTGGCCATCCTTGCCGTCCTCCCAATGTTTGGCACACCTATTACTTCACAAAAATTTCCCAGAGTCATGGTGATAAGATCATTATAAATTTTAAACTCAATAGCACCTGAATCAGGATTATATCTAAAACTTTTAATGAAACCGGAGGTGAGTTTCTGATACTGAGTAACACGGCTCGTGACGAGTCGTGTCAAACCTGCATTAGCACAAAGATTATAAAACTCATCCTTGATTCCCGCAGCTTCCATGAATTCATCACATGGAAATGTCATCGCTCGTGCTGGACTTGTGTCTTCCAACAACTCCAGGGGCACATGATCTTCATTATAGCTCACCCTAACAGTCGATGCTGAAGCTGCGGCTCTAGTGACTCGATCGGAGTGTGCGGGCCTCCTCTTCTCAAGCCATCCTTTTGCCCTTCCTAACAAACTCATTTCTGAAATTTTTTATAATTTACAAAAATGAGGATTAAAACAAAGTGAGCTAAGGCAAACTACTCAACTCACTTGCCCAAGGCATAAACTTGCATCAAAACTTGGAAAACAACTTTCTACACATGCATGCAAGCTCATCTCTACAGCACCAAGAACTACTAAATACTCACAAATGAGGCCACCAATCAAAAATCTAATTGGAGGGGTGGAGGAGTCACATACCAGGGAGTATTTGCTCAAAATTTCAGCTCAGATGATGGGCTGTAGAGAGAGATCGAAGAATCGCCCCCAAGAACAGCAAGAACAGCAAGAACAAGACCAGAACTTGGGTTTCTGAAAAAAGAGAGAGAGGAGGGAAGAAGAAGTACCTGGAGGGGGGTCCCGTGGGCCCCAGGCGCCCTGTGGGCGCGGCAAGGGGCTGGGCCGCGCCAGCTGGCCGCCTGGGCCACTGGTGGCCCCCCCTGGCTGGCCCCAGGACTTTCCGGGTCTCTCCCGTTGTGGAAATTTTTAATATAATTTTTCTGGAATTTTTCTGAAAACTTCACTGTTGAAAAATTTTCGAAGTTCAAAAAGCTGCGAAACTCTCTGAAAACTTGAAGCAGTTAGTAGTATTGTGAAGCTTCAAAAACATAGATACTTGGTACAGCAAGTAGAACAACACTAAAAACTAATGAAAACATAGCAAGCTCAACTTTTTATCCATATAAAACACGTTCACTAGTAAGGTTGATCAAGTCTTACCAACAAACAAGCGATATATAGAGCAAAAAGTCTCACCTCCTACGAAGTAATCACTGAACTTTTACCTTGATGGACATTGTCCCTACCATGATAGTTTTGTATTTGTGAGGCACATGTAGTGGACAGTCCCATTCTCCAATTTTCACGGTTTCGATATTCTCTATAGAGTTGAGGGCATGCCTCCTGTCGGTCTTCTTCGGAAAATATACCGTGTGTTCTTTATCATTCACATGAAAGGTAACCTTCCCCTTGTTGCAATCAATAACAGCACCTGCGGTGTTAAGAAAAGGTCTACCAAGAATAATGGACATGCTCCCATCCTCAGGCATGTCAAGCACAACAAAATCAGTAAGAATTAAACAATTAGCAACTTCAACTGGAACATCCTCACAAATACCTATCGGAACAGCGGTTGACTTGTCAGCCATCTGAAGGGAGATATCTGTAGGAATTAGTTTCTCTAAACAGAGCCTCTCGTAAAGATAGAGAGGCATAACACTCACTCCCGCTCCAAGATCACATAAAGCAGTTTTGACATAATTATTCTTTATGGAGCAAGGAATGGTGAGTATACCTGGATCACCGAGCTTCTCAGGAATCTTTCCACTGAAAGAATAGTTAGCAAGCATAGTAGATATTGCATCATTAGGAATTTTTCTTTTGTTAGTGACAATATCTTTCATATTTTTTGAATAAGGAAGTAACTTAATAGCATCAGTCAAAGGAATTTGAAGAAAAAGAGGTTTAATCCATTCACAAAACTTATTGTAATGCTCTTCTTCTTTAGATTTGATGGACTTACCTGGAAAGGGCATGGGTTTCTGTACCCATGGTTCTTTCTCCTTCCCATGTTTTCTTGCGATGAAGTCTTCTCTAGTGTACCTCTTACGTTTGTCAGGTGCTTCTTCTTCTTGAACTTCAGGCGGATCGTTTTTCTCATTATCATTACCTTCAGGTTCAGCACCGTCTTCAGTCTCAGCATCGGAAATAGATACACTGTTGGGATCAATAGCTGGCTCTTCATCTACAATAAGATCATTAGAATTGTCAGTCTCTTTATATTTCTTCTTCTTATTTGGAGGGACAACAATTTCTTCTTCCTGCATTTGAGAATCTTGCTCGATTCTCTTCGGATGTCCCTCTGGATAAAGAGGATCTTGAGTACTAGTTCCTCATCGGGTCTTAATCCCAAAAGCCTGTAATTTATCTTGTTTGGCATTGTTAGCAAGCAAATCTCTTTGCACATTAGAAATTTGATCAAGCTGAGTTTGAACCATATGAAAATGCTTCACAAGACATTGGACATCATTAACTGTTCTATCTAAAACACCAAGCAACTTTTTGATAGCAAGGGAATTATCATGCAACTGACTTTCTATCCTCTCATTAAAATGATTCTGTTTCATAATAAAATTATCAAACTCATCTAAACATTGATCAGGAGGCTTACCATGAGGGATGTCACTTGCGTTGAAATCTAAAAGAGAGTGTACCTCTACCATAGGAGGGTGAGTGGTAGGCTCACACAGCTTCTCAATAGGGGGTAGATTCTTCACGTCTTCAGCTTTAATACCTTTATCTTTAATAGACTTCTTTGCTTCTCGCATATCCTCGGGGCTTAGAACAAACATGCCCCTCTTCTTTGTTGGTGGAGGTGGTTCAGGGACGGACCAATCTTCATGGTTTTTGGCAATCCTGCCCATTAAATCTTCCACGTCGTCCGGTGTTCTTTTCCTGAAAACACAACCAGCACAACTGTCCAGATAGGACCTAGATTCATCAGTTAGACCAGCATAGAATATATCAATTAATTCATTCTTAGGAATTTCATGTCCTGGTCTAGCCCGAATCAAACCGCAGTTCCTCCCCCAAGCTTTAGGGAGGGACTCATCCTGCAACTGTTTAAAGTTGTAAATTCTTTGTAAAGCAGCATGTTGCATATGAGCAGGAAAGTACTTATCAACAAAAGAGTGAGCTAAGTCCTGAGGACTCTTAATAGAACCGCATGGGAGTGAATCATACCATGCTTTAGCACCTTCCTTCAAGGAGAAAGGAAGAAGCTTGGTCACATAAAAGTAGCGTATCTTATCATCTATGGTAAATAGGCTACCTAGCTCACCAAGTTTAGTTAGGTGTGCAATAGCATCATCATTTTCTCTGCCATAAAAGGGGTCAGCTTCAACCATAGGTATAAGTGAAAGATCAACAGAGAAATCAAAATCAGGATCATCAATGCATATAGGAGATGTAGCAAACTCGGGATTAGGAACTGTTTTGTTTTTCAAGGAGTGTTTTTCAAATATTTTCTTAATAACTTCAGGGTCAGAGCCGGCAAACTCTGTCAGTTCCCTGCATAAATCTTCATCAAGTATATAGTAATCATCATCAAGGAGCCTCTCCTGGAGTTTACTCAATTCGGGATAATCATAAGTTTCACCAATAGGGTAGCGAGTAACAGGAAGTTCAATTCCATATTTTTCAGCAGCAGCAGTAATTTGTTTCTCAAGAGCATAACCAAGCGAACTAATATCATCATCAAAAGTAGTAGAAGCATCATCAAGAATATCAGGCATAGTAACAGATTCAGTAGGAGCATCATGTGGCGGTGGTGAGTGATACGTCCAAAACGTATCTATAATTTCTGCTTGCTCCATGCCACTTTTGGGTGATATTGCTATGATATTCATACACTTCCATACACTTTTGATCATATTTGGACTAACTTACTAATCCAGTGCACCCCAGTGCTAGTTTCTATTTTCGGCTGTTTTTGTATTTCAGGTTTTCACGTTTCGAGAACTGCCCAGAAAAATCCAGAAAAATTATATAAAAAATCAGCGATCCGGAAACAACACTGCGTCCGAAGGGCAGCCTGGGGGCCACAGGGGCTCCAGGCGCCCTGTGGGCGCCCCCCCCCCCTGGGCCGCGCCGGGGGGGCACCTGGGCCCCCCGAGGCTCCCCCGGTGCCCTACTTTGGCATATATTTAAAGGGTCCTCCGTAACCCTCAGAACAGGACTTCTTTTCGCAATCCCATCTCTGTTCCGCCGCCGCCGCCGCTTCCAAGATCGGGAGCACCAGGAGAACTCTTCCCGGCACCCTGCCGGAGGGGAGGATCACCACCGGGAGCTTCTCCACCACCATGGACGCCTCCCGGATGACTCGTTAGTAGTCTCCCTTGGACCATGAGTCCATGACCAGTAGCTATGTGATGTTCTCCTCCCGTTCTTGTGCTTCACTAATTAGTCCTCGTGAGTTGCCCTACATGATCGAGGCATCTATGTAATCCTTATGATGTTGCTATGTTGAGTTTGCTGGGATCCGATGGATTATGAGATTATGTTCAGATTGATCTTGAGTAATATATTTGATTCACCTCTTTTATATTTTAGTTCATAAGTAATTCTTGCAAGTTCTCCGTTGTTATTTATTGCTTTGGCCGAGTAGTAAGTAGTGACTCCAAGAGGGAACGTTATGCTCGATTGTGGGTTCATGCCCCTCGATGACTAGCTTGAGTGACGGAAACATGAGTCTAGGGGATGTGCTGTTGCCACAAGGGGGAAAACAACGGTGCTTGTGCCCGCGGGTGCAAGGATTGTTTACTTTACGCAAAGTTCTTTTAATGCAGTTGTCTGTTGCATTGAGTTTACACTATGGGTGGGACTCGCAACTTAATACCAGCGAGATGTTCTGGATAGATATCTCAAGGTGGATGATTAGTAGTAGATATTGATGGATTTCGGTCTACTTACTTTGGCGTATCGCCCATGCTTTGAACCTCAACCTTTCTTGCAATGTAGTCAGCATTGGTTTGCGTTCGTGGTCCTGTCAATTGCCCAGCTGTAATTTGTTTACCTCACATAGCTGTTTTATCGTCTTTTGGGAGAGAGACATCACTAGTGAACATCATGAGACTCCGGTCCATATTACCATCATTGATCACATCCACTATTTACTTTTCGCTATTTACTTACTATTGCAAAACACTATCTATCACTACTATCATATTGCTTTTAACCCTTTGTGAACTACAAGGCCGGAGAGATTGACAACCTCTCTGTACTCGTTGGGAGCAAAGTTATTTGTATCTGTGTGCAGGTCCACGTCGATTGCTAATTGCGCCGTTAGCAATTGACACCTACTTGTTGAACCTAGGAGTCTCTGGGGATTCGATCCTTGGCATCTTTGCTAGGGGAAAACACTTCTACTTACTGCATCTTACACCTTCCACTTGGGGTAACCAACGAGGGGTTCGAGGCCCATCAAGGAGTATTTTCTGGCGCCGTTGCCGGGGACTCCACTCTTCAGGATAGGGGAGTTGCATGCTATCTTTTACCATTGCTTTTTAGTCTTGTTAGTTTACTTTTTATTTTTGCTTTAGTTCCTTTTATCAAAAATCACAAAAAATAGTTATCTTGCTTGCTTGCTACTATGGGTTCCACTGAGAACACCAAGTTGTGTGACTTCACTAGTCACAACAACGATGACTTTATCAGCACACCTATCACTACACCTGCCACTTCAGCACCTTCATATGAAATTAAACCTGCTTTACTGAACTTAGTTATGAAAGAACAATTCTCCGGTGCTGGAGATGATGCTGCTTTACACTTGAACAACTTTGTAGAACTTTGTGATATGCAAAAGTACCAAGAAATAGATGGTAATATTGTTAAGCTTAAGCTTTTTCCTTTCTCTTTGAGAGGAGGAGCTAAAATTTGGTTTCAGTCTTTGCCTAGGAATAGCATAGATTCATGGGACAAGTGCAAAGATGCTTTTATCGGAAAATACTATCCACCTGCTAAAATTATCCAACTTAGAAGTAACATCATGAATTTTAAACAATTGGATAATGAACACGTTGCCCAAGCTTGGGAACGTATGAAATCTCTTATCAAGAACTGCCCTACTCACGGTTTGACTACTTGGATGGTTATCCAAACTTTTTATGCAGGCTTGAACTTTACCTCGCGGAACTTGTTAGACTCGGTCGCGGGAGGAACTTTTATGTCAACTACACTTGGTGCTGCCACAAAGCTTCTCGATGAGATGATGACCAACTATTCCCAATGGCACACCGAACGCACTCCAACAGGTAGGAAGGTAAACTCTGTCGAGGAGATTTCCTCCCTCAATGAAAAAGTTGACTCGATCATGTCTCTACTTTCGAAGCAATCTACTATTGATCCTCGTGATGTTCCTTTAAATTCTTTGATTGCTCAAGAACAAGTAGATGTTAACTTTATCTCTAGAAATAATTTCAACAACAATGCTTATAGGAGTAACTTTGGTAACAATCCTAGACCATTCCCCTCTAACTCTTATGGGAACAACAATGCTTATCCTAGTACCAAGAACTCCAATACTGAACTAGAGACCATGCTTAGAGATTTCATCACTACCCAAAAAGCCTTTAATAAGAATGTAGAAGAGAAACTACATAAGCTAGATGATCTTTCTTTTAAGGTAGACCACTTAGCCAATGAGGTAAAATTGCTGAAAATTGAAACTTCTCCTCTTAAAGAGAGGGAAGTCATCCCTATTAATGCTACTCAAGTACAAATTAATGAAAATATTAGGATGATGGCTAAGCTAAAAGAAAGATGGGCTAGAGAAAGGGAGGAAGAGGAAAGAATTAAGAGCCTTCCTACCCACCACACTGTTGCTACTATCCAAGTTATTGAGGATGTTCACACTCTTAGCACCCAATGTACTCCTGGTCCCAATGGACCTATTAATGGTGATGCTATGACTATAGAAACTACCAAACAGGTGAACCTTAAGGACACCACTACCACTTTACTTGATGCTCGTGACCTTGATTTTGATAATTGCACTCTTACAGAAGTTATTGATTTCCTTCACAAGATGTCTAGAGATCCCCGCACTAGCACGCTTAACCTTGCCTTCACAGAGCATATCACTAATGCTCTCATCAAAGCTAGGGAGGAGAAACTTAGAGTAGAAGCCTCCATACCTAGAAAGCTAGAAGATGGTTGGGATCCTATGATAAAAATTTATTTGAATGACTTCTCTTGTTATGCATTATGTGATGTTGGTGCTAGTACCTCTGTTATGCCCAAAAGGATATATGATATGCTTAAATTGAAACCTTATGATTCTTGTTCTTTTGGTGTTCGTCTCGTTGATTCTTCCATAAAGAAACCTTTGGGGAGGATCGACGATGTTCTTATTGTTGTCAATGATAATTATGTGCCCGTTGGTTTCACTATTATGGATATTGAATGTGATCCTTCATGTCCAATTATTTTGGGACGTCCCTTTTTGCGCACCGTTGGTGCTGTCATTGACATGAAAGAGGGTAATATAAAATTTCAGTTTCCTCTCAAGAAAGGGATGGAACACTTCCCTCGTAAGAAGGTCAAGTTACCTTTTGAGTCCGTTGTACGGGCTAGTTATTCTTTTACTCTTGATAAAACTTGATCTATGCATTATGCCTAGCTTAAAGGCATAAAAGAAAGCGCTTTTGGGAGGCAGCCCACATGAATAAAAATTTTGTTTTTGTTGTGTCTTGATGTTGTTTACTGCTGTAGCATCATCATTGTATCTTTGCTTTTCATATTTGTGCCAAGTATAGCCTCTGATTGCTAGAAAGTTCAAAAGTTGTGAGGTGTTGTCCAGGAAACAGATTATGTCCTTGGATAGAAAAGTTCGTATAAAATCACCAGATCATCTTTTTGGTCTGACTTTTTTCGACAGCGTTCTCTATATTATTGTCTTTCGTGCGTCAGTTCTGAGTTTTTTGATTTGAGTTGCAGAAGTATCCCGAACAGGTCAATTACTGCCTGTTGTTCTGTTTTTCACAGATTCTGTCCTGTTTTGCCTTACCTTCACTTTGCAAATTAAGAACTTGCTTTTTCTTTGCAAAAACCTTTTAGCAATCTTGAGAAACAGTAGAAATTCAAGAATATTCTTATTTCCAGCAAGGTATAATTATTTTATTAAGGGTACTAACCTCGCTAATCAGATTATGATGAGTTGTGTATGAAGGGAGTTTTCAAGTGTGCGAGGGAAGATGATAAAAAGATTCAGGAGTGTCAAGCTCTCAAGCTTGGGGATGCCCCCGTGCACCCCCAAGAAATATTCAAGGAGACTCAAGCGTCTAAGCTTGGGGATGCCCCCCGTGCATCCCCTTCTCCATCAACATTATCAGTTCGTCTTTCGTTTCGCTATATTTTTATCACTTCATATGTTATGTGCTATGCTTGGAGCGTCTTGCTTTTAGTTTTCTTTTTAGTTTTTCATAACGAGTCGGAACTCAGCATTCCTTTATGTGGGAGAGAAACACGCTCCACCTCTACCTAGAACATTACATAGAATTTTCATGTCTATCTATGCTGTGTGTGTTCTTTATCTTTTAATAGCTACTATCGTGCTCTACTCTTAGTATTCATGCTTATCCTTTCAAGAGCTTTTATTTAGTTGGTTGCTTGAACTCTTTTTAATTACCAATGCTCACCTTATTAAGAGAGTTTGCTTCCGTTGCATTGGTTAATGTGTCTATGATAAAGATGCTACTTTCATGATGGTGCTTAGTAGTTCAGGTTTTCTCATGGTTAATCTCAAATAGCTGGGGGATTCCCAATGTGTTATTGGAGTACCAACTTGGTTTGTTTGCCTATGATGTGGTATGGTTTAGTAATATCTTCCTTCGAGAATTTATTTTGATTGACTTGGCGTATGCTCACGCATATTCAAGACTGTAAAGAAAGTCTGTCAAGCCTTGATGATCTTTTGTTTCTAAGTAGCGATATAACTACCATGCCTGATTCAATATTGCTTTGTCGCTCTGTATGATTATGACCGTCATTGCTCTCTTAGTTGGTCGCTCCCAGTCTTCTGCTAACCTCCACTTGCACTAAGCAAACTAACCATGCAATAAATAGCTCATGGGAAAGTAGCCTAAAAACTATTGTGGTAAAGAATATGTTGCCTATGTATCTTATTTCTTATGAGTTGCTTGCTGAGCGGTAACCATGTTTCTGGGGACGCCATCAAATGTCACACTTTTGTTGAATATCATGTGAGTTGCTATGCATGTTGAATACCGTGGGTTGAATTAATATGCATATTGTTAGAGAAGAACATTGGGCCGCCAACCAAAGCCATGCATCATGGTGGAAGTTTTAGCTTGGACCTTAATCCTCAATCTCTCATGAGAATATGCTTATGCATTAAAGAGGAGTCCATCATCTATTTTCTATGTTGTCCCGGTATGGATGTCCTCAAGTTGAGATTTATCAAAAACGAGAAATCAAATGCGATCTATCTCCTTGGACCTTTGTACAGGTGGCATAGAGGTACCCCTTTGTGACACTTGGTTAAAACATATGCAATGCAATGATAACCCATGGGGATCCGAGCTAATTAGGACAAGGAGCGAGCACTATTGGTATTGGATGCATGAGGCTTGCAACTTATAAGATGTTTTATGCATGACACATATGAAGTACTACTACCGTTGACACAATTGCTTCCATGTTTTCAAAATAAAAAGCTCTAGCACTTAACCTTTCTTTTACCTTTATGTTGAAGCACCAACTACTGAGAGCATGATTGTCATTCTGAGTGTAATGTGCATTGTCCCAAAGTAGCATTGTCTTTTGCATGATTGTGATATCGTTTATTCTGAAATGATTGTATATAGTCATCACTTAAACCTTGAAGGTGCCCTTGCATTTATGTTTTGCATCACTAAAGGGGGCAAGCTAGATATCACTTTATCATATTTGCACATCATGTTCATTGCAAATCTTTTTGATGTTTCAGTTTCATATTGTAAAACTTTCAGTCATTTGTGATTTTCTCTTGAGACAACTTAATTACTATAGAATCATTGTCTCAGTAAGCTTTTGTCATATGACTATGAGAAAGTCCTATATGGTTAATAGCATGTCACCACAGAAATTATTCTTGTTATCATTTACCTACTCGAGGACGAGCAGGAATTAAGCTTGGGGATGTTGATACGTCCAAAACGTATCTATAATTTCTGCTTGCTCCATGCCACTTTTGGGTGATATTGCTATGATATTCATACACTTCCATACACTTTTGATCATATTTGGACTAACTTACTAATCCAGTGCAAGTTTCTGTTTTCGGCTGTTTTTGTATTTCAGGTTTTCACGTTTCGAGAACTGCCCGGAAAAATCCAGAAAAATTATATAAAAAATCAGCGATCCGGAAACAACACTGCGTCCGAAGGGCAGCCTGGGGGGGCCACAGGGGCTCCAGGCACCCTGTGGGCGCCCCCCCCCCCTGGGCCGCGCCGGGGGGCGCCTGGGCTCCCCAAGGCTCCCCCGGTGCCCTACTTTGGCATATATTTAAAGGGTCCTCCGTAACCCTCAGAACAGGACTTCTTTTCGCGATCCCATCTCTGTTCCGCCGCCGCCGCCGCTTCCAAGATCGGGAGCACCAGGAGAACTCTTCCCGGCACCCTGCCGGAGGGGAGGATCACCACCGGGAGCTTCTCCACCACCATGGACGCCTCCCGGATGACTCGTTAGTAGTCTCCCTTGGACCATGAGTCCATGACCAGTAGCTATGTGATGTTCTCCTCCCGTTCTTGTGCTTCACTAATTAGTCCTCGTGAGCTGCCCTACATGATCGAGGCATCTATGTAATCCTTATGATGTTGCTATGTTGAGTTTGCTGGGATCCGATGGATTATGAGATTATGTTCAGATTGATCTTGAGTAATATATTTGATTCACCTCTTTTATATTTTAGTTCATAAGTAATTCTTGCATGTTCTCCGTTGTTATTTATTGCTTTGGCCGAGTAGTAAGTAGTGACTCCAAGAGGGAACGTTATGCTCGATTGTGGGTTCATGCCCCTCGATGACTAGCTTGAGTGACAGAAACATGAGTCTAGGGGATGTGCTGTTGCCATAAGGGGGAAAACAACGGTGCTTGTGCCCGCGGGTGCAAGGATTGTTTACTTTACGCAAAGTTCTTTTAATGCAGTTGTCTGTTGTATTGAGTTTACACTATGGGTGGGACTCGCAACTTAATACCAGCGAGATGTTCTGGATAGATATCTCAAGGTGGATGATTAGTAGTAGATATTGATGGATTTCGGTCTACTTACTTTGGCGTACCGCCCATGCTTTGAACCTCAACCTTTCTTGCAATGTAGTCAGCATTGGTTTGCGTTCGTGGTCCTGTCAATTGCCCAGCTGTAATTTGTTTACCTCACATAGCTGTTTTATCGTCTTTTGGGAGAGAGACATCACTAGTGAACATCATGAGACTCCGGTCCATATTACCATCATTGATCACATCCACTATTTACTTTTCGCTATTTACTTACTATTGCAAAACACTATCTATCACTACTATCATATTGCTTTTAACCCTTTGTGAACTACAAGGCCGGAGAGATTGATAACCTCTCTGTACTCGTTGGGAGCAAAGTTATTTGTATCTGTGTGCAGGTCCACGTTGATTGCTAATTGCGCCGTTAGCAATTGACACCTACTTGTTGAGCCTAGGAGACTCTGGGGATTCGATCCTTGGCATCTTTGCTAGGGGAAAACACTTCTACTTACTGCATCTTACACCTTCCACTTGGGGTAACCAACGAGGGGTTCGAGGCCCATCAGTGAGGCAAACTTACTCATAACAGAAGGTGAATCAAGCGTAGCACTAGTGCTCAGAGCAGTACCTCTTCTTGTAGTGGATCGTAAGATCGGAACCTTGGGGTCTCCTTTCTTACCCATAGTGAATAAAGTGCAGCAGGTAGGATACCTCAAGTAGACTTGTAAATATTGCTATGGTCCCCGGCAACGGCGCCAGAAAACGGTACTTGATAACCCTCAACCGTAAGGGATCGAGATAGTCTTCGCGGGTAAGAATAACCCAATTTATTGATTCGACACACGGGGAGCCAAAGAGTATTTATAAGCTTTAACAGTTGAGTTGTCAATTCAACCGCACCTGAAATATACTAACTTGCAACAAAAGATAAGTGGTAACAGTGATATAATAGTGATGATAGTAATAGTAAAAGTAAACAGCAAAAGTAAATAGCAGTAGTAAATGGCAAAAGTAGCAACTAGTGACAAGCAAGGTTTAAAATACTGTAGGCTAGGGAGATGGATGGTTGGGCGCTGCATGGATGAGATAGATTCTAACTTGGGGCACGGCACACGGGAAAGTAATGATCATCTAGGCAAATATCAAACATTAGGCATGTATCCCGTAGGTAGTTGTACGCGCTTGCAATAAGAACTTGCACAACATCTTTTGTCCTACCATCCCGCTACGAATGGGGCCAAAAGGAACTAATGGATATTAAGGTGCTCCTGTCAAAGAGCACCGGAACAAAGCAATGAACTCAATGGATACATGTGATCCTCAAACTACGGACCATCCCCTTTGGTGTCCCAAGCTGTCACTTTTGGGATCGCCGGTTCCGAACCGTAACAGGTGCATACAACTCATAGATAGGATCAAGAACACAAATATATTCATGCAAACACATATGGTTCAGATCTGAAATCATGGCACTCGGGCCCTAAGTGTCAAGCATTAAGGATAACAAGTTGTAGCAAAGATGATAAACACCATACTAGATGATAGGCAACATGCCCCCAACAATCTGACGAACTATTACATGATCTAACTCATCCAATCCCTACCATCCCCTTCGCCTACAGCAAGGGAACTACACACACATGAAGGGGGAAGTCATGGAGGGATGATGGAGTGGTGATGATGATGACGATGGCGACAATCTCCCCTCTCCGGAGGCCAAATCAGCCTCCAGATTAGCCCTCCCGAAGAAGAACAGAGGGTGGCGGCGGCTCCGCGACAAAAAACAGCGAAAGGACTTCCGATCTACGATTTCTTCGTCCGGAGGAAAAATACGGGCTAAAGTAGGGCACTAGGGGGTGTGGGGCCCACCCAGGCGCCCCCCCCCCCCCCCGGCGCGGCCCAGGGGGGCGCGCCCACAGGGCGCCTGGGCACCCCCTGGCCCCCCTCTGGCCCCACTTCTGGCATTTTGTTTCTTCGGGTGCGTGGATTTTTCATGATTTTTCGTGGATTTTTCTGAGATGCTTAAAAATCCGTTTTCCTGCACACAAATAAACCATACAGGCAGCTCTGCTGAAAACAGCGTCAGTCCGGGTTAGTTTAGTCCAAATCATGCAAGAATGAGGTCAAAACAATATCAAAAGTGTTTGGAAAAATAGATACGTTTGAGACGTATCATTGGCAAAGTGTACGGGTTCGGTGACCGCCCCCAAGGGTTGCCATTTGTACGGGTTCGGTGACCGCCCTCAAGGGTCCCCTAGTGGAATCACGGCATCTTGCATTGTGCGAGGGCGTGAGGAGATTACGGTGGCCCTAGTGGCTTCTTGGGAAGTATTGTGCCTCCACACCGCTCCAAATGGAGATTAGCATTCGCAAGGGTGTGAACTTCGGGATACATCGTCGTCTCCGCGTGCCTCGGTTATCTCTTACCCGAACCCTTTACTTATGCACTTTACTTTGTGATAGCCATATTGTTTCTGTCATATATCTTGCTATCACCTAGTTGTTTATCTTGCTTAGCACAAGTTGTTGGTGCACATAGGTGAGCCTTGTTGTTGTAGGTTTTGTGCTTGACAAATTGACCGTTAGGTTTATTCCGCATTTGTTCAAGCCTAAACCATAATTATTTTAAAGCACCTATTCACCCCCCCCCCCCTCTAGGCGCCATCCACGATCTTTCATCGTGCACTACTAATCTTGTCAATAGTCAAATGCGGTTTTGAAAAATGCATTAGAGCATGGTTAATAATATAGCCAGTCGATGGCTATAAGGAACTGCCATGTCATCTATCGATCTCGTCAACATGTGTCGGGGCATGAACCGAATGGGATGTCAAAACTTAGACACGAAGCGACACGTAGTGGAGGCAAAGTGAAACTTCAAACGAACCGTTTGTTTGTATGCATGTCGGACAAATTACAAATAAACATTGGAAATACAAGCATGGTCTAGGCCCACATGCGAATGATACTCGGCAGAATGTTCAAATGAGGCATGCGGGAGGATGGTCTCGGCCGGAGGGCGACATGATCGATGGAGAGGAATGAGAAATAAGCAAACGCCACATGATTATACTTGAACGGCTCAAATAAACAATAAGTTGTCTCGATTGGCCTACATAGTGAAAGGCCTAATGCGCAACGCGGAGCACTGACGCTCGAATATGGCCGGGAAAACAGGGAAACCGACATGTGGGGCACACCTGTCGGGATGACGTAGCGCAAACTAGTGCAATGGAGGAGCTGGCCCACGACCTCCTCGCCACCGGCTATTGTTCGTGTGGGTTGTGGGGGCCAACAACGTAGTGCAGCTCCAGCACCGCCTCTGGACACGGCGACCGCAGTGAGCGACACGCTCATCGTCGCTAGACATGGTCGGTTTCAGTGTGCCGAGGGTGGCGTTAGTGTTGTGGCACGACCAACCGTATGTTTGATTTGGCCGACATTGGCAAGAAAAATGAACTAGAGTTGGCTAGAGTTCATTGGCATGCCAAAAAATGTCAACCATCCAAACAAAGACCAGTCTTTGGGTCATGACCAAAATTTTGGTAAGGTGCACTTTGGCCACAATCCAAACACACGCCAACACCCGGCTCGTCGAGGATGCACGGGGCGCCCGGACGCGTCCACGGAGTGGTGTAGCACGGCCAACTGCATCCTCAGGACCTGAGACCATGCCGGGTCGTCTTGCTTTTTCAATGACATGCGTCGATCACATGTGAGCAAAGGGCATCTCCAACGTTGCCACGACCACAGCTGACTACCCTGGCACACCAAAAACCCTCGTCCCTCACGCCGTCGCGCGGTGCGTTCCCAGCTGGCGCCAGCTGCCCGCATCATGCCGTCCGTCCGTATGCCGCCGTTAAGAGGCTCGGTGCCCAAGGAACCAACTCCGGCGACTTAATGACCCACCAGGACGCTTGGCCTCACCGGAATGCGCTACTTAAAGCGGCAACGCCCAGCTAACCTCCACACCATAGTGCATCGTCCTCCTACCTGGCACCACATCCGCCATGACTGCAAGCGCGAACGCTCTGCGGGAGAGCTTGTCTTTGGGGATGGAGCTCGAGGTCGTCGCCCTCGCTCAAGTCGCCGCACAAGCGGTGGCCACGCTTGCGGCCGACGACGGGAGCACCGTCAGCCATGCGTCCTACTTGCCTCAGTCCAACATCCGGCACCACCGAGGTTGGGTACTCCTCCGAGGATGAGTAGGGCATGGGAGGCGGCAGGGCATGGTGTGCCAACTCGTCGGTCCATCTCTCGTGTTCTAATTTTCCTCGCCGGAGACCGCACCTTCACTTCACGGGTCTTGAACCCCGCCCCCGTACATGGAGATCGCAGATCGAGGACGTTGGCCGCCGCCGTAGAATAGGTTTAGGGTCGGGTTTCTTTTATTTTTCTGTCCTATAAAAGTTCGAAATGTTATGAAAATCTGCCGTGTTTGCATTAATCTCAGCCGGTGTATATGAACTTTCACAATAATATAGTATATTGTAGGAGTACTAGCAAGATGCCCGTGTGTTGCACGGAAGATCAAGATCTTGTGGGAGAAAAGGATGAACGAGGGAAGGCCTTGTCTGCAAATGCACATTCACGCATTTCACATCTACGGGAACCTACGAGAGGGTTAATGTAAATTGCCTCTCTCTCTCCTCCCCTGATTTTCATGGTGGTGGGCGCCTCCCTCCCCCAATCTACAATCAACAGCTCACACATTTCACAGTATGTTAATTACGTAACTGGGACTACGTAGGTGTAGCATTACTCATCCTAAAAAATCCAACTAAGCCAACCTCCCAGCATATCGCGCGGGAAAAGACCCGGCCGCGCCGTTTTAGTTGGGATTACCGGATTACTAGTAGTAGTATCGATGGATCGCGCGAAGCAACAAGTTTTTTTAGGGGGCGAAGCACCTAGTTTAAAAGGAAAAAAAGGTGGTACACTCACAGCACCCCTGTCACGGTCGCATTGCACCACACACACGTTCGGTCCTGCACACGGCTCACGCAAACGGAACGCGCTTCGGCTTGCCTCTTCACTGACACGTGGGACTGCACTTGGAGAAACCGACCATGCGCCAAACTCCCCCCGCCCACCACGCG
>LR738713.1:706462459-706478540 GCA_902687465.1 Secale cereale
CCTTCGGCCAACTAGCCAATAATATTCCCCAAATCCCCTCCCCCTTCCCTCTCCACTCCATTTGCTCCGCCAAAGCAGCCCTCCCCGCCACGCCGATACGTCGGCACCGTGGTTCGTCGAGGGGACGCACGGCAATCCTCTTGCTCCCACAGTACGCTCTCGTAGACTACCGTCCTCTAGCCGCACCGCCACCGCTGGCGATGTTCTTGTGGAGGTGCCCGACGGTCAGCGCCGCCACTGCTGGTGACGTTCGTGTGGAGACGCACGACGGTCAGCTTCTCTCACGGTACGCGCATTCTATACTGAGGCCCCGTGCATGTCGGTGTAGCGTTGAATGTTAGCTGATAGACACCGTTGATCTCACTGTTTGCCAAAGTAGTTTACAATCAATATGCTCTGCTTAAGAAGCTTCCTTGCCCTGTTCTGCACTCAATCTGCTTAGCTGAGATGGCATGCCAAGGCCGATTAGTTGCTAAAATATCCTGCCATATATTTATTGTGACGTAGAATGCCATGGTCTAGTAGCCAATCTGTTAGGTGAAATAGCTCTACACCGTTTTATACTCAATCTTTGTTGCTGCGATGGCCTTCGATAGTTCGATGGTTGTGTGCTCGGCCTCATTGACTGCTGGAATAGCCTGCCATAATTTAGCACTCAAGTCTGTTTGCTGAATTAGCTTTACATATATTTCGTTACTTAGATCTGCTCGTCCAAATATCTTGCCATAGCTTTAGACATCGACCTAGGTATTTTATCCTAGACTTCATAAAAAGCATATATGTTTTTCCTGTAATATCTAGTAGAACTAATTTGTATGTCTAACAGATGGACGTGACTTGGATAACTTCTGCTCGAAGATTCTCCGCTGCATATGTTGAGGGGGTTGAAAACTTCATGAACTTTATCAGAGCTCAGTACGGTGGTCTGAAATCAGATGTGCTCAGCCCGTGTAGTAGCTGTATGAATTCAGTTACAAGACCCTAGTCAACTGTGCAAAATCATCTACACTTGTATGGGATGTCAGTCACATATACTAGGTGGGTTCATCATGGTGAAGCTGTGAACGTCAATGTTATTGACTACGTGGAAGCAGCAGTTCACCATCTTGATCTGCCTAATGCTCAGGTGGAAGAGGAGGAGGAGGAGGTGGCGGCGGAGCCAGTGAGTTTTACCAACATTGAAACAATGCTACGAAATGCTCGTGCATTCCGTGAACTTTCACCTGCAGAAGAAAAACGATGGGCCCGCATGTTGGAACGATCCAACGTGGCTGTCACCCCAGGAAATAAGCTGTCAGTATTCCCAGCTATGGTCACCTTTCTTCAGGTGAAGACATCTGAGCGGATGACCAACAAATCATTCGATGCGATGTTGGTTGCTTTCCGCAAAGCTTTCCCAGATGTGTCTGAGTTGCCACACACCTACAGTAAAATGAAGAATTTCCTTCATGCAGTTGGAATTGGATATGATATGATCCATGTTTGTAAGAATAATTGTGTTCTGTTCCGGAAGGATTATGCCAACTTAAGTGAATGCCCAAAATGCAAATCATCAAGATGGAAAGATGACAATGTTGTGAAGAGGATTCCTCATAATGTTCTGAGACATTTTCCAATTACACCAAGATTGCATAGGTTGTTTCATGATGCTGAAACAAGAGAGGATGTACTGTGGCATTCTAGGAACCAGGAGTACAGAGATCGGAATGTAACGAGCCATCCATCACATGGTAGTGAGTGGAAAAGCTTCAATCAAAAGCACGAAAAGTTTGCTGCTGACCCGAGAAACATTAGACTTGGCATAGCTTCAGATGGATTTAACCCATTTGGCCACCAGAGCGCCACATATAGCATGTGGCTAGTGCTTGTTATCCCTTACAACATGCCTCCAAATGTCTGCACCAAAGAATCAAACTACATGATGGCCTTGCTCATCCCAGGTCCAAAAAGTCCTGGAAAGGATTTTGATTTGTTCATGGAGCCTCTTGTGGAGGAACTTCAGCAGCTTTGGAGGGGTGTTCTCACTCGAGACCTATATAGCAGCCCACCAGCTGATTTCTTTCTGCGTGATGTTATAATTTGGTGCATCCATGATTTTCCGGCTTTGGGCACTATGTCAGGGCGAACGACATATGGTTACAATGCATGTGTTCGCTGTGACAGGAATCCGCTGTCATACGCAATACTTAGCAAGATCTGTTACATTGGACACTGTCGTTTCCTTGCCAAGGAAAAGCCGCATCCTAGAAAATATCAAAGACATGTGTTCAATGCAAAGCATGAAAACTGTGATGCGCCAAAGAGGCTCACCGCCGATGAGTTGCAAGTGGAATTATAGAAGGTCGGGCATATTACACCAGGAAACCATCCTGATAATGGTAGCGGGAAAAGGAAGCGTGGCAGGGCAGAAGAGAGATTATTGTTTACCCGCAGGTCCACTTTGTGGGACTTGGAGTATTGGAAAGATTTGGATCTGCGGCATAATCTTCATGTGATGCACATCGAGAAAAATATATGTGACAGTATTATCGGCACACTTCTTAATATTGAAGGCAAGACGAAAGATACCTTAAAATCTAGGATTGATTTGACACACCTGGGTATCAGAGAGGATTTGCAGGTGCAAGATGAAGGTAAACCACGGGATATGGTACCAGCTGTGTACGTCTTGGACAAGGTAAAAAGAAAATAGTTCTGCGAGGTCCTGTCACGTGTGAGATTCCCACATGGATTTGCTTCCAACCCTGAAAGGAGAGTCAGTGCATATGGAAACAAGGTACAATGGTTGAAAATTCATGACTGCCGCGTCCTACTTCAAAGGGTTTTACCTGTTATCCTTAGAGGATTGAGCCACCCTGACTTATACAGAGCAGTTGCAGAGTTGGGACAATTCTTCAGGGAACTCTGCAGTAGAAATATCAGGATAGATGCTTTGGAGCGTCTTAGAGACAAGATACCAACTATCCTATGTGACCTTGAGAAGATATATCCTCCAGCCTTCTTTGATGTGATGGTGCGTTTGGTTGTTCATCTACCTGATGAGGCTCTACTTAGAGGTCCAGTACAATATGGCTGGATGTACCCTATTGAAAGGCGGCTAGGCACTTTCAAGGGCTATGTTAGGAACAGAGCTAGACCCGAGGGTTCCATTGCAGAGGCCTACATTGCTACAGAAGCGTTGACATTCTGCTCAAAATACATTGAAACAGCTGATCAGCTTAGCAAAGAGGTGGATGACGACAATCCCGGGCTCAATGTTTTTGATTATTTTGTTTGAGTTACAGGGAAGAGTCGACAAGAGGACAAACCTAAAGATTTGGACAAAATGGTTTGGTATGTGATGAATAACTATCCTCAGATACTACCTTATATCAAGTAAGTGCTAAGTACTGCAGCTTATACATCGTAATCTACTAAACTTGCAGCACATTCTTATATATTTAGATTTTTGACGTGATCACTATGTTGTGTAGCATCTACGAAAAGGAGTTACTGCCGCAAAATCCAAGAAACATTGACAAACTGGTTAGGGCAGGATTTGCGAAATGGTTCAAGAACCATGTAAGCTTTTTAATTGCACTATCAGTTTTTTTAATATATTGAGTACATAAGATGATCAGCTTGTCTATTTTCTAACCATAGGTTAAGAAGATGCGGGAGGATGGGCAGGCAGTTGATGATGCCCTTTACTCACTAGCAATGGGTCCTGATACTCGGGTAAGACATTATGAATCTTGCGTTGTTTGAGATGTGCGCTACAACACCCTTGCATGAGACGAAGGCAGGAATACACAAAACAGTGCCATCATGAGCACTGATACGTATGACAAAGAGACAACTGAAATGTATGCTAACATAACAAACATTGTTCAGTTGCAGTATATCTCCGGTTTCGAGGATGATCGGTGTGTGATTCTGTTGTGCTGTCGTTGGTATAACCTGTTTTCCAGGATCGCAAAACCCAGAGCTGATGATTATTTCAAATCCATCAATGTCAAGGTGGCGTACCAGACCAACGCGCCTTTTATTTTGGCAAATCAAGCAGCACAGATATTTTTCTTGGAAGACACACTTGCACGTAGCGATGACTGGAGAGTATTGCAAAGGTTTGAGCAGAGGAATTCGTTTAATGAAGTTGCACAACAAGATGATGCTTACACTGCTCCTGATGTACAAGATAACACAAATGTTCCTAATATCTTTGAGAATCATCACGTCAATGACGCCGGCGAAAAGATTGCCTGTCGTGCTGTGGACATACAAGAGTTGCTCAAGAAGAAGCCAACGTTCGAGGATATTGAGGACGAAGAAGAAGATGACACTGTGGGGAATTACGATTCAGACTAATACACATGGCGAAGATTTTGACGCTGCTGCTGCGGATGATGATTACATTGCTTTTGTCGTATTTTCCTGTCAGAAGACGTTTTTTATCTACTATGTGAAATTGTGTTTGCTATGACAACTGAAACCTGATGAACATGTTGTTTAGTATTTTCCTGTGAGAACATCACTTGTTATGTATGCTGATTTGTGTTTGGTGATTGTATGATGACTAAAACATGATGACATTGTTGTTTAGTTGTACTCATATTTGGCTGTGAAACTTGAATTTGATGACATAGTTTGATGTTGGACTGCAATTTGCTCGACGTCTTCGAATGAGAACAAAGCTGACCCGACAGGGCCTCTGCTAATTTATTTATTTATTACTAAAAGGGCCTCTGTTATTTATTTATTTATGAGCAAAAGGGGATACCCCCTGATTTCCGTTAATAGAAATCATTATATGTTCACAACACTACGCCCAGCCTGCTACACAGGTTTCATTCTTTACTAGTTTCAACAAAGTGCTCATGTCATAGCCACTGAATACATCACGAGTGCTACATACACTGCAAATAAAGAGACAATCATCCTATAGAGCACATCGATTTTTCCCATTATCTTCACAAGCTCTTTCATCTACTCATTGCTGTCAAGGCCGTTCAACAGTTGTTGCTTGGCCATGATCAGAGGAACTGCATCTTTAACCTTCTGCTGTGCATCTTCCTCTTCTGTCGTTCCTTCAGTTACTTGTCCAACACCTCAACCTGCTGGTATTGGGATTCCTCGGCTAACCAAATAATCAGCGTAGTTGCACTCCCCCACATCAGCAACTTCCCAGAAATACAAATCACACGAATCTTCCCTTTTCTGCACCAATCAAATTGGAAGATCATCAACCAAACTATTAAAAAATCAGCAACTGAAAGCAGCAGAACAACACTTAAACATATTATTACCCCATGATTCGGGCATTTGTAGAAGACTCGGCCAGGGTTGAGGCTTGTGGTTGAGACGTGACGTATGACTTTGCGTGATTTGCAGCAGTGGCACCACACCAATGGTAGCGGGTTGCGATGAGCAACCGGCTGCGGTGCGCGTGCCGGCGAGGGTGTGATGAGACCCACAGGCGATGGTACGGGTGGCGACTTGCGCATATTTGGTTGTTGCCTGCTGAAGAGCAGGTGGACGAGCAGCCAGCGGACATGGTTGCTGCGGCCAGAGCTTCTGATGCTAGGCAGAGTAAGTAGAGAAGAGGCGAAGCGAACGGTGGATATGTCAGTTTCATTACTTGCGGAGTAGCATAGCACCATATATAGTCATAGTCTAGGTTTGGATTCGAACCAGCTACAGGAGCACATCTCTCTTTTTTCTAAAACTCAGCAACGTCTCTTTACTGGTACACTAGCTTGTTCTGTACGCTTTCTCAAGTCTTTGATTCCTCCACCTAACATCTGGGACCCACCGGAAGGGCCTCTGTATTTCGCGAAAAAAATGTGCCCCCCACTGACAGGTCGGACCCACCAGCTATCTTCGCACGCAAGGAAGTGACTTCTTATTACGCACACAAAAATGAATACTCCCCCTGCCAGCTGGAACCCAACATCGTGGGAGGCTGACTTGTTGGCCTACCAAGTTGACGGAGACGGATGGCTTTCTCAACTTAGTCAATATGAACGATTCTAGCTCCAGTTACCATACAATGTTCATCCAACGGCAGTAGTGCTTCTTCAACCTCTGATCTTCTTGCTCCAGCCGCCCAAACCAACGCCGGTCGTGCCGCGTGCTCCTGTGTCCCGTGGCCGGCTGTGATGCCGCTGAGGCCTCACCGCTCCCTACTACTCCCACCACTGGCCAGGGCATCCCTCTACTCACCCACACCCTCTGTTATTCTGCGGCGACGGCAGCCTCACACCGCAGCCGAACCAGTGAACCCTCGTACTCCTATCCGCGTGGGCATCCACTGCCGCGTCTTCCCCGACTCCGTGTCGTCCCCTTCCTAGGCCTCGCCGTCGTCCACCGCCTTGGTGCTCTCGGCGCGGCGTGGTCAATCTGGTCAATGACCGACTTCCATCGGAAGAGTACTGTACGTGGAGAGGCTGATGGCTGGGTCCATGGCCACAACCCAGTTTTTTTGTGATTTGCCAAATAAATCGCTTTGTCGGGCCTACTGGGCTGCAAATCTTTCAATATGATGAGAGCTTCATTCGGGTGGCCGAGAAAATGGCCTATCAGTAATGAGAAATGGGCCGTACATTTTTAAAACACATCAAACTGGCAATTAGTTTCAAATATCTTTTTTCATTTCGAGATTTTAAATTGCATTGATTTTTATGCGTGGACAATTTGTTGGATTTTATATTGATATGCATTTATTTTTAAAATCAGTTTGAATGTGACTCGAAATTTCGGGATTAAAAACAGTTCGGACCGCACCGAAATATGCAAAATTTTGTATAATTTTTTAACCGTGGCCACAATATGGGCTGTAATGCTAACAAAAAGAATATGGGTCCAAAAAAACCTTAAGAATTAGCAAATGGGTTGTAAATTATTAGAAATAATGGCAGATGGGATGTATGATGTTTTCCACAGATTTGAGGCCTTCCTAAAAAAAAGTTGACGCACAAGCAGTGACTGTTGGATGTCCATCCAACGGCCGTCGTGCTTCTTCAATCTCTGCTCTTCCTGCTCCAGCCGCTCAAACAAGCGTCGGCGGGACTGCCTGCTCCCTCCTCCCCGTGGCCGGCTGTGTTGCCGCGCAGGCCTCACCGCCCCACCGTACTCCCATCGCTGGCCTAGCCATCCCTCTACTCACCCACACCTACTGTTATTCTCCGGTGATGGCAGACGAACCAGTAAACCCTCGTACAGACATACTCCCCTCCGCGTGGGAAACAACTGCCGAGTCTTCCCTGCCTCCATGTCATTCCCTTCCTAGGCTTCGCCATCATCCACCGCCCTGGTGCTCTCAGCGTGGCGTCGTCAATCTGGTCAAGGACCGACTTCCATCGGAAGAGTACTGTGCGTGGAGAGGCTGACAGCTGGGTCCACGGTAGCCGCAAGGAAGTGCCTCCTTATTACGCGGAAAATATTATTCCTCCACCTGACAGCGGGGACCCACCGGACGGGCACCGTATTTGGCGAAAAAAATGTTTCCCCCTGACTGCTGGGACCCACCAGACGGGCCATCGTATTTCACGAAAAAACATTCCCCCCGCTGTTAGCTCGGACCCACCGGAAGTGCCTCCTTATTACGCACAAAAAAATGAATACCCCCTGCTAGCTGGGACCCAGTATAGTGGGAGGCTGACTTGTGGGCCTACTAAGTTGACGGGGACGGAGGGCTTTGTCAACTTAGTCAATATGCACGATTCTAGCTCCATTGATCGTACGATGTCCATCCAACGGCCGTAGTGCTTCTTCAACCTCTGGTCTTCTTGCTCCAACCGCCCAAACCAGCGACGGTCGTGCCTCGTGCTCCTGCCTCCCGTGGCCGGCTGCGATGCCGTGGAGGCCTCGCCGCCTCCTACTATTCCCACCGCTGGCCAGGCCCTGCGGCGACGGCAGCCTCACACCGCAGCCGAACCAGTGAACCCTTGTACTCCTCTCCGCGCGGGCTTCCGCTGCCGCGTCTTCCCCGACTCCGCGTCGTCCCCTTCCTAGGCCTCGCCGTCGTCCACCGCCCTGGTGCTCTCGGCGCGGCGTGGTCAACGTGGTCAAGGAACGACTTCCATCGAAAGAGTACTGTACGTGGAGAGGCTGACAGCTGGGTCCACGGCACCGCAAGGAAGTGCCTCCTTATTACGCGGAAAATAATTATTTCTCCACCTGACAGCAAGGACCCACCGGACGGGCCACCGTATTTGGCGAAAAAAATGTTTCCCCCCGCTGTCAGCTTGGACCCACCGGAAGTGCCTCCTTATTACGCACAAAAAAATGAATACTCCCCCTGTTGGTTGGGACCCACCTTGGTGGGAGGCTGACTTGTGGGCCTACTAAGTTAACGGGGATGGTGTGCTTTGTCAACTTAGTCAATATGAACGATTCTTGCTCCAGTGACCATACGATGTCCATCCAACGGCCATAGTGCTTCTTCAACCTCTGGTCTTGTTGCTCCAGCTGCCCAAAGTAGCGCCGGTCGTGCTGCATGCTCCTGCCTTTCGTGGTTGGCTGTGCTGCCGCATCACCGCCCCCTACTATTCCCACCGCTGGCCAGGCCATCCCTCTACTCACCCACACCCCCTGTTATTCTGCGGCGACGGCAGCCTCACACTGCAGCGAACCGGTGAACCCTCGTACTCCTCTACGCGTGGGCATCCACTGCCGCGTCTTCCCGGCTCCATGTCGTCCCCTTCCTAGGCATCGCAGTCGTCCACCGCCCTGGTGCTCTCAGCACGGCGTGGTCAACGTGGTCAAGGAATGGCTTCCATCGGACGTGGACTGTACGTGGAGAGGCTGACAGCTGGGTCCACGGCTGCAGCAAGGAAGTGTCTCCTTATTACGCGCAAAATAATTATTCCTCCACCTGACAGCGGGGACCCACCGGACGGGCCACCGTACTTCGCAAAAAAAAACATTCCCCCCTGACTGCTGGGACCCACCAGCTACATCTTCGCATGCAAGGAAGTGCGTCCGGGCAAAAAATAACGATTCGCCCCCCTGACTGCTGGGACCCACCAGCTACATCTTCGCACGTAAGGAAGTGCCTGACAGTTGAGACCCACCTGGTCGAAGCGTACGTAGCGTTGTCATTCTGGTCGCGAACGTGTACGTACATACTGGTCGATGTAGAGGCGCACACGTGTCGTAGTAGAGGCGCGCACGTAGCATGTACATGTACGTACAGCGGCCAGTGTGCAAGAAAGAAAATACGGCCACGTACGTACATACGGGCAGGGTCTCGAACGCCTACTCGCGCATACGTACGACCATGGCTCGTGTACATGGCTGGGTCGGAATGGAGAAACAACGTCGTCGTCGTGTTCATGGGGAGCCAACCGGCTGGGTCAGAACGAAATGTGTCGTCGTGTTCATCGGGAGGGCTTGGACGGAACAGCCGATGGAAACGAGGCCTACCGTACCGCAGAATGGAGGAAAAGGCCTTGTGTTCGACCGGCCACGTTCGAAACGGGATCCTGTTCATCGGGAGGGGTCTGATGTACCGCAAAACAGAGGAAACGGACCTCCTACTGTCGAAACGGGGGTCCTGTTGATCAGGAGGGGTGTGGCGTACCGCAAAATGGAGGAAACTGACTTGTGTTGGAGCGCTACGGTCGAAACATGGGTCCTGTTCATCGGGAGGGATGTGGCGTACCGCAAAACGGAGGAAACGGACTTGTGTTGGAGCGCTACTGTCGAAACGGGGGTCATGTTCATCGGGAGGGGTGTGGCGTACCGCAAAACGGGACTCCACGGGATACTGTTCATCACCACCGTCGATCCCCTCCAGCCTCCACGGGCTACTGTTCATCCACCGTCCACCTCCTCCAGCCTCCACCTGCGACTGTTCAGCCTCCACCGCGCGCTACTCCACCGGCTACTGTTCAACCAACCCTCTCCACGGGCTCCTGTTCAACCACCCCTCCATGAGCTACTGTTCATCCAGCCCTCCACCGTCTACTGTTCATGCAGCCCTCCACGGGGTGGTCCTGTTCATGCAGCCCTCAACGGGGTCCTGTTCATGCAGCCCCAACCGGCTCGATCGAACGGGGTCCTGTTCATGCAGAGGCAACACCACGGGGTCCTGTTCAGCCACCCCCATCGGGAACTGTTCATCCAAACCCCCAGCAACGCTCACTGTTCATGCAGAGGCAACATCGATCGGCTTCAGTTAGCAGCAGTAGCGAAGGAATCGCTCGATTGGGTTCAGTTAACAGCCATTGATTGATCACTCGAGTTCAGTAACGCGTAGCCTGCAGTGCAATCGCTCGGGTTCAGTTAGAGCCCAACGCCTCGCTCGGGTTCAGTTAGAGCCTAACGCCTCGCACCCACGCGCGTGCGTGTACAAGAGAAACGCGCATCGCTCGGCCGCGAGCACCCACCGTAATCGGGAACACCCCGATATTTTCCTCGCCCTCGCTTCTACCACGGTTTTTTCCGTAATGGACGGCCCAAAGAATGTCATGCAGCTGCGTCTCCGGCTCGCCCAGGACGAAAAGCCCATTTTCTGTCATGATTTTTTGTCATAGAAGTAGGACCCCACCACATCTATGATGATACCGGGTTTTGTCACAATTATCGTCATAGAAGTGTCATAAGTATGACAGAAAAAAGTTTCGTTCGGCCCAAAATGTCACGAATGTATCTTTTTTTGTAGTGATCGTTGTACCCTTAATGGCAATGATACAAATACGCGTCATGTCCCTTTCTGTCACTGCGATTTAGCACCGCAAGATCGAACCTATTACAAAGCACCTCTCCCATTGCAAGAAAAATCAATCTAGTTGGCCAAACCAAATCAGTAGACCGAACAGAAATACAAAGCTATAATAATCATGCATAAAAGAGTTCAGAGAAGACTCGAATAATATTCATAATAATATGATCATAAACTCACAATTCATTGGTCCCAACAAACACACCACAAAAAGTATTACATCGAATAGATCTCCAAGAACATCAAGGAGAACATTGTATTGAAGATCAAAGAGAGAGAAGAAGCCATCTAGCTACTAGCTATGGACATGTAGGTGTGTGGTTAACTACTCACACATCATCGGAAGGGCAACAAGGTTGATGTAGAACCCCTCCGTGGTTGATTTCCCCTCCGGCAGAGTGCCAGAAAAGTCCCCAGATGGGGTCTCTGGAGAATAGGAATTTGCGGCGGTGGAAACAATATTTGGGGTGGCTCTCTATTGGTTTTCTGATTTTGGATAATTTATAAGGGTAGAATTAGGTCAAATGGGTAAACGTGGTCCCACAAGCTACCAAGGGCCCGCCCTGGTACCTTATGGGATGCTCCTTCATCTTCTGGCCCTCTCCCAAAGCTTCCAAACTTATGTACAAGAAAAAATCTCCCAAAAGTTTCATGGCAATTGGACTTCGTTTGTTACTAATATTCCAAAAACAAAAAACAGGCAAAAAACAACAACTCGCCCTTGGCACTAAGTTAATAGGTTAGTCCCAAAAAATGATATATAATTCCTTATAATACATCCAAGATTGATACTATAATAGCATGTAACAATAAAAAATTATATACACATTGGAAATGTATCAGTGACAGCGTTAGGAAATGAGAGGCTGCAAAGTGGGATTATGCGAAAACAAGGTAACATGTGCGTCAATCTTATTTTTTTCATCAGCGATCTTGGGTGTTCGTCTATGGTGTTTGGGTGTAGGCTTTGGTCCATACCTTGCTAATTCTAGCTATGTGAATTTTGTGTTGAAGTCATGTTCAACGTCTGGGCTAAGTCTCGGTTTGGTTCTAATTTAGCTTCCCACATTACTTCTGATTTGGTCAAATCGGTCGAGCTCAAATGAGTGAAGTTGTGTTTGTAGAAATACTATAGACTTGTAAAGTCTACTTATCAGTGTAACTTGACCAAGATAAAAAAAGAAGTCACGAGATAGCATTACCATTGTTCTACTTTACATGAACACCATATTACAATTTCATTTAGTGACACTCATGTTGCGGCTACATGCTTGATTTGGTTGTATATATCTCATCTTGTAGCATTGTGTGATCAAAAACCTCACATAATATTCTTTGAAAATGTTGGAGAAATTCTTGAAAGCTTGACATGCCACTGTTTTCCCATCAACTGGATGTATATTTCCTTACTAGCATTTCACTTGTACCATACTTACCATATTAAAGGCCCCATGTTCTAACTCACCCAGGGCCCCCGAAATCTTAGGACTGCCCTAGTAATACATTGATGTAAAGTACTATAACTTTTACAATCTCGAAGAACTAGTGATCAATAATTTAAACTCTTAATTATAGAGGTAATACATTGAGAAGGTCTTAGAGGCAAGACTAGGAATCAACTTTATCTGTTTATCATTCCACACGTGCTTATGAGTTTTCCTCTGAATTACATATTCCAGGATCATATCAGTTATAATATAGAATATAAACTCTTAATTATAAATGTGGAAATAAATAATACAACATTATTGTCTCTAGGGCATATTTTCAACACATCTTCCTGGCATCCCCTCTAAATCATGAAGATAGAGCCACCCATACGTTTTGCTCCATAACCGATATGCTCCATCTAATGCACACCACTTTTGCTACTGATCTTTCATCTAAACTCACCACTGACTAGAGTAATAAAGCAAAGAACACTATACATCTATAATTCACCCAAAGCAACACATGTATAACATCATCATAAAATAATAACTCATCACATAACAATAAGTATCACCACATAGGTTACATCATATAAATCACAATCGTGTTAGGTGCCATATGGGATGATTGTATTGTGACATTGGAGAGATGATTTACATAACTACTCACACCTCATCATGGGAGCAATGAAGATCGATTTTGACAAATAAGGTGTTGATTCCTCCCTCCATCAGAGCACCGAAACATGGGTTGTAGATTGCCTTTTGTTTCGAGTCGCCAACTGACGACGACAGAAATTTGTGCCATAATTTTTTAGGAGGGTTCCAAGATATTTACGAGTCTGGGACACGAGAACCAAGGAGGTAGCACCTATCTGGGACACGAGAACCAAGGAGGTAGCACCTGTGGGCCCCACATGTCCTAGGGATGCCCCTAAGGCCTAGGGCTAGTGTGGTATGTGTTCACAGGTCCACTTATGGTGCAATACTTCGTCTCAGATTTTCTAAAAGTATTCTTATTTATGAAAAATTGTGTAATTCTCGAAAAACACATATACATAAACATGTAACTAGCCTTCTTGCACTACCTTATGCGTGAGCTCGGTTTTTAGGCCGTGTCACTATAATGTGAGGATAATTTACTTGGAGGTTTATGAGCCAGAAAAGTCATGTGCCAAAGTCTTACTTATTCACATAATTTGTATCAAGATACACACATTTAAAATAGATCATACATTGGCCCATGCCAGGTTTGGGTCAAACTTGCAAAATCACGATCCTGAAACCACAAGCCCAAGGCCGACACAAAGCCTGAAAATAGCTCTGTTCTCAAGCCCAAGCCTGACCGTAAAAGCAACTCGACTCGAACACCGTGTTTCAGCCTTCACACGTGAAAGCTTACCTCGAAAATCAGGAAAATGAAAGCCCGAGCCCGACCATACTCTTTTGGGCTGTAAAGTGAAGGCCGAGCCTGGCTTCGAAGGCAAGCCCGTCCCAATTGTTTATGGGCGTCGGGACAGTCCATGACCGGGTTTACACGTATCCACACGTTTCAACCGCCACCGCATGAATTTATGGAATAAATGTGAGATATCTATATTTGGCATCGCAAGGATTTATACCAAAGATATGCATATCAATATGTTTCAATCGCCAGCACATACCATATATTCGATATTTGTATTCCAGTCGCAACCGTAAATACGGTGTGGTGGAGCTAGGGTGTGCAAGCCGGAGCCACCCCCTCCCCACCACCACCAAAAAAAACTTTTTCCCCATAAAGCACTCCAAGATTGTTAGCATAAAGTGCTTAAAATTTATGTGTTTGCCCCCTCCAACATTTTACTTCTTCCATTGCCCCCTTTGTATGAGGTTATTAGCCCCGTCTCTCGGGCACCGGTGTGAACACAAATACTGCATATAACACTATGAAATGAAAAAAAATCACACATGAACCCATTTGTTGTATACAAATTTACTTATAGTTTTCTTTTTAACCGTCTTCTATTTTTTCACCATCTTTTATTTTAAAACATAGTCAAAATTCAGAAATTTGAATTGCACCCTCCGAAAAAAGAAGTGAATTACACTCTCTCCACAAAACAAAGAAAAATGAGTTTGTGATGTCGTTATCTTGCTCTAATATGAATTACACTGTGCTTGAGATCATCGGTTCCAGGTTCTTCAACTAAAAAGAAAAAGGTGTAGGTTATGGGCTGCGTGATTATCCTCAACAACGAGGGCCGTTTCGGGGTTTCAGTCGGCAAATCGCCAGCGCATAACAAAAATTCGATATTTATATTTCAGTCGCAAACATAAATGCGGTGGAGTAAGGGGCATCCACGGACGGAGCCAGGGTGTGCAAGCTGGAGCCAACCCCCCTCCCCCGAACCACCACCCTCAGCTTTTTCTCGGAAAGCGCCCCTAGATCATTAGCACAAAGTGCTCGAAATTTACATGTTTGCCCCCTCAACCTTTTACTTATTTCATTGCCCCCCTTGTATGAGATTACTGGTTCCGTCTTTGAGGCATCAATGTGAACACAAATACTACATATAACAATATGGAATGAAAAATCACATAGGAACTCATGTGCCTATCTTGCTAAATTACACCAAGCTTGAGATCATCGGTTGCAAGTTCTTCAACTAAAAAGAAAAAGTTTCAAGGTTATGAACCGCGTGATTATCCTTAGCAACGAGGGTTGTTTCGGGGTTTCAAGCGGCAATTTGAAACCTCGGTCACAAGCCCACAGGAGCAGCCGCTCAAAACGTGCTAACCTTTGCAATTTGCATATCAACCCCCTAAAACCCGTAAACCGCGTAACAGCCCCTGTCAGAAGTTCTTACGCACCGCCAGGAGCTGCACAGAATAACCTCCTACTTCCGGGGCCCGGCTGTCAACCTCCTCGATTATAAATTCCCCACCAAAGCAAGCCCCAGCCCCCGCACCAAGCAGGAAAAAAATCTCTCCCCGCTCCCCCGCTCCGAGTCGCGTCGCGTGAGGAGAAAGGAAGGGAAGCCGGAAAGGTAAGGGTCTGCCCGCGAATCCCACCGGGACTCCACCAATTTCCCCCGCGATTTATCCACCCGGGGCGCGGGATCCGCCCGATTCGTGCCCCGATCTGCGCTGACTCGTCGCCCGACTCGTCGGATTTTGGTCCTCCGTTTGTGCAGGGGTTCTCGCCGAGGCGGAAGGAGGAGGAGATGGCCGGGAAGGGAGGCAAGGGCCTGCTCGCGGCCAAGACGACGGCCGCCAAGACCGCCGAGAAGGACAAGGGGAAGAAGGCCCCCATCTCCCGCTCGTCCCGCGCCGGACTGCAGGTGAGCTTGCTCTGCTTCCTGTTCCCCCCGTACGCGGGCTTAGATTTGGTTCGAATTCGAAGCGTCGCGCGCGCGCTCGCTTGCTGGCCGTGGTATTCGAGGGGTTTCGCGGCGCGTGGGCTCTAGGGCACGCCCCCCGGAAGCTGTAGGGAGGTGATTTCGTGCTATTCATGTTGTTACGCTTGGCATGGGTTAGGTTCTTCGGTGGATTGGTGCGGGCAAGTTAGGCGGGGTTTTAGAGATTCCGTAGGTCGTATCGTCTTGCAGAATTTTTGTAGATCTCGATAAGCATTTGCTCTATGCATTGATGTTTTGTAGATTTCATCGATAGAATTCATTGTGCATTGTTATATAGATAGGTGGAGAGTCCATAGTTGTCCGAAGCGCCGAACGGTGCCGCGGCCCCTTTTCCGGGGTGGTTCGCCTCGATCTAGGGTTGGGATTGAGGTGCGGGACGACATGAGTCGACGGTGGGGACGCGACCCATTCACGCGGAACGATGCCGCGGCCCCTTTTCCGGGGTGGTTCGCGTGGATCTAGGGTTGGGATTGAGGTGCGGGACGACACGAGTCGAGGGCGGGGATGCGACCCATTCACGCGGAACGATGCCGCGACCCCTTTCT
>LR738713.1:706478668-706527344 GCA_902687465.1 Secale cereale
GTTGACCTGGATCTAGGGTTGGGATTGAGGTGCGGGATGACACGAGTCGATGGCGGGGACGCGATCCATTCGCGCGGAATGATGCCGCGGCCCCTTTGACTGGGTGGTTCGCCTGGATCTAGGGTTGGGATTGAGGTGCGGGATGACACGAGTCGACGGCGGGGACGCGACCCATTCACGCGGAATGATGCCGCGGCCCCTTTTTCGGGGTGGTTGACCTGGATCTAGGGTTGGGATTGTTGTGCGGGATGACATGAGTAGACGGCGGGGACGCGACCCCAGTTTAGGAACGGGGACTTACCTGGCATCGGTGGCATCCGCCTGTGCACGCAGCTGTGACGTCGAAAGCGTGGATATGGCGGCTGGGGCCCGGTTGCCGCACCCAGCAGCCGGGGAAGCCTAGGGTGCCAGGCTGGGTCGTTGAGGCAGCGCATGGGTATGTTGCTGCTGCACCTGCCTTGATGCAAATCCGGTTGGATGCAGATCGGGATTTAGATTACAATCGTTTCCTATTTTTATTAAAGACAAGTAATTCCATATTTCCGTATATAGCTCTCATAGATAAAATTATCACTAGAATTAAGGCATGTAATTAGGCAACTAATTAATTAGTTAACCAACCATAGTATGCATTGTCTCATCGTTGTTCTTCGGTCATCGTCCTGAAACTGTTTCGGTCGTGTTTTGATCCCTATGTTTGGCCACCGGCGATGCTTGGCCCTCGTCCTGTTCCTCTATCTTGTAGACCTAGGAAAGGCAACCATGGATGAGACTGCAGTGGTGTTACGGTCATAATAGTGAAAGATGGGCAATTGGGGAATACTGATGGAGATCATATCACATTAGCTTTGGTCTGAGCGCTGTTTATGAGTTAGAGAGGAAGGTTGTGATTCTGTAATTTGCCCCTTTGGGAATGCATGTGGTGAGCTATGCTGGGAGACACAAATGACTGAATGAGGTTATTGTGGCTTTTTTCCCTTAACTTCTTGCAAGTCATGAAGTAACCGAGACGTCCTA
This sequence comes from Secale cereale, assembly GCA_902687465.1. Classification (NCBI taxonomy): domain Eukaryota; kingdom Viridiplantae; phylum Streptophyta; class Magnoliopsida; order Poales; family Poaceae; genus Secale; species Secale cereale. Next base: position 706,479,686 of record LR738713.1, read on the forward strand.
GTTTTATTGTGTGTATGATATACTGTTGTCTCATCAATCTCACTAGTCATGCTGAATCTTTCTTGGTATCATGTACTGTACTCTACTAAACAAGTGATAGTTTGTTTGCGTATGCTGATCTGTGATACCGACTTGTGTATGTGCTTTCTGCTTTCACATCTGTTTCACAGTCCACTTTAAATATGTGATTGCCAATTGGTCCATCGTTTTCAAATTTATGAATATATTATTTATTGGCCTTGCACTTTGCAGCATGGGTGCCTAAGTTGGTATGTCCTTATAGTCAGATGTTTTGACGAAATCCTACTAAGACACTTGATTTTTGGTGTTTGCATCCTTCGATTTGATGTTACTGTTATGCAATTTTCGTGTAGGTCTCTTTTATTGTGAGGCATGCTCCGTGTACTAATTCTTGGCTATGTGATATTTCAGTTCCCTGTGGGCCGTATCCATCGTCAGCTGAAGCAAAGGACTCAGGCCAATGGCCGTGTTGGTGCTACTGCGGCGGTCTACTCTGCTGCTATCCTGGAGTACCTGACAGCTGAGGTTCTGGAGCTGGCTGGGAACGCCAGCAAGGATCTGAAGGTCAAGCGTATCACCCCCCGTCACCTTCAGCTGGCCATCCGTGGAGACGAGGAGCTCGACACCCTCATCAAGGGTACCATTGCTGGTGGAGGTGTGATCCCGCACATCCACAAGTCCCTGATCAACAAGTCCTCCAAAGAGTGAACAGAAGAGAATAGCAAAGGAGCATCTCTAGCTTAAACTGGACATTTTCGTGGTCGTCTGTGAGATAAGTTTATCGTCGTGTCGTTTAGCGTTTAGCTGTGCTCCTTCGAGATCGAAGTCGTTGTCCGTCTGTGTAATGTTTCCCTGGTACTGATTCAGTCATTTGGACATGGTGTTTATGTTCGTTCGTTGACTCTGTGATTGGACTCTGAATGCAAAAATCTTTTAAACATGTTGTGAGTAATTGTTGGCTGTCTCCTATTCCATTTTGCCTGCATCAGCGTCCGTCCTTTGGTAGTACTAGCTGTTTTTGTTCTTGGTTTTCTTGAGTTGGTTTTTGTTCTTGTTTTTTTTCTAGTTGGTTTTTGTTCTGGTTTTGTCAGTATAGCTCAGTGGAAGGGGCTGAGCAGACAAATTAGGGATGCAAATATGCGACCCTCGCGGAGGGTACCCGCCCTTGCTCTTAGGCTGCAGATACCTGTTTCGTTTTTCCAGTTTTAAGGTTTATCTGCTTTTCCCATTTGAAGCCAATTCTTACACCTGTAACCAAACATGTTGCAACTTATCGTCCCCAGAAACTCACCCTGCACCCGGCTCCTCTGGTCTCTGGACAGTGGCATGGTCCAGGTGCATGTCTGGACCGACGGTAAACCTGAACACGCTTTCCTTGCCCTGTTTAGAGAACTCTTGTATTTGTATGAGCAGCATAGATGTGTTTCATCACTGACGCAGGAGACTGAGACTGCTGTGGTGAGCACCGCGGGGTGGGGAATGGCAGGGAAAGCGCAGGAAATGGCCAGGAAAACCAGGAGACCCAGCGCCAAGTTTTTCCACAAGCCGCGCCGCCCAGACCCAGCCTCCACAGCTAGCGCGTGTGCGTCCCTGTCTGTCTCCGAGTGACCGAGGTCATCTTTATTTATCTACCCGGCCCCTTCCACTCCCATGGCATTGCAGGATACTTCCACCCTGCTTCCCTCCTCTCCTCTCCTCTCCATATACCGTGGCTCAGCCCTCAGCTTGCTAGCCTGACCTACCTCCTGCCTTTCCACTTCTTGCTCCACTCCACATTGATCCAGAGGCCGTGGTGCGCGCATGGAAGAAGGGCTGACGGGCGAGCAGATGGTGGCGTTCCAGGAGGCCTTCTCCCTCTTCGACAAGAACGGCGATGGTTCGTTTGCTTCAATTCCATTTCTTCCCCTTTCCCTAAGATTGACGTGGTGGTGTTTTTTCAAGCCGTTTCTTTGTTCCGTGTTGTTGGTCATTGTTGGATTTTCCAAGCAAAATGCAACTAGTGTTTTGTTTCTGTTTCATCTGTTTACCTTTTTCCAAGCATCTCTATATCTCTGTAGAGACAGATGACTGCTCGATACAAGCGGTAGATCAATGATCTACATGTTCGTCGAAGCTCACCGGCAGGTTCGCTGAACTGCAGATATTACAGCCTTGTTTTCTTTTCTTCTGGAATGATACTGGAGTAGTGAATGGCGGATTTCTTTCGCTTTTGGGTATGTTTGTGTTGTTTCACTTGAACTGTTTGTATGGACTTGGTGGATTTCTATGGGAAATTTCAAACCCAGTCCTACAATTCAGAGACATTGATCGCAAAAAAAAAAAAAAATCAATTTCATCCCAATAGAAAAAAGCTGCCAGAGACCTGTTGTAGCAAACAAGCACAAGTTTAGTCAAAGAACCTTTCAGAACAAGTGCTTGCTATTGGCTCATTTGTGATCCAGTGGGTTATCCACCTACTCTCTTCAGAAAGAATGAGACGCCCCTGCCGTTCAAGAACCAAAACTGTTTCTGTGATGGCTGTGGTCAAAACATTACTTGTCACACTTCTCTACTCTGCTCATGTACATACATTTAAGTAGTGCTCTAGTTTATCATATCTACCTTTGACCATAATATGCTTCGCACGTGGTGTTGCCTTGGCCCCTTTGGGATCAAGATAAGTACATGAGCTAAATTGAACAACTTTTTTTGAATATGATTGACATGTGAGATGTTGGCACATTAAATTTGTCACATGAAGGATGCATCAGCTTGGAAGAGCTGGCCGCGGTGACCCACTCCCTCGGCCTCGACCCGACCAAACAGGAGCTCAACGACATGATGCGCGAAGTTGACACGGACGGGAACGGCACCATTGATTTCCAGGAGTTCTTGAGCCTAATTGCCAGAAAGATGCAGGTGAAGCTCTGCAATCAGATGAAATAATCAACTGTTTGATTTGATTCTGCTAGCTTGAACGTGCTGTTACTTTTGATTTCCATGTGAATTGCAGGATGGAGACGGGGATGAAGAGCTCAAGGAAGCTTTCGAGGTCCTGGACAAGGATCGAAATGGTTTTATCTCCCCTGATGAGGTGAATATGCTAGGCACCCTCTTCTCAGGTTCAGATAATCCCCAAGCTCATTTGAGGCACTCCTGAATTTCATGTTGCCCATGTGAACGCAGCTGAAGACGGTGATGATCAATCTCGGGGAGAAGATGACCGACGAGGTGGTTGAGCAGATGATCAGGGAGGCGGACACCGATGGCGACGGGCAGGTGAACTACGATGAATTCGTGCTCATGATGAAGAATGCTGAGCGCAAGATAACTGGGTGAACAAAAGTAATTATGCTGGTGATAGAAGTGAAACCACCGGATCTCTGATTGGATTCACTGTCTCCGTTTTAAATTCGCTGCTTGTAGTAGTTATTTTCAGAAGCCACTGTAAGCTTGTGTATTTATCTTAGAAGCTGTTTGTGCACTATATATGTAACGGCAATTGCCACATATATTTACACCACGTTCTTTGGTTCTTGTAAGCCTTTGTTTGGCCACCTTTACAATGTACTCCCTCCGTCCGGAAATACTTGTCATCAAAATGAATAAAAGAGGATGTATCTAGATGTATTTTAGTTCTAAATACATCCCTTTTTGTCCATTTTGATGACAAGTATTTTCGGACGGAGGGAGTAGTGGTCAGTTGTGTACCAAATGAATGGAATTGGCTACAACACAGTCGTCTTTGTCTATGCCAATCTGAGGCTAAGATGATAAGTGAGGCAGGCAAAACGAGGAAAGAGACGTCCCCCCTATAAGTCCGTTTCGGATTAATCGACAAAAAAATTCTCCAAGGCAGACCCTTACTTCTGCCATTGACAGTCCGGCGGCGCTCGCCGGACTAAGGAGGGGCAAGGGGAGGCCTGATCTGGTAGCGGGGTGCAAAGCAGACGCCTGAGGTGGTGGTTTGAGGAAGAATGAGGAGCAAAATAAAAAAGGATCATCCAGCAGTCCACACACACTTATGTTTTAAGAAAAAAGGACTCAGGCACTCCCTAATACTCCCTCCGTTCCAAAATAGATGACTCAACTTTGTATTAACTTTAGTACAAAGTTGAGTCATCTATTTTGGAACGGAGGGAGTAGAATCTATCGTGTCAATTTCAGTTCTTACGCTTGAACATTTCCTATTCATTTTGCCATCATGTGCTCCAGTGAAAAATATAACACCATGAAAACAAAAATCATGAGAAATCTGAACATCAAACCTAAGAAGAGATCTTAGCAAAGACATCAAGCACAAGATAAATTACCACAATATTGTATATTTAGTTATGTACAAATCTGGCAAGAGGATACAAAACCCATCCTTATTGTTACCACAAGCACATGATGGGCTCCAGGGGGCAACACTGCTAGCATTGCAGATACTAGTATGCAGTACACAAACCACACAGGGAGTGTTGGGGATCATGCCCAAATGTCAAGTCTTACCACCAATATACAATCATATATCATTGGTTCATGATACGAGATACAACGCCACGGCTTCTACGCCGCAACCGCCTCCCGCAGTTTGCTGCTGCCTTCTGGTGGTGCCAAGCTGTCGTAGTACTCGACGAGGACCTTCCAGCCACCCGGGCACATAAAACCGTCTGGTGGGCTCTCGCGGTTCTTGGCAAGGCTACGCATCTGTTTACGGAGGCAAGTTTGTTAGGACAATGACTAGCAAAAGGCTGGTGACGAAGTTACTGATGTGCAAATGACACTGAGATGAATTACCTTTGTGCCAGAGATGAACAGGAAGTCCTCTTTCCTTGATGGGTCGAAGAAATTCATCTTGTTATGCTTTGTGTCGTATGCAGCCACCTGATCCAAAAATAAGAATCAGAAGACATGTCAAGAAACCAGAATAAGTCTACGATGCTGTATTTCGAAACTGAATAATAAACTGTTGAAGTCAAGATCGGAATGAGGTATCTGGTCTGGAATGATTACACACCTTGAAAGGAAGGATATTGAGCCTCTCAAGCCCAGGAGCCATGCTCAGTACTTTTTTCCCGTGATCAGCATCATAAAGGTCCCTCTTTTCGGTGGGGTGGCCCATACCAGCAGGGTCTCTTCCGACGATATAGAAGTTTGCACCAGCATTTATACGAGCCTTAGCATGCCACTGGACCTCAGTTGGCCCAGCATAGTGCATTGGAGAGGGGAAGATTGCAACCACAGTTGATTCTGGGTTTAGGACACCTTCCTCAAGAACCTAGCAAAATGAAGAAGAAAACGTCAGAATCATACAGGAATTATACATTTTACATCTTAACGTGTCTATACTAGTGTCATCAAATAAAAGGTTTCACCATACGACATGGTATGATTCCTATTGCCCAGGATTATAGTTAATTTCTGTGACATATAGGAGTCACATTTCTTTTTTATAGAAAATGGATGGTAGGATTGTTATAACTAAATACCTTCTCATGCTGCTTCATTCTCACACTAAGAGGCACATCATCTGCTTTTGTGAATCCTCCTAGTGGATGGAGAAGAAGAACAGGGTTTTTGTAGCCCATCTCAAGAAGGCGCCTCCGCGTATCAGTCATGAGCAGCGCATGCCCATTGTGCACAGGGTTACGAAGTTGAAAAGCAAATACTGCATCTGCATTGCGCCTGGCAAATTCTTCACGCAGCTGTGCTGGAGACAAACGATACTGATCCAGACCATCATTATACTTGATTGGTTCTATAACCTCCAGGTCTCCACCAATCAACCAATCACCAGCATTTGTAATCGCCTCCTCTACGTACGGCAGTCCGCGTGCAGTTGTTCCCCAAGTCCGTGCAATTCTTTCTTCCTTGTTATGCTTGTAGATCTCAATACTGAAGAAAGAAAGAAAGAAAGAAAGAAAGAGTGTTAAAAATGAGTTGTAGATGAAGAGCATTTAGTACACTAAAAGAAAACCACTCATATATCATATAAATAGGCTATGCTTGTTTCCAACAGCATAAAATCCGTTTCATTGGAAGCCATGTGTAACATCATAAACTCATTTTCAGAGTACGATGTTTATAAAAATTGAAATTAAATGACAAATACAAGAGAAATCATGGTGATGTAAGTACAAGGCATCGCACGTCCTAAAGTACTAGGAAAGGCGGCGAGAAAACGACAAATCGGAATGTCTATTCAAGGAAACGACATGATAAGATATGTATTTTAATACGACCGAAGATATTATCAAGTTCGATATGGCTGAAGGTATTATCAAGTTTAATACGACCGAAGGTATTGTCAACTTAACTACGACCGAAGGTATTGTCAACTTCACTACGGCCAACGGTATTATCAAGTTTAATACGACCGAAGGTATTGTCAACTTCACTATGGCCAACGGTATTATCCAGTTGATTACGACTGAAGGTATTGTCAACTTTACTAATCATCTATTGGAGGATGCATGATTGGCATACCACAGATATCTGAAGTCTGTCAACATATACAAATATGCTGTTAAAAGTATGACTGAAGTTCTCAGTATCATAGCCTCATTCCACAAAAGCGGAAACTACTATGAATTCATTGCCTGTATTCTTGGTAAAAGAAGAATATACTGACACTAAGTTTACATAAGACGACCTAGAATTGAGTACACAGATAAGCGATGTAGCTATTGAAATGTGCAAACCATATGTCCTCTTAGCAGTGAGAGGGTGTTTGTTTCCAGGGACTTATTGGTCCAGGGACTTAAATAAGTCCCTATAAGTCCCATCTAAACCAAACATGAGGGACTTATAGGGACTTAAAGTGGGCATTTGGGACTTATCAAATAAGACTCTCAAGAAGGGACTTATAGGGACTTATAGTTGTAATATGGTCTACTAGTACATGTTAAGTCACATGAACCAAACAGGTAGGGACTTTTTAGGGACTTATGACTTATAAGTTGGGACTAAAATAAGTCCTAGGACTTATGAACCAAGCAGGGCCTGAATCCACAGGTTTCAGGTTGAAGAAACCACCATTGTCAGCAGGAGGCTAAATAAGCTCACAACCCAAGCCCCCAATTCCTAGCCGAACATCATAATAAATTCTACTCGTATCTCAAAATTGGCAGCTACGTACATTCAGTCCTGACTCTACCAATGCATAATTGCATATACGGGGGCATGTGAGAAAGAAAGGATTCGCAGACATCAATCAGGGAGAGAGGGAAAAAAACAGGGGAGAAGGAAGGGGATGCGCTGTGTTCTCACTCGCTGAGGACGGCGACGGGGCGGTCGTGGGCGTCGACGAGCGCGACGCTGGTGGCGCCGGAGGCCTGGATGGCGCGGCGCTGGGCGTCGTCGAGGGCGAGGACGATGGGCACGGACATGTTGACGAGGCTGCCATCGCCGCCGCGGACGGCGTTGAAATGAAGTGCTTGGAGGAACTCGGTCTCGCGCATGAAGCCGCGCAGCGGGCTGGCCCAGCCCTCGCTGAGCACGTGCAGCCACTCGGTGTCCACGCGGCCCAGGCGCACCCGGTGCGGCAGCGCTGCCGCCTCCCGGCGCAGCGCCGCCCGCCGGCCGCCCTCCTCGGGCGCCACCAGCTCCACCAGCCTGCCCCCGTCGGGCTCGATCAGGCCGCCGGCCCGGCACCGCACCCCGCGCGGCGCCACAGCCCTGCCGCCCCTCACCGCGACCCCCACCCGCGCCGGCCGGGCCTGGCCCTGCCCCTGCCCCCTGCTCTCCCGCGCCAGCTGCGGGAATCTCACTGCGAAGGCGGCCTGCGTCGCCATGGCTGCTGCTTCTCGTCGACGATTTGGTCTCTCCCGGATTCCGCCTCCGGCCGGCTACTTATATCGTGTCGGGGCGTTTGCGGTTTCGTCTCGCTATTGCCTTGTGGCTGGCTGGCGGGGCGGCCTGACCTTCGCGGTGGGTGCGCGTATAAAAAATGGGGGGAGGGGGGGAGGGTGGAGGTGAACCTGGATGGGATTGCGGGGCGGAGGCCATGGGCGAGGTGAACGTGGACAAGGGGAGTGGGGGACGTGGGGGCTGCGCTAATGGGGGCTGATGAGGATCGATCATGGATGGAGCGGGCGCGGGCTGAGAAGTGCCTTCCTCGCCTTGGCGGTTTTGGATTTTTTTTAGGGCTTGGACTTGGACTGGTGTCGCGACTTTCGTGACGCATGAACATATGTGGTGCATCTTTGCTGAGCTTGGATCGTCTGCGCCGTGCAGGCTATGGCCCCGCACGGCTCCTTCTTCATGATCCAGCTGAAATAAGATTGCTTCTTGACGATGACAGAAAGGACCATGTCCGGACCGTATTGACAGGACATACGCTGTGGCGGCAGGTTCGGCAGCCGACATATGGCACCTGCCGCCGTCCTATGATGACGGTAAAAGAAGTTCCCGCCACCCCCTATGCCAGTAGTAGGGGTGTAAATGAAAAAAGGGAAAATTTGAGGCCTATAGTAAAAGTTTAATGTTCATATGTTGTTTTGACCTAATTTGTCTTATTTTTAGAACTGCTCCCTCTGTAATATATATATATATGAGTGATCTAAACGCTCATATATTTCTTTACAGAGGGAGTACTCATATGTCCAAATAATCTGAAATTTGGAGCGCATCTCATGCACAAAATTATCTACTCCCTTCGTTTCTAAATATTTGTCTTTCTAGACATTTTAAATGGTTACAACATACGGATGTATGTAGACATATTTTAAAGTGTGGATTCACTCATTTTGCTTTGTATGTAGTCATTTGTTGAAATCTCTAGAAAGACAAATATTTAGGAACGGAGGGAGTACCATGCAAAAAAAAAAAAAAAATTAGAGCACACCTCATGCACAAAATTACTCCCTCTGTTCCATAATGTAAGACGTTTTTTGACACTACACTAGAGTTAAAAAACATCTTACATTATGAGACGGAGGAGTATCTACCATGCAAAAAAAGGAGCGCACCTTATTTCTTTGTTATTTTGCCTTCCTTTACTTTTTAAGTGATAGATAACATGTATGCAATGGCCTGCATATTAAAGAAATAAAAATGTTAGCATGAACTCCATCATGTACCACTTCAAATATTTTTAGGTACACTCGTTGTTATTGGTCAAATGTGGTGGGTTTCTTCATAATTATATAGTGAACTGATTTGGGTGCTGTCATACGGGGCTTGTTGGACTCGATCCTTGAGTTGAGGATCGATGTGGATGAGAAGATGTAGTGTGAGGGCATCCCATGTGGTGGAGCCAAGGAGCATGTTTTTTTCTTTCGAGAACACCTCGAAAGAGGCAGGGGGTTCCTACATTTTATTGAGAATAAGAGGGTTGGTCCAGTTTATAAGGAAAACCGGACCCAAAAACCTAACATTCTCGGCTAATCAGGAAAAACCGAATGAAAACCCAAAAAGAAAAAGAGAAACGAGAAAAAAGGCACTAGAACTTGGGGACAAGGACTAGACAACTGCAGCATCAAGGGACATCATCAGAGCCAGACACGAAAGCACCCAAGCCCAAGGCAGTTAGACGAGGCTCAAGTGCAACCAAAATGACTGCCACTCGCCGAAGGGAAACTATCCATACCGAAAGACTCTTTTGACTCAGCCTCAAAGAATCATGTGCTAACATTATCAGGTGGAAAACATCCTGACAGGTCCAACTTTGACTTCCCAGCGATCCTCGCCAAAGAGCTCAACGCCCCGATCACTTGCGGTGAGAGCAGTTTCATTTGCACGAAAGAGGTTTATGAAACCTTGGAACGGTGTGTCCGAAACAAGGCGGATTTTTGTAACCGGTGTCTTTAGAGTTATACTTCCTCCGTTTTTACTTAGTCTGCATATTAGCTTTGGTCGAAGTCAAGCTTTGTAAACTTTGACAAAGTTTATAGACAAAAATATGAACATATACAATAACAAATCAATACCATTAGATTTATTATTGAATGTACTTTCAAATCATATAAATTTGTTATGGTAAATGTTTATATTGTTTTCTACAGACTTGGTCAAACTTTACGAAGTTTGACTTCAGTCAACTCTAATATGCAGAGTAAACAAAAATAGAGGGAATATCTGTTAATTAAGAAAATAATTGCCAAATTGATTAATTAGCAAAAAAAGGACGAAAATAGTTATAACATGTGCTTGCAGAGGAAAACGGATGCTTGCAGAGGAGACTGCCTATTCCCTAACAGAAAAGCAAATAAAAAGGAGATGCGATAGAAAGCACGAGAAAAGGTAAGAAAGATGAGCAGTGCGCTCTAGGTCGTTGGATTGGGTACTATAGCTGTGATTCAGTAAAGCAAGAGAGAAGTAGATGAAGAGGGAGAAGATGGGTCCGCTAATGCTATCATGGTACTTTTTTATAGAGAAAATGCTATCATGGTATTGGATACTAGTGTTTGGGACGGTAGTTTCAGAGACATACGTCTACGTGTAATGGTTGGGGCGGGGCAGCACCTTGTTGCTGCTGCCTCCATTGTACGTGCCCCGAATGGCCTATCGGGGGCTTTGGAGTGTGGTCTAGCCGCTGCCTCCTCCTCGACGAAAAACTAGGGTTTCTGCCTTCCGCCGACGTCGTCGCAGGTCCGCCCTTCTCCGATGGTCCTAGGATCATGGGGGCGCGGTGAATCTCGGCAAGGGCCGGCGGGAGGGCTCCGTTTTTAGTTGTTTCTTTCAGTTTTTCTAGGGTTTGTGTCCTGCTCAGGAAGACGAGACGGCGGCGGCTCCCTGAAGATGGAATAAAGGTCTCCCCACCTAGTGATGCAGGGTGGAACCCTAATCAGCGGATCTTTCACGTTTGGAGGTTGGCACACGATGAACACGGGGAAAACACGGAGAAAGATGGGGAAAACACAAGAGAGAACACTCAAATCAACACGGAAGCAATCACACAAGTGCTAGATTCGCGATACAAGGTCGAGATACATGATCCAAAGTCAACAACGGTGATACAGATAGTCTTCTCCCGGAGGAGGTCTTGGAATCCCGTGGGATCTTCCCGTTAGGGGTCTTGAATCCAGAGGTGGATCTTCTCCGTAGAGGCGCACCGGTCTCGTGGGAGAAATCCACACAAGTGTCAAATGAGCTAAAACCACAGCTAACCCTAAACGGAGTGAGGAGAGGAGTATATATAGTCTACGGGGCGAATGGGTACATGGGCCTCGGCCCGGGGGATGCGCGCAGGCAATTCAGGGGCCGGACGTCCGGGCGGCGGGCCGGATGTCCGGGACTTCACAGGACGCCGGATGTCCGGGGCGGGGGCCCGGATGTCCGGGCTGGGCAGTCGCGCCTCGGGCGCTCTCTGGACAGAGGCGCCGGATTTCCGGGCCCGGGGCCGGATGTCCGGGCCGTGCTTGGCCGGATGTCCGGGCCCTGGCCGGATGTCCGGGCCCTGTAGCTTCTGCTGCACGCGGCCTTCTGTAGCTGAACGCCCAGGGGCCGGATGTCCGGGCCAGGGGGCCGGATGTCCGGGGCCTGGAGCTCTCTTCTGCTCTTCTCGATGCATTGGCTCGTCCACGACCTTGGGGACTTGTCCATCTTCAAGCTCTTCTCCGAAGTGGTCTCCTTCACACCTGAGTACACAAAGCACACTCGCTTGAGGTAGCAACCATGTCTCGCAAGATTCATAAGGAAGTAGAGCTAGGAGTGACGTCACCTCGGTCTCGAAAGCTCTCGTATGAGCACGTGTCATCGGTCCTTGAGGCACTTGAGGGGGTGAAGGAGGGTCCATGGGGATGGCCCTAGGATACACCGTATCACCTAGCCCCCGTTCCGGCAGTGCGTCTAGCATTGTTGGTGAGCGTGTGGAGGTGTGTCTCCGGCGGATCCACCTTTGGTGCATTTGCTCGGATCTCGTCGTTGTTCGTCTACGTTCGTGTGTCTTTGGATTGGATCTTTTCGATCTACGTTATTCTTCATCTGCGGCGGTTGCTGTTCTGGTGTGCTGGTCCTACGGGGCCTCAACACGACGACTTCCCGACTGTCTACTACAACAAGTTGTGCCCGACTCTGGTGATGGAGGGGCGATGATGACGGCGCGCCTTCGGCTCGCTTCAGCGCTGGTAGTCGTCGCTAGGTGGTCTACGGATCTGGATGTAATATCTATTATTTCTGGTATTCGTTGTACTATCATGATTGAAGATGAATAAATCGAAAAAAAAAATCAAAAAAAAGAGAGGGGCTTTGGAGTGTGTCAAGTCCAGCACGAGCCGAGAGATATGCACATACAAGTCCGCATTTCGCTGCTTTCCCGTCATGATTGATTGCTGCGGGTGTTGTTGTTTTAGTAATGGCCTAATGGATACGCTTTTTGTCATGTTAGCAACAGCTGGTCTCAGGACAGCGACAGGCTTTGTTTAGTGGGGGGAAATCAAGGACCATACATACGTGATTCTGCTGGTCCTAGGCCCCTTTCTAGCAGGCTAAACAAGTGGTAAACTCGTGTCTACTAGTACCACCAAAGATGCCAATCTGAAATGAGTAACGTGGGCGGGCCAGCCAACCGGAGGCTCTTCACGGGGCAGAGGGGCGCTGCGAAATGACCAGTGGTGGTTTGGCGCCAGCGATAGATATCTTGTCAAGAGGAAGCGGCACTGGCCGGAACTAATAAACCACTGATAACAATGAACGGGTTGTATTTTTGTACTCCATCCATCCCAAAATTCTTGTCTTACATTTGTCCAAATACGGATGTATCTAGTTACACTTTAGTGTTAGATACATCCATATCTAGAAAAATCTAAGACAAGAATTTTGTGACGGAGGGAGTAGTACATATTTTGGTAGATGGAAACGATCATGCACTGTGCCGTACGACGGGTGATTCAAAGGCCAGCCGTGCATGCCGGCGTAGCGGCGATGGCGATGGCGACGGCGACGGGAGGGAAGTGGACCTGGCAACCTCGGCGACGGGAGGAAACCACACGCGAACCACGAGGTCCAACAGAGGCGGGTCAGAGTGTGGCACGCAAACTAAGCAAAGCGTGCGTGAGCGAGTACGTCGACGCTGATCGAGCGTGTTGCCTCCCGGTGGCTGGTGCCGGGCCTTTCCTCGGCGGGCGACGCGCATCATCACGTCGAGATCGCCGGTGCGAGGCCGTACGACGGGGACGCGGGCGCGGATCGGCAAGGGCGGAAACACCGTGCGTCGAGGCAGGAAATCTCCGGCTCCCCCCTGTGGGCTGTGGCTGGCCGGGAGACGCTGGCACCTGGCAGGGGAAATGGCGCATGACCCTGATTATGACAGCTGGGCCTGTCTAGGCTGAGTTGACCAAAGGATCCACGTAGGCACTTTGTCTAGTCTTTCTCAACAACAAGAGCTTCGTGGTCGCGCGACGGAGTGAGTCCACAAACGTCGACGGCAGCTCGTGCTCCCCGTCGCGAACCAATCTGTGGTTGAGATGGTTAGGTGGACATTGGTATCCACAACCCATCAGGGTTCAAAATCCTGATCAACGTTCGAATGTGTCCGCTTTGACTTCCTATTTTTTCGCTCGTCCCTCACTTTTTTCTTTATATGTCTGGTCACAAGCATATGATTGATGAGGAAAGAGAGAGAGAAAGAAAAGAAATATAAAGAAAGAAAAAATAATGCTCTATGAGGGTCCAATCCTATGTGGCGGATGCAGAACCACTTACCGGGCAAGCCCGAGAACTCCTCGTACTCGTCCCATATATGAGATGCATATGAGGGCTGCGGGACAGTCCAGGCATTTGAGAAGACTTTGAGGGATTCAGTTGAGTCAATTTTTTACTTCTCTCTCATGCCAGGTCAGTGGTTCTTGTGCCCGTCCGGTCAATTTAAAAAGTCCGGCTGTAGATGCTCTCACACCCCTCGCCTCCGGCGGTGTCTCTCCCCTTTATCCAGCACACGACCCCACGCCGGGGCAGAGGGGGCCAATGGTACATGCATGGTCATTGGAGGGGAGCCATACAGTTTAGGCTGCGTTTGGCTGCTCGGTATTTTTTGAGTTTTAGAAGAATACCATGGTTTTTGAAGAAACCTCAGTTTTAAATACTTTGACATGTTTGGCTTCGACAAATACTTTAGTTTTACAAACCGTGGTATATCTAAAACCATGATATTTTTGCTGTATCTAAAAAAGAGGTCTCAACCTCTTTTTTGTAAACTGAGAAACACTTGCTCAAGACCATCTTCTTCCGGTCCTCCTCACTCATCATTCTTCCATCTCTTCCGCAGCCACGAAATTATGATTACCATCTAGTAAGCTTGACAACGATTGTTGATGATCTCTTAAATCGTTGACTATTGTGCTAGTGTAACAAGAAGCAGCCCGTACATTAGATAGTACTAGAGGTTTGGTCCTATAGGATGGTGCGTGTACACATACAATTTTTTTAGCGAAGTCTAAGACCCTGGAGTAGATCGATTGATACTTGGAGCAAAGTTATACACAACAGGCTAAGCTAGCTAGCCGATCAATTCCATGTGGCCAGAGATACAAGATTACTCCAACAACATATCCTAGCATCTAGAGAATGTTCGCGTGCATGACAAGGCTATAGGCATGCAGTGGCCGTTAATTAGCAGAAGTTGATCACGTTGTTATATAACTCCTTTGTTGTAGTTCAATTTGGTCAGCTAGCTATATCTAGGATTATCCATGTAACGAGTGGTCAAAACCAAGAAAAAAGAAAAACTGCACTTGCCAAACATCTTTATAGTTTTGCTAAAACTAAGAAAAACAACCAAAGTATTCACAGCCCACACATTGAAATACCGAGGTTTTCAATTACCATGGTTTTGGAAAAACCGTGTTGCCAAACTAGGCCTTAGGTTTTAACTCTACAAATCCACATTATTATATAGACGTAACCTGAGGAATTTTTCAGCACGGGGGAGCGATGGCCTCAGCTCACCCCTGGGTAGTTTGTAACAGTCGACAAAAGCAAACTCGCAAACGAAACAAGCGCTTCATGTGCTCATGCAAACATGTGCACTGCAAATTACTCATATATGGTCATATATATATTTTGACAAAGAATATAAAATATTAATACCAAAATGATATCAATTACACCCTGATTTGTGTGACAATTATGTTTGACCTACAAAGAATCTACTCCCTCCGTTCTGAATTACTTGTCGTAGAAATGGATGTATCTAGATGTATTTTAGTTCTAGATACATCTATTTTCAAGACAAGTAATTCCGAACGAAGGGAGTACAAGTGTTTTACCTAACTTTCCATACTAATTCTATGTACCCCTAAATTCAAGCTGGGATGGGCCACTTCAATCCCCTATCACAGATCATTATCCTCCACATCAGCTTGCATGTACTCCCTCCGTTTCTAAATATTTGTCTTTCTAGGGATTTCAACAAGTGACTACATACGAAGCAAAATGAGTGAATCTACACTAAAAAATATGTCTACATACATACGTATGTTGTATCCATTTGAAATGTCTAGAAAGACAAATATTTAGGAACGGAGGGAGTAGACATTTAAGTAACCTTTTGTAGATGTAGCATCTCTTTGTGCGACAACACAAATTTTCTTTTAGACATAGTACAAACACTGACGCTCATACATACACATATACATCCACCCTCTATGAAAGCATGCACACATCTTACCCATCATTTTAAGATTGACGAAGTTGTGAGGTCTAGGACTTGAGCTCTCGTGGGCTCCAAATACGAAAATGTAGGCCCAGAGTTCCCTGGATCACTCATTTCAGGGCATGTACAATGGTTCTAGCTTAAGGATGCCACGTAAGATAAATGATGAGGTGGAGGAGAGAGAAATCATAAGATAAGGCTTGTCTTAGCTTATTTAAGCAAAGACAAGAGATGATAGCTTAGCACAATTTGTCTCACCATGTTTTTAGGAATAACTAATTATTGAAGATAAGGCTAAGAGATGACCCATTGTAGACTTGTTTTTTTGTCATCTTTAATTTACATGCAAAACTTAAGATAAGACTATCTTAGCAACCATTGTACATGCCCTCAAGACGTACGCGTACAATTATTGAAGTGAACCTTTTTGACCTAAAGTTTGGACTAGTGCCATAAACAATTTGAAAACTCTTTTTTTAATAAATAAGTACTTTCTCCGTTCGGAATTAGTTGTCGCTCAAACGGATGTATCTAGCACAATTAATTCTGAACGGAGGGAGTACCGGCAATGAGTACTACTCCCTTCGTTCCTAAATATTTGTCTTTCTAGAGATTTCAACAAGTGACTACATACGAAGCAAAATGAGTGAATCTACACTCTAAAATATGTCTACATACATCCGTATATTGCAATCCATTTGAATGTCTAGAAAGACAAATATTTAGGAACGGAGGGAGTACGTATTACCGAATTAGTTGTCTTAAATTTGTCACACTATTCGGGATGAAGAGAGTAGGAAATAGAAGAAGATAAACGTTAGGCATCCCCTAAGAAAAAAGATAAACATGAGGCATCACAAAGCTATGTGAAGTATGGCTAAAAAAAAGGCTATGTGAAAGACCGCATGAAGAAGAAAAAGTTGTTTGCTTTCTTTCTCTCGATTTGTTGATCGATGGCGCTTATGCTCGAAGTCATTTTGAAGGCGGCAACGCAAAGACGAGAGGCGAGAGCAGGGTGGGACGGTAACCCCCGTGGATGTTCCACCGGCATACCGAAGATTCCCGCCATAAGGGAATCTCTTTGATACTGATCCGTTGGTCCCACTCCGACCATCGACCATGGTTGGAAGTCGGCGGTGAATGTGCTTTCATGCCATACATGTACCAGGTGCCACCCATCATGTAGCATAGCATCTCGCCATCGTCAACCCAGGCGCTCGAAGGACCGAAGTGGCTAGCGAGCCGATTGATCTCAAAGGTATAGCGCAGATCCCACTGCGGCTGTTTGTCTTTGTCGTCCTCCGGCGGGGGCGACATGACCCAAAAGTGGACGCCCCTGTGATAGCCGGTGGCGTGCACCGCGAAGCACGGCTGGCCGTCGAGCTCGAAGGGGTGCATGGCGAAAGGACGGCTGACCCGCGGCGGATGCGGCAAATGCACAACATTGTCGAGAGCCCCGTGCTCCAGGCCGAACAGCCCATAGTTGAAGGGCGGCAGAGTCCTGTGCTCCGGGTGATGGTACGTCCGGCACGTCTCCGTGGACACATCGACCACCAATACTCGGTCATCTCTTGTCAACATGTACAGCTTGCCGTCGATCAGCTGTGGCGGCCAGTCCATGATTTCATTTGGGCGAGGCAGCGAGAGGTCCGTGTGCTGACGCCAGCCTGCAGCGTCGCCTAGGGTGTAGACGTCCACGGACTGGGGCGAGAGCCTGAAGAGCTTATACTCCTTGGTGGGCGGACTGAACCCCAAGGCGAAGATGCAGTCGGTGGGGGGTGGAGGCGCCCTGGGGAGCGCCAGCGTCTCGCCGGTGACGGGGTTGCACACCACCGCCGGCTCCGCGGCCTCGTAGCGGTGGACGAAGCAGAGGAGGCCGTTGCAGACGTTGGCGAGGTGGTAGTCGCCGGGGATGGCGACAGAGCACATGGCCATGGGCTTGCCCGAGGACATGCTGTAGACGCTGGCCTCGTCAGGCTCGCTTGTCTGGGCGACGAGCAGGACCTGTGCGTCCGCCCACGGCGCGACGTAGCTGGCGGCGTGGAGGCTGCGGAAGGAGGGGTCGCCGGCGACGCCGCGCCACTGCCTGGAGACGCAGCTGGACAGGGCGACGCCCTTCGCCGGCAGCTTCAACAGGATCTCCTGCAGCATCTCGCTAGGGATCTCCCTGCTGCTGCGATCAGGCTCCGGCGGCGGCCGACGATCTCCCATCTCTAATGGTTATATGGATCGATGGATGCGACGCGACGCGACAAGACGGCGGCAAGTTGAAGACGATCGAGTTGTGATTCTAGGGTTTTTCTAATATTTGGAAGGAGTGCTTCGTGGCGACTTAAAGAGAGACTCCTGGTTGAACACGCAGATTGGATTAGAGACAGACCTGCCGTAGGTCCATCAATCTGCTGTCACATCGACGTCCCAGGAGGCGCACGGGCGGCCGAGGAGAGGCCGTTCTACTGTGATAGTCTTCTTTTTTTTAGATGCACGCGTTCATGTTATATCTTTCCGTGGTGACTGTACTCTGAACGAAAGCATGAAACTTCCATATAAGACAAGCAAAGGTAAAAAGGAGCTAATTTGATTTTATCATGGTATAAAAACGCTAATATAGCCTGAACGTCAGCTCAGGAAGGTACTGTGAGGGAACGAACGTTTCATCAGATAGCGTCGAACAAACAATTATGTTCTTTTCAGGCATTCCAATGGCCTTCCGCCTGAATGAAAAAGAAAAGATAGACACATCCCGTTGCATGAAATGTGCCTGCAATTTTGGCCAAAAGGATCTAGAGAAGTGGTTCTAGAGAACCACTTAGGAATTTGTGGTGCTCTAGAGAACCACTTCTAAATTAGGCATGAATTTAAGCACATAGAAACATCAGGCCGTTCGCTTTGAAAGGGTGTGTGCTGCGAAGCATTCATCCGTTTTCAGTCCTTCCTAAGGAGGGTGAGCGTTTGCATGGAAATGGCAATGAACATAGATCAGTTTGTTACTCCCTCCGTCCCATAATGTAAGACGTTTTTTGTCACTATTTGTCACTACACTAGTGTTAAAAAACGTCTTACATTATGGAACAAAAGGAGTAACATTTAGATTTTCTTTTTCATGACGCATACTGGTAACACAGTACTACCTACGTGCTCAGCCCAACCACCAACCGATCCGTTTGCTTGTCTTACAAGTAGTAAGACTCCATCTACACCGCCATGCACGATCACGAGACGATAACCAAGAATTTTTGCTGGAATTTTGTTTGTTTATGGGCTAGCCCAATAACAGTTTCAGAAATTTCTAATAAACCGTAGAGGCCCACGCAGACCATTCGTGCAAGGCAAGAGGTGAAACTTAAGTTTAGTCCCACATTGCTAGTTTGGTGGGAGTTTGACCTACTTATAAGGGAGGTTCTTCCTCCCCACATGTATGAACATGAGAACAAGAGGGACATCCACGTGAAAAATACCCGAATCACTCGAAACCTTTCCGATGTCCGATTATAGCCTTCCAATCGGTACATCAAATCACATAAACTCATCATACCTAGTTCAATCTCGTTACCGGAACTAACTCATTAGTCACATTGTTTGCAAGACTTATAGTGAATGATGTGACCCCGTTCATCAAATGACAACACATGTCTATGATTAGGAAACATAACCATATTTGATCAACGAGCTAGTCTAGTAGAGGCATATTAGGGACACTCTATTTTGTCTATGTATTCACACATGTATTAAGTTTTCGCTTAATACAATTCTAGCATAAATAAAAGACATTTATCATGATGTATAAGGAAATATAAATAACAACTTTATTATTGCCTCTAGGGCATATTTCCTTCAGTCTCCCACTTGGACTAGAGTCAATAATCTAGCTCACATCGTCATGTGATTTAATATCGATAATTCACATCGTTATGTGAATAACACCCATAGTTCACATCGCCATGTGACCAACACCCAAAGGGTTTACTAGAGTCAATAATCTAGTTCACATCGCCATGTGATTAACACCCAAAGAGTACTAAGGTGTGATCATGTTTTGCTTCGTTAGAGAAGTCTAGTTAGCGGGTTTGTTACATTCAGATCCGTATGTATTTCGCAAATTTCTAGGTCTACAATGCTCTGCATGGAGCTACTCTAACTAATTGCTCCCACTTTCAATACGCATCCATATTGATACTTAGAGTCATCTGGATTAGTGCCAAAGCTTGCATCGGCGTAACTCTTTACGACGAACTCTTTATCACCTCCATAATCGAGAAACATTTCCTTAGTCATCCAGTAACTAAGGATAATTTGAGCGTTATCCAATGATCTACTCCTGGATCACTATTGTACCTCTTTGCCAAACTCATGACAAGGTACACAACAGGTTTGGCACACAACATGGCATACTTTATAGAACCTATGGCCGAGGCATAGGGAATGACTTTCATTCTTTCTCTATCTTCTGCCATGGTCAGGTTCTTGAGTCTTACTCAACTTCATACCTTATAACTCAGGCAAGAACTCCTTCTCTGACTGATCCATTTTGAACTACTTCAAAATCTTTACCAAGGTATGTACTAATCGAAAGTCTTACCAAGCGTCATGATCTATCTCTATAGATCTAGGTGCCTAATATGTAAGCAGCTCCACCGAGGTCTTTTATTGAAAAATTCTTATTCAAGTATCCTTTTATGCCATCCAGAAATTCTATATCATTTCCAATCAACAATATGGCATCCACATATAATATCAGAAATGCTACAGAGCTACCATTCACTTTCTTGTAAATACAGACTTCTCCAAAAGTCTGTATAAAACCATATGCTTTGATCACCTCATCAAAGCGTATATTCCAACTCCGAGATGCTTGCACCAGTCCATAGATGGATCGCTGGAGCTTGCACACTTTGTTAGCACCTTTAGGATCGACAAAATCTTTTGGTTGCATCATATACAACTCCTCTTTGAGGTACCCATTAAGGAATGCAGTTTTGACATCCATTTGCCAGATTTCATAATCATAAAATGCGGCAATTGCTAACATGATTCGGACAGACTTAAGCATCGCTATGGGTGAGAAAGTCTCATCGTAGTCAACTCCTTGAACTTGTTGAAAACCTTTCGCAACAAGTCAAGTTTTGTAGACAGTAACATTACCATCGACGTCAGTCTTCTTCTTAAAAATCCATTTTTTTTCAATGGCTTGCCGATCATCGGGCAAGTCAACCAAAGTCCACACTTTGTTCTCATACATAGACCCCATCTCAGATTTCAGGGCCTCAAGCCATTTTGTGGAATCTGGGCTCATCATTTCTTCCTCATAGTTCCTAGGTTCATCATGGTCTAGTAACACGACTTCCAGAACCGGGTTACCGTACCACTCTGGCGCGGAACGCACTCTAGTTGACCGACGAGGTTCAGTAGTAACTTGATCCGAAGTTTCATGATCATCATCATTAGCTTCCTCGCTGATTGGTGTAGGAATAACTGGAACTAGTTTCTGTGATGTACTACTGTCCAATTTGGGAGAAGGTACAATTACCTCATCAAGTTCCACTTTCCTTCCACTCACTTCTTTCGAGAGAAACTCCTTCCCTAGAAAGGATCCTTCTTAGCAACGAATATCTTGCCTTCGGATCTGTGATAGAAGGTGTACCCAATAGTTTCCTTTGGGTATCCTATGAAGACACATTTTTCTGACTTGAGTTCAAGCTTATCAGGTTGAAGCTTTTTCCCATAAGCACCGCAGCCCCAAACTTTAAGAAACGACAACTTTGGTTTCTTGCCAAACCACAGTTCATAAGGCGTCATCTCAATGGATTTAGATGGTGCCCTATTTAACGTGAATGCAGCTATCTCTAAAGCATAACCCCAAAACGATAGTGGTAAATCGGTAAGAGACATCATAGATCACACCATATCTAATAAAGTACAGTTACGACGTTCGGACACACCATTACGCTGTGGTGTTCCGAGTGGCGTGAGCTGTGAAACTATTCCACATTGTTTCAAATGAAGACCAAACTCGTAACTCAAATATTCGCCTCCGCGATAAGATCGCAGAAACTTTATTTTCTTGTTACAATGATTCTCTACTTCACTCTGAAATTCTTTGAACTTTTCAAATGTTTCAGACTTGTGCTTCATTAAGTAGATATACCCATATCTGCTCAAATCATCAGTGAAGGTTAGAAAATAACGATACCCGCCGTGAGCCTCAACACTCATCGGTCCACATACATCAGTATGTATGATTTCCTACAAATCTGCTGCTCGCTCCATTGTTCCGAAGAACGGAGTTTTAGTCATCTTGCCCATTGATACGTCTCCAACGTATTTATAATTTTTGATTGTTCTATGCTACTATATTATCCTTCTAGGATGTTTTATGGGCTTTTATATACACTTTTATATGATTTTTGGGACTAACCTATTAACCTAGAGCCCAGTGCCAGTTTATGTTTTTTCCTTGTTTTTGAGTTTTACAGAAAAGGAATATCGAACGGAGTCCAATTGACGTGCCAATTTTCGATGATTTTTTCTGGACCAAAAGAAGCCCCCGAAGTAAAAGAGTTGGGCCATGAGAGTCACGGGCTGCCCACGTGGGTGGGGGGCGCGCCCACCCCAAGTGGTGGCGCCCCCCCTATCTCGTGGAAAGCCCGGAGACCCCCCTGACGTGAGACCTACGCCAAAAATATCCTATAAATACAGAAACCTCCGGAAAATAACCTAGATCGGGAGTTCCGCCGCCGAAAGCCTCTATTGCCATCGAAAACCAATCTAGACCCCATCACAGCACCCTGCTGGAGGGGGAATCCCTCTCCAGTGGCCATCTTCATCATCCCGGCGCTCTCCATGACGAGGGAGGAGTAGTTCACCCTCGGGGGTGAGGGTATGTACCAGTAGCTATGCGTTTGATCTCTCTCTCTCTCTCTCTCTCTCTCTCTCTCTCTCGTGTTCTTGAGATGGCACGATCTTGATGTATCGCGAGCTTTGCTATTATAGTTGGATCTTATGATGTTTCTCCCCATCTACTCTCTTGTAATGGATTGAGTTTTCCCTTTGAAGTTATCTTATCGGATTGAGTCTTTATGGATTTGAGAACACTTGATGTATGTCTTGCATGTGCTTATCTGTGGTGACAATGGGATATCACGTGATTCACTTGATGTATGTTTTGGTGATCAACTTGCGGGTTCCGCGACCTTGGGAATCTATGCATAGGGGTTGGCACACGTTTTCGTCTTGACTCTCCGGTAGAAACTTTGGGGCACTCTTTGAAGTTCTTTGTGTTGGTTGAATAGATGTTTCTGAGATTGTGTGATGCATATCGTATAATCATGCCCACGGATACTTGAGGTGGCAATGGAGTATCTAGGTGACATTAGGGTTTTGGTTGATTTGTGTCTTAAGGTGTTATTCTAGTACGAACTCTATGATAGATTGAACGGAAAGAATAGCTTCATGCTATTTTACTACAGACTCTTGAATAGATCGATCAGAAAGAATAACTTTGAGGTGGTTTCGTACCCTACAATAATCTCTTCGTTTGTTCTCCGCTATTAGTTACTTTGGAGTGACTCTTTGTTGCATGTTGAGGGATAATTATCTGATCCAGTTATGTTATTATTGTTGAGAGAACTTGCACTAGTGAAAGTATGAGCCCTAGGCCTTGTTTCCTATCATTGCAACACCGTTTATGCTCACGTTTACCACTTGCTACCTTGCTGTTTTTATATTTTCTTATTACAAAAACCTATATCTACCATCCATATTACACTTGTATCACCATCTCTTCGCCGAACTGGTGCACCTATACAATTTACCAATGTATTGGGTTTGTTGGGGACACAAGAGATTCTTTGTTATTTGGTTGCAGGGTTGTTTGAGACATACCATCTTCATCCTACGCCTCCCACGGATTGATAAACCTTAGGTCATCCACTTGAGGGAAATTTGCTACTGTCCTACAAACCTCTGCATTTGGAGGCCCAACAACGTCTACAAGAAGAAGGTTGTGTAGTAGACATCAAGCTCTTTTCTGGCGTCGTTGCCCGGGAGGTGAGTGCTTGAAGGTATATCTTTAGATCTTGCAATCGAATCTTTTTGTTTCTTGTTTTATCACTAGTTTAGTTTATAATAGAAAACTAAAAAAATGGAATTAAGGTTACCTCATATGCTTCATCTTTCTAATACCTTTCTTGAAAATGATGGAAAGGAAAATTGTGCTCAATTGTTAGAAGAAGAATGCTATAAAATGTTTGGCACTAAATATTTGAATGATGAGCATGATTGCAATGTTGTTAGTGTGAATCCCTTGAATATCCATGATGCTAATGATATGCAAAGCCACAAGCTTGGGGATGCTATGTTTGATGAAGATGATATTTTTTGTCCCCCAAGTTTTGATGAGCAAATTTATTATGATGAAAGCATGCCTTCTATTTATGATGATTATTATGATGACACGTATGCTATAAAGAATAACCATGAAACTTGTCATCATGATTTTAGTTTTCAATTGGATTATGCTTCACATGATAGTTATTTTGTTGAATTTGCTCCTCTCACTACTATGAATGAGAAGAATTTTGCTTATGATGGGAGTAGTAAAATTTCTATGCAAGTACATCATGAAAAGAATGCTTTATGTGCTGGTTATATCGTTGAATTAATTCATGATGCTACTGAAAATTGTTATGAGAGAGGATCTTATGCTTCTACATATTGCAATAATATCATGTTTCCTCTCTATGTGCTTAAAATCTTGAAGTTATGCTCGTTTTCCCTTCCTATGCTAGTTGATTATCGTTCCCATAAGTTGTTTGCTCACAAAATCCCTATGCATAGGAAGTGGGTTAGACTTAAATGTGCTAGTTATATGCTTCATGATGCTCTCTTTATGTTTCAATTCTTATCTTTTATGCGAGCATCATTGAAATCATCATGCCTAGCTAGGGGCGTTAAACGATAGCGCTTGTTGGGAGGCAACCCAATTTTATTTTTGTTCTTTGTTTTTGCTTCTGTTTAGGAATAAACATTGCATCTAGCTTTTGCTTAGATGTGGTTTTGTGTTTTAATTAGTATTTGTGCCAAGTAGAACCTTTGGGAAGACTTGTGTGAAGTTTATGTGATCATGCTGTAAAAAACATAAACTTTAGCGCTCACGAGATTAGCTACCTTTTTTTTACAGAAGAGTGCTTTTTAGTTGATTCTATTTGCAGATGATTAATAGACAAATTCCTCACGTCCACCAATTTATTTCAGAATTATTTGAGTTACAGAAGTATTCGAAAGTTACAGATTGCTACAGACTGTTCTATTTTTTGATAAATTCTATTTTCTATGTGTTGTTTGCTTATTTTGATGAATCTATGAGTAGTATCGGAGGGTATGAACCATAGAGAAGTTGGAATACAGTAGATATTACATCAATATGAATTTAGAATGAGTTCACAACAGTACCTAAGTGGTGGTTTTATTTTCTTATACTAACGGAGCTTACGAGTTTTCTGTTGAGTTTTGTGTTGTGAAGTTTTCAAGTTTTGGGTAAAGATTCGATGGACTATGGAATAAGGAGTGGCAAGAGCCTAAGCTTGGGGATGCCCCGGATGGCATCCCCTCTTTCGTCTTCGTTCATCGGTAACCTTACTCGATGCTATATTTTTATTCACCACATGATATGTGTTTTGCTTGGAGCGTTATTTTCTTTTCTTTTGTTTTGCTTGCTGTTTGAATAAAATGAAATTCTTAAATTTTAGAGAGTCTTCACATAGTTACATAATTATTCAACTACTCATTGATCTTCACTTATATCTTCTGGAGTAGTTTGTCATTTGCTCTAGTGCTTCACTTATATCTTTTTAGAGCACGGCGGTGGTTTTATTTTGAAGAAATAGATGAACTCTCATGCTTCACTTATATTATTTTGAGAGTCTTTTTAGAACAACATGGTAATGTGCTTTGGTTATAAAACTAGTCCTAATATGATAGGCATCCAAGATGAATGTAGTAAAAACTTTCACATAAAGTGCATTGAATATGATGAGAAGTTTGATACTTGATGATTGTTTTGAGATATGAGATGGTGATATTAGAGTCATGCTAGTGGAGTAATTATGAATTTGAGAAATACTTGTGTGTAGCATGAATGTATGGTGAACCGCTATGTGATGAAGTTAGAGCATGAGGTATTTATTGAGTGTCATCCTTTGTGTGGAGGTCAGGGGCGCGCGATGGTTAACTCCTACCAACCTCCCCCCTAGGAGTATGCGTTGATTACTTTGTTTTGATGACTCGTAAATTTTTGCAATAAGTATATGATTTCTTTATGACTAATGTTGAGTCCATGGATTATACGCACTCTCACCCTTCCACCATTGCTAGCCTCTCTCGTACCGCGCAACTCTCGCCGGTACCATACACCCACCATATATCTTCCTCAAAACAGCTACCATACCTACCTATCATGGCATTTCCATAGCCATTTCAAAATATATTGCCATGCAACTTTCCACCGTTCCGTTCATATGACATGCTTCATATTGTCATATTGCCATGCATGATCATGTAGTTGACATCGTATTCGTGGCTAGGCTACCATGCATAATTTTTCATACATGTCACTCTTGATTCATTGCACATCCCGGTGCACCGCCGGAGGCATTCACTTAGAGTCATATCTTGTTGTAGCTTCGAGTTGTAATCTTTGAGTTGTAAGTAAATAAAAGTGTGACGATCTTCATTATTAGAGCATTGTCCCATGTGAGGAAACAAAAAAGAGAGAAAGGCCAAATAAAAAAAAGAGATGGCCAAAAAAAGAGGGGGGCTAAAAAAAAGAAGCCCCTAAAAAAACAAAGAGAGAAGGGACAATGCTACTATCCTTTTCCACACCCGTGCTTCAAAGTAGCACCATAATTTTCATGATAGAGAGACTCTTGTTTTGTCACTTTCATATACTAGTGGGAATTTTCATTATAGAACTTGGCTTGTATATTCCAACGATGGGCTTCCTCAAAATGCCCTAGGTCTTCGTGAGCAAGCAAGTTGGATGCACACCCACTTAGTTTCTTTTTGTCGAGCTTTCATACACTTATAGCTCTAGTGCATCCGTTACATGGCAATCCCTACTCACTCACATTGATATCTATTGAAGGGCATCTCCATAGCCCATTGATATGCCTAGTTGATGTGAGACTATCTTCCTCCTTTTTGTCTTCTCCACAACCACCACTCTATTCCACCTATAGTGCTATATCCATGGCTCACGCTCATGTATTGCATGAAAGTTGAAAGGTTTGAAAAAATTTGAGTATGAAAATAATAGCTTGGCTGAAACCGGGGTTGTGCATGATATGAATATCTTGTGTGATGAAGAGGGAACATAGCCAGACTATATGATTTTGTAGGGATAACTTTCTTTGGTCATGTTATTTTGAGAAGACATGATTGCTTTGTTAGTATGCTTGAAGTATTATTATTCTTATGTCAATATAGACTTTTGTCTTGAATCTTTCGGATCTGAACATTCATGCCACAATAAAGAGAATTACATTGAGAATTATGTTAGTTAGCATTCCACATCAAAAATTCTGTTTTTATCATTTACCTACTCGAGGACGAGCAAGAATTAAGTTTGGGGATGCTTGATACGTCTCCAACGTATCAATAATTTTTGATTGTTCCATGCTATTATATTATCCTTCTAGGATGTTTTATGGGCTTTTATATACACTTTTATATGATTTTTGGGACTAACCTATTAACCTAGAGCTCAGTGCCAGTTTATGTTTTTTTCCTTGTTTTTGAGTTTTACAGAAAAGGAATATCAAACGGAGTCCAATTGATGTGCCAATTTTTGATGATTTTTTCTGGACCAAAAGAAGCCCCCGAAGTAAAAGAGTTGGGCCAGGAGAGTCATGGGCTGCCCACAAGGGTGGGGGGCGCGCCCACCCCAAGTGGTGGCGCCCCCCTATCTCGTGGACAGCCTGGAGACCCCCCTGACGTGAGACATACACCAAAAAAATCCTATAAATACAGAAACCTCCAGAAAATAACCTAGATCGGGAGTTCGCTGCCGAAAGCCTCTCTTGCCATCGAAAACCAATCTAGACCCTGTTCCGGCACCCTGTCGGAGGGGGAATCCCTCTCCGGTGGCCATCTACATCATCCCGGCGCTCTCCATGATGAGGGAGGAGTAGTTCACCCTCGGGGCTAAGGGTATGTACCAGTAGCTATGTGTTTGATCTCTCTCTCTCTCTCTCATGTTCTTGAGATGGCACGATCTTGATGTATTGTGAGATTTTCTATTATAGTTGGATCTTATGATGTTTCTCCCCCTCTACTCTCTTGTAATGGATTGAGTTTTTCCTTTGAAGTTATCTTATCGGATTGAGTCTTTAAGGATTTGAGAACACTTGATGTATGTCTTGCATGTGCTTATATGTGGTGACAATGGGATATCACGTGATCCACTTGATGTATGTTTTGGTGATCAACTTGCGGGTTCTGTGACCTTGGGAATCTATGCATAGGGGTTGGCAGGCGTTTTCGTCTTGATTCTCTGGTAGAAACTTTGGGGCACTCTTTGAAGTTCTTTGTGTTGGTTGAATAGATGTTTCTGAGATTGTGTGATGCATATCGTATAATCATGCCCACGGATACTTGAGGTGACAATGGAGTATCTAGGTGACATTAGGGTTTTGGTTGATTTGTGTCTTAAGGTGTTAATCTAGTACGAGCTCTATGATAGATTGAACGAAAAGAATAGCTTCGTGCTATTTTACTACGGACTCTTGAATAGATCGATCAGAAAGACTAGCTTTGAGGTGGTTTCGTACCCTACAATAATCTCTTCGTTTGTTCTCCGCTATTAGTTACTTTGGAGTGACTCTTTGTTGCATGTTGAGGGATAGTTATATGATCTAGTTATGTTATTATTGTTGAGAGAACTTGCACTAGTGAAAGTATGAACCCTGGGCCTTGTTTCCTATCATTGCAACACCGTTTATGCTCACGTTTACCACTTGCTACCTTGCTGTTTTTATATTTTCTTATTACAAAAACCTATATCTACCATCCATATTACACTTGTATCACCATCTTCGCCGAACTAGTACACCTATACAATTTACTATTGTATTGGGTGTGTTGGGGACACAAGAGACTCCTTGTTATTGTTGGAAATATGCCCTAGAGGCAATAATAAAAGTATTATTATTATATTTCCTTGTTCATGATAATTGTCTGTTATTAATGCTTGAATTGTATTGTACGGAAACAGCGATATATGTGTGAATATATAGACCACAATGTGTCCCTGGTAAGCCTCTAGTTACCAGCTCGTTGATCAACAGATGGTCATGGTTTCCTGACCATGGACATAGGATGTCAGTGATAACGGGATCACATCATTAGGAGAATGATGTGATGGACAAGACCCAATCCTGAGCCTAGCACGAGATCGTTAAGTTCGTAATGCATAAGCTTTTCCGGTGTCAAGTATTTATTCCTTAGACCATGAGGTTGTGCAACTCCCGGATGCCGTAGGAATACTTTGGGTGTGCCAAACGTCACAACGTAACTGGGTGGCTATAAAGGTACGCAACGGGTATCTCTGAAAGTATCTGTTGAGTTGGTACGAACCGAGACTGGGATATTGTCACTCCGTATGACGGAGAGGTACCTCTGGGCCCACTCGATAAGACATCATCATAATGAGCTCAAAGTGACTAAGGAGTTAGTCACGGGATGATGGATTACGGAACGAGTAAAGAGACTTGCCATGACGAGATTGAACAAGGTATCGGGCATACCGACGATCGAATCTCGGGCAAGTACCGTACCGATGGACAAAGGGAATAACATACGGGATTGAGTGAATCCTTGACACAGTGGTTCATCCGATGAGATCATCGAGGAACACGTGGGAACCAACATGGGTATCCAGATCCCGCTGTTGGTTATTGACCGGAGAGTCGTCTCGGTCATGTCTACGTGTCTCCCGAACCCGTAGGGTCTACACACTTAAGGTTCGGTGACGCTAGGGTTGTAGAGATACATGCACATGGAAACCCGAATGTTGTTCGGAGTCCCGGATGAGATCCCGGGCATCACGAGGAGTTCCGGAATGGTCCGGAGGTAAAGAATGATATATAGGAAGTCCAGTTTCGGCCATCGGGTGAACTCCGGGGGTCACCGGGAGTGTTTCGGGACCCCGGTGGTCCCGGGGGTCCACCGGGTGGGGCCACCCATCCCGGTGGGTCCCCTAGGCCGCAAGGGGAAGGGGGCCAGTGATGGGCCTCGAACCCCTCGTTGGTTACCCCAAGTGGAAGGTGTAAGATGCAGTATGTAGAAGTGTTTTCCCTTAGCAAAGATGCCAAGGATCGAATCCCCAGAGACTCCTAGGTTCAACAAGTAGGTGTCAACTGCTAATGGCGCATATTAGCAATCAACGTGGACCTGCACACAGATACAAATAAGTTTGCTCCCAACGAGTACAGAGAGGTTATCAATCCCTCCGGCCTTGTAGTTCACAAAGGGTTAAAAGCAAATGATAGTAGTGATAGATAGTGTTTTGCAATAGTAAGTAAATAGCGAAAAGTAAATAGCGGATGTGATCAATGATGGTAATATGGACCGGAGTCTCATGATGTTCACTAGTGATGTCTCTCTCCCAAAAGACGATAAAACAGCTATGTGAGGTAAACAAATTACAGCTGGGCAATTGACAGGACCATGAACGCAAACCAATGCTGATTACATTGCAGAAAGGTTGAGGTTCAAAGCATGGGCGGTACGCCAAAGTAAGTAGACCGAAATCCATCAATATCTACTACTAATCATCCACCTTGAGATATCTATCCAGAACATCTCGCTGGTATTAAGTTGCGAGTCCCACCCATAGTGTAAACTCAATGCAACAGACAACTGCATTAAAAGAACTTTGCGTAAAGTAAACAATCCTTGCACCCGCGGGCACAAGCACCGTTGTTTTCCCCCTTGTGGCAACAGCACATCCCCTAGACTCATGTTTCTGCCACTCAAGCTAGTCATCGAGGGGCATGAACCCACAATCGAGCATAACGTTCCCTCTTGGAGTCACTACGTATTACTTGGCCAAAGCAATAAATAACAACGAAGAACATGCAAGAATTACTTATGAACATAAATATAAAAGAGGTAGATCAAATATATTACTCAAGATCAATCTGAACATAATCTCACAATCCATCGGATCCCAGCAAACTCAACATAGCAACAGCATAAGGATTACATAGGTGCCTCGATCATGTAGGGCAGCTCACGAGGACTAATTAGTGAAGCATAAGAACGGGAGGAGAACATCACATAGCTACTGGTCATGGACTCATGGTCCAAGGGAGACTACTCACGAGTCATCCGGGAGGCGTCCATGGTGGTGGAGAAGCTCCCGGTGGTGATCCTCCCCTCCGGCAGGATGCCGGGAAGAGTTCTCCTGGTGCTCCCGATCTTGGAAGCGGCGGCGGCGGCGGAATAGAGATGGGATCGCGAAAAGAGTTCCTGTTCTGAGGGTTTCGGAGGACGCTTTAAATATATGCCAAAGGGGAGCGTCGGGGAAGCTTCGCGGGGCCCAGGCGCCCCCCCCGGCGCGGCCCAGGGGGGGGGGGGGGGCGCCGCCAGGGCGCCTGGAGCCCTGGTGGCCCCCCCCGGCTGCCCTTCGGACGCAGTGTTGTTTCCGGAACGCTGAGTTTTTATATAATTTTTCTGGATTTTTTCTGGCAGTTCTCGTAACGTGAAAACCTGAAATACAAAAACAGCCGAAAACAGAAACTGGCACTGGGGTGCACTGGATTAGTAAGTTAGTCCAAATATGATCAAAAGTGTATGGAAGTGTATGAATATCATAGCAATATCACCCAAAAGTGGCATGGAGCAAGCAGAAATTATAGATACGTTTTGGACGTATCAACATCCCCAAGCTTAATTCCTGCTCGTCCTCGAGTAGGTAAATGATAACAAGAATAATTTCTGTGGTGACATGCTATTAACCATATAGGACTTTTTCATAGTCATATGACAAAAGCTTACTGAGACAATGATTCTATAGTAATTAAGTTGCCTCAAGAGAAAATCACAAATGACTGAAAGTTTTACAACATGACATTGAAGCATCAAATAGATTTGCAATGAACATGATGTGCAAATATGATAAAGTGATATCTAGCTTGCCCCCTTTAGTGAAGCAAAACATAAATGCAGGGGCACCTTCAAGGTTTAAGTGATGACTAGATACAATGATTTCAAAATAAACAATATCACAATCATGCAAAAGACAATGCTACTTTGGGACAATGCACATTACACTTAGAATGACAATCATGCTCTTAGTAGTTGGTGCTTGAAGAAAGAAGGTGGAGACTCAACATAAAAGTAAAAGATGGTTATGTGCTAGAGTTTTTTTTATTTTGAAAACATGGAAGCAATTTTGTCAACGGTAGTAGTACTTCATATGTGTCATGTATAAGACATCCTATAAGTTGCAAGCCTCATGCATCGAATACCAATAGTGCTCGCACCTTGTCCTAATTAGCTCGGATTTCCATGGGTTATCATTGCATTACATATGTTTCAACTAAGTGTCACAAAGGGGTACCTCTATGCCACCTGTACAAAGGTCCAAGGAGATAAATCGCATTTGATTTCTCGTTTTTGATAGATCTCAACTTGAGGACATCCATACCGGGACAACATAGAAAATAGATGATGGACTCCTCTTAAATGCATAAGCATATTCTCATAAGAGATTGAGGATTAAGTCCAAGCTAAAACTTCCACCATGATGCATGGCTTTGGTTGGCGGCCCAATGTTCTTCTCTAACAATATGCATATTCATTCAACCCACGGCAAATCACCCTTACTTCAGACAAGACGAACATGCATAGCAACTCACATGATATTCAACAAAAGTGTGATAGTTGATGGCGTCCCCAGAAACATGGTTACCGCTCAGCAAGCAACTTATAAGAAATAAGATACATAGGCAACATATTCTTTACCACAATAGTTTTTAAGCTACTTTCCCATGAGCTATGTATTGCAAGGTTAGTCTGCTTAGTACAGGTGGAGGTTAGCAAAAGACTGGGAGCGACCAACTAAGAGAGCAATGACGGTCATAATCATGCAGAGCGACAACGCAATATTGAATCAGGCATGGTAGTTATATCGCTATTCAGAAATGAAAGATCATCAAAGCTTGACAGACTTTCTTTACAGTCTTAAATATGCGTGAGCATACACCAAGTCAATCAAAATAAATTCTTGAAGGAAGATATTACTAAACCATACCACATCATAGGCAAACAAATCAAGTTGGTACTCCAATAACACATTGGGAATCCCCCAGCTATTTGAGACTAACCACAAGAAAACCTGAACTACTAAGTGCCATCATGCAAGTAGCATCTTTATCATAGACATATTAACCAATGAAACGGAAGCAAACTCTCTTAATAAGGTGTGCATGATAATTAAAGAGAGTTCAAGCAACCAACTAAACAAAAGCTCTTTGAAAAAGATAAGCATGAATACTAAGAGCAGAGCATGATAGTAGCTATTAAAAGACAAAGAACACACACAACATAGATAGACATGAAAATTCTATGTTATGCTCTAGGTAGAAGTGGAGCGTGTTTCTCTCCCACATAAAGAATGCTGAGTTCCGACTCGTTATGAAAAACTAAAAAGAAAACTAAAAGCAAGACGCTCCAAGCATAGCACATAACACATGAAGTGATAAAAATATAGCGAAACGAAAGACGAACTGATAATGTTGATGGAGAAGGGGATGCACGGGGGCATCCCCAAGCTTAGACGCTTGAGTCTCCTTGAATATTTCTTGGGGGTGCACGGGGGCATCCCCAAGCTTGAGCGCTTGACACTCCTGAATCTTTTTATCATCTTCCCTCGCACACTTGAAAACTCCCTTCATACATAACTCATCATAATCTGATTAGCGAGGTTAGTACCCTTAATAAAATAATTATACCTTGCTGGAAATAAAGATATTCTTGAAGTTCTACTGTTTCTCAAGATTGCCAAAAGGTTTTTGCAAAGAAAAAGCAAGCTCTTGATTTGCAAAATGAAGGGAAGGCAAAACAGGACAGAATCTGTGAAAAACAGAACAGCAGGTAGTAATCGATCTGTTCGGGATACTTCTGCAACTCAAATCAAAAAACTCAGAACAGATGCACGAAAGAAAATTATATAAAGAACGCTGTCGAAAAAATTCAGACCAAAAAGATGATCTGGTGATTTTATACGAATTTTTCTATCCAAGGACAGAATCTGTTTCCTGGACAGCACCTCACAACTTTTGAACTTTCTAACAATCAGAGGCTATACTTGGCACAAATATGAAAAGCAAAGATACAATGATGATGCTACAGCAGTAAACAACATCAAGACACAACGAAAGCAAAAAATTTATTCATGTGGGCTGCCTCCCAAAAGCGCTTTCTTTTATGCCTTTAAGCTAGGCATAATGCATAGATCAAGTTGTATCAATTGAACCATCATCAAGATCATCAAAAAGCTCTTCAATAACACAACTAGTTTTAAGAGGACTCTCAAATAAAGGCCTCATAGAGATACTCCTAGGTAGAAGACCAAAAGGATAAAAGTCAAGGGAAGATTCATTTATAAATTTATCAAAGACAGGTGTTTCTTCCAAGGTCTTAACAGTTTCAACCCCTTTGGCAATAGATGGATTACTTTTAGAATGGGGAGCCTTTGGAACGTGAACGAACTTAGGATCCCTCTTTGCCGGAGTTTCTACCTTTTTGGTTTTGATTGAGGAGAAGGTGGTTCCTAGAGTGTCAAATATTTCCTCAATCTTATCTACCCTAGAAGAGTCCAAGTCATGGAATTTGACGGTCTCCAAGATTTTAAAAAATTTATGCATGGAGATATCAAGTCTATTCAAATTCCCTTGGATCTTATGATCTAACTCATTCATCTTATTAATGCTTGGCATCTCTAGCTCTATCTTTTCAAGTTTTTTCATAATGTGAGCTAGGGTGATGTCCTCTCGAATGCTAACAACAGGGAGATTCCCAACAAGATTTTCAATAATACTAAGAGCCTCCCAAACTGGGGCCTCTAGGAAATTCCCATTGATAGCAGTATCTAGAATAAACCTATTCCAAGAAGTAATTCCAACATAAAAATTTCTAAGCAAGATAGTAGTAGGTTGCTTCTTGGTGGCTCTTTTTTGTGAATCATTAATTCTATACCAAGCATCTTTCAAACTTTCCCCACCTCTTTGTTTAAAGGTGAGAACTTCTGCCTCGTCAAAGACAAAAGGACCCGACATAATGACAACTAAAGAACGAGATAACTATTTTTGTGATTTTCGATAAAGGATACTAAAGCAAAAATGAAAGGTAAACTAACAAGACTAAAAAGCAAAGGTAAAAGATAGCATGCAACTCCCCTATCCTGAAGAGTGGAGTCCCCGGCAACGGCGCCAGAAAATACTCCTTGATGGGCCTCGAACCCCTCGTTGGTTACCCCAAGTGGAAGGTGTAAGATGCAGTATGTAGAAGTGTTTTCCCTTAGCAAAGATGCCAAGGATCGAATCCCCAGAGACTCCTAGGTTCAACAAGTAGGTGTCAATTGCTAATGGCGCAAATTAGCAATCAACGTGGACCTGCACACAGATAAAAATAACTTTGCTCCCAACGAGTAGAGAGAGGTTGTCAATCCCTCCGGCCTTGTAGTTCACAAAGGGTTAAAAGCAAATGATAGTAGTGATAGATAGTGTTTTGCAATAGTAAGTAAATAGCGAAAAGTAAATAGCGGATGTGATCAATGATGGTAATATGGACCGGAGTCTCATGATGTTCACTAGTGATGTCTCTCTCCCAAAAGACGATAAAACAGCTATGTGAGGTAAACAAATTACAGCTGAGCAATTGACAGGACCACGAACGCAAACCAATGCTGATTACATTGCAGAAAGGTTGAGGTTCAAAGCATGGGCGGTACGCCAAAGTAAGTAGACCGAAATCCATCAATATCTACTACTAATCATCCACCTTGAGATATCTATCCAGAACATCTCGCTGGTATTAAGTTGCGAGTCCCACCCATAGTGTAAACTCAATGCAACAGACAACTGCATTAAAAGAACTTTGCGTAAAGTAAACAATCCTTGCACCCGCGGGCACAAGCACCGTTGTTTTCCCCCTTGTGGCAACAACACATCCCCTAGACTCATGTTTCTGTCACTCAAGCTAGTCATCGAGGGGCATGAACCCACAATCGAGCATAACGTTCCCTCTTGGAGTCACTACGTATTACTTGGCCAAAGCAATAAATAACAATGGAGAACATGCAAGAATTACTTATGAACATAAATATAAAAGAGGTAGATCAAATATATTACTCAAGATCAATCTGAACATAATCTCACAATCCATCGGATCCCAGCAAACTCAACATAGCAACAGCATAAGGATTACATAGGTGCCTCGATCATGTAGGGCAGCTCACGAGGACTAATTAGTGAAGCACAAGAACGGGAGGAGAACATCACATAGCTACTGGTCATGGACTCATGGTCCAAGGGAGACTACTCACGAGTCATCCGGGAGGCATCCATGGTGGTGGAGAAGCTCCCGGTGGTGATCCTCCCCTCCGGCAGGGTGTCGGGAAGAGTTCTCCTGGTGCTCCCGATCTTGGAAGCGGCGGCGGCGGCGGAACAGAGATGGGATCGCGAAAAGAGTTCCTGTTCTGAGGGTTTCGGAGGACGCTTTAAATATATGCCAAAGGGGAGCGTCGGGGAAGCTTCGGGGGGCCCAGGCGCCCCCCCGGCGCGGCCCAGGGGGGGCGCGCCGCCAGGGCGCCTGGAGCCCTGGTGGCCCCCCCGGCTGCCCTTCGGACGCAGGGTTGTTTCCGGAACGCTGATTTTTTATATAATTTTTCTGGATTTTTTCTGGCAGTTCTCGTAACGTGACAACCTGAAATACAAAAACAGCCGAAAACAGAAACTGGCACTGGGGTGCACTGGATTAGTAAGTTAGTCCAAATATTATCAAAAGTGTATGGAAGTGTATGAATATCATAGCAATATCACCCAAAAGTGGCATGGAGCAAGCAGAGTGGGCTGGCGCACCCATATGGGACCCCTCCATGCACCTAGGGTTGAAACCCTAGGGGGAGGGGGCGCTCCCTATGCCTTGGGGGGCAAGTTTCCCCCCTTGGCCGCCGCCCCACCCTGGAGATCTGATCTCCCAGGGTCGGCGCCCCCCTTGGCCCCTATATATAGTGGGGGGGGGGGGGAGAGGGCAGCCGCACCCCAAGCCTCTGGCGCCTCTTCCCCCTCCCTTCACACTTCCTACTCCTCCGCAGGGCGCCGACGAAGCCCTGCAGGTTTTCCTGTTGCATCCACCACCACGCCGTCGTGCTGCTGGATCTCCGACAACCTCTCCTCCACCCTTGCTGGATCAAGAAGGAGGAGACGTCGCTGTACCGTACGTGTGTTGAACGCGGAGGTGCCGTCCGTTCGGTGCTGGGATCGTCGGTGACGAGGAACGCGAAGAGTACGACTACTTCATCCACGTTCCTTCGAACGCTTCCGCACGCGATCTACAAAGGGTATGTAGATGCACTCCATTATGCTCGTTGCTAGATGACTCCTTAGATTGATCTTGGTGAAGTGTAGGAATTTTTTTGAATTCTGCTACGTTCCCCAACAGTGGCATCTGAGCTAGGTCTTTGTGTAGCTTCTTGCACGAGTAGAACACAAACAAGTTGTGGGCGTTGAGTTTGCTCAATTTTCTTGCCGTCACTAGTCCAATCTTGTTTCGGCAGCATTGTGGGATGAAGCGGCCCGGACCGACCTTACACGTACGCTTACGTGAGACTGGTTCCACCGACAGACATGCACTAGATGCATAAGGTGGCTGGTTGGTGTCTGTCTCTCCCACTTTAGTCGGATTGGATTCGATGAACAGGGTCCTTATGAAGGGTAAATAGAAATTGACAAATCACGTTGTGGTTTTGGCGTAGGTAAGAAACGTTCTTGCTAGAAAACCTATAGAAGCCACGTAAAAACTTGCAACAACAATTAGAGGTCGTGTAACTTGTTCTTGCAGCATGTGCTATGTGATGTGGTATGGACAAGAAGATGTGATGAATGATATATGTGATGTATGAGATTGATCATGTTCTTGTAATAGGGAATCACGACTTGCATGTCGATGAATTTGACAACCGACAGGAGCCATAGGAGTTGTCTTAATTATTGTATGACCTGCGTGTCACCGAATAACGCCATGTACTTACTTTATTTTATTGCTAAATGTTAGCCATAGTAGTAGAAGTAATAGTTGGCGTGACGACTTCATGAAGACACGATGATGGAGATCATGGTGTCGAGCCAGTGACAAAGATAATCATGGTGCCCCGAAGATGGAGATCGAAGGAGCAATATGATATTGGCCATATCATGTCACTTTATTTGATTTCATGTGATGTTTATCATGTTTATGCATCTTGTTTACTTAGAACGACGGTAGTAAATAAGATGATCTCTCACTAAAAATTTCAAGAATTGTGTTCCCCCTAACTGTGCACCGTTGCTAAGGATCGTTGTTCCGAAGCACCACGTGATGATCGGGTGTGATAGGTTCTAACATTCGCATACAACGGGTGTAAGCCAGATTTACACACGCAATACACTTAGGGTTCACTTGATGAGCCTAGCATGTACAGACATGGCCTCGGAACACGGAAGATCGAAAGGTCGAACATGAGTCGTATAGAAGATACGATCAACATGAAAGATGTTCACCGTTGATGACTAGTCCGTCTCACGTGATGATCGGACACGGGCTAGTCGATGCGGATCATGTATCACTTAGATGACTAGAGAGATGTCAATCTGAGTGGGAGTTCATTAAAATTTGATTAAGATGAACTTAGTCTAAATTCTTTACAATATGTCTTGTAGATCAAATGGCCCACGCTCATGTCACCCTCAACTTCAACGCGTTCCTAGAGAAATCCAAGCTGAAAGACGATGGTAGCAACTATACGGACTGGGTCCGTAACCTGAGGATCATCCTCATAGCTGCCAAGAAAACTTATGTCCTAGAAGCACCGTTAGGTGACGCTCCCGCCCCGGCAAACCAAGATGTTATGAACGCTTGGCAGTCACGTTGTGATGATTACTCCCTGGTTCAGTGCGGCATGCTCTACAGCTTAGAATCGGGGCTCCAAAAGCGTTTTGAGCACCACGGGGCATATGAGATGTTCCAAGAGCTGAAAATGGTTTTCCAGGCTCATGCCCGAGTTGAGAGATATGATGTCTCCAATGCATTCTATAGCTGTAAGATGGAGGAAAACAGTTCTGTCAGTGAGCACATCCTCAAGATTTCTGGGTTGCACAACCGCTTGTCTCAGTTGGGAATGAATCTCCCAGACGAAGCGGTCGTTGACAGAATCCTCCAGTCGCTCCCACCAAGCTACAATAGCTTCCTATTTAACTTCAATATGCAGGGGATGGAGAAGTCCATTCCCGAGGTATATTCAATGCTGAAATCAGCGGAGGTGGAGATCAAGAAAGAGCATCAAGTGTTGATGGTAAATAAAACCACTAAGTTCAAGAAGGGCAAGGGTAAGAAGAACTTCAAGAAGGACGACAAGGGAGTTGCCGCGCCCGGTAAGCCAGTTGCCAGGAAGAAGCCAAAGTATGGACCCAAGCCTGAGACTGAGTGCTTTTATTGCAAGGGAACTGGTCACTGGAAGCGGAACTGCCCCAAGTACTTAGCGGACAAGAAGGCCGGCAACGTCAAAGGTATATGTGATATACATGTTATTGATGTGTACCTTACCAGCGCTCGTAGTAGCTCCTGGGTATTTGATACCTGTGCAGTTGCTCATATTTGTAACTCTAAGCAGGAGTTGCGGAATAAGCGGAGACTGGCGAAGGACGAGGTGACGATGCGTGTCGGGAATGGTTCTAAGGTCGATGTGATCGCCGTCGGCACGCTGCCTCTACATCTACCCTCGGGATTAGTTTTAAACCTTAATAATTGTTATTTAGTACCAGCTTTGAGCATGAACATTGTATCTGGATCTCGTCTTATGCGAGATGGCTACTCATTTAAATATGAGAATAATGGTTGTTCTATTTATTTGAGAGATATGTTTTATGGTCATGCCCCGCTGGTCAATGGTTTATTTTTGATGAATCCCGATCGTGATGATACACATATTCATAGTGTGAATGCCAAAAGATGTAAAGTTGACAATGATAGTCCCACATACTTGTGGCACTGCCGCCTTGGTCATATTGGTGTCAAACGTATGAAGAAGCTTCATGCAGATGGACTTCTGGAGTCCCTTGATTATGAATCATTTGACACGTGCGAACCATGCCTCTTAGGCAAGATGACCAAGACTCCGTTCTCCGGAACAATGGAGCGAGCAACCAACTTATTGGAAATCATACATACCGATGTGTGCGGTCCAATGAGTGTTGAGGCTCGCGGAGGCTATCGTTATGTTCTCACCCTCACAGATGACTTGAGTAGATATGGGTATATCTACTTGATGAAACACAAGTCTGAGACCTTTAAAAAGTTCAAGGAATTTCAGAATGAGGTTGAGAATCAACGTGACAGAAAAATAAAGTTCTTGCGATCGGATCGTGGGGGTGAATATTTAAGTCATGAATTTGGCACGCACCTTAGGAACTGTGGAATTGTTTCACAATTGACACCGCCCGGAACACCTCAGCGTAACGGTGTGTCCGAACGTCGAAATCGTACTCTGTTGGACATGGTGCGATCTATGATGTCTCTCACCGACTTACCGCTATCTTTTTGGGGTTATGCTTTAGAGACTGCCGCATTCACTTTAAATAGGGCTCCGTCAAAATCCGTTGAGACGACACCGTATGAACTTTGGTTTGGCAAGAAACCGAAGCTGTCGTTTATGAAAGTTTGGGGTTGCGATGCTTATGTCAAGAAACTTCAACCTGAGAAGCTCGAACCCAAATCAGAAAAATGCGTCTTCATAGGATACCCAAAGGAAACGATTGGGTACACCTTCTACCACAGATCCGAAGGCAAAGTCTTTGTTGCCAAGAATGGATCCTTTCTGGAGAAAGAGTTTCTCTCGAAAGAAGTGAGTGGGAGGAAAGTAGAACTTGATGAGGTGACAGTCACCCCTCCCGAACCGGAAAGTAGCGCAGCGCAGGAAATTGTTCCTGAGGTGCCTACACCAACAAGGGAGGAAGTTAATGATGATGATCATGAAGAAACAGATCAAGTTACTACTGAACTTCGAAGGTCCACGAGGGCACGTTCCGCACCAGAGTGGTACGGCTACCCTGTCATGGAAATCATGTTGTTAGACAACGGTGAACCTTCGAACTATGAAGAAGCGATGGCGGGCCCGGATTCCAATAAATGGCTTGGAGCCATGAAATCCGAGATAGAATCCATGTATAAAAACAAAATATGGACTTTGGTGGACTTACCTGATGATAGGCGTGCCATAGAAAATAAATGGATATTTAAGAAAAAGACAGACGCGGATGGTAATGTGACCATCTATAAGGCTCGGCTTGTCGCTAAGGGTTATCGACAAGTTCAAGGGATTGACTACGACGAGACTTTCTCTCTCGTAGCGATGCTGAAGTCAGTCAGAATCATGTTAGCAATTGCCGCATTCTATGATTATGGGATATGGCAAATGGACGTCAAAACGGCATTCCTTAATGGCTTCCTCAAGGAAGAGCTGTATATGATGCAGCCGGAAGGTTTTGTCGATCCAGAAAATGCTAACAAGGTATGCAAGCTCCAGCGCTCGATTTACGAGCTGGTGCAAGCATCTCGGAGTTGGAATATTCGCTTTAATGATGTGATCAAAGCGTTTGGCTTTATACAGACTTGGGGAGAAGCCTGTATCTACAAGAAAGTGAGTGGGAGCTCTGTAGCATTTCTCATATTATATGTGGATGACATATTGCTGATGGGAAATGATATAGAATTCTTGGAAAGTGTAAAGGCCTACTTGAATAAGAGTTTTTCAATGAAGGACCTTGGAGAAGCTGCTTACATATTAGGCATCAAAATCTATAGAGATAGATCAAGACGCCTCATCGGTCTTTCACAAAGTACATACCTTGACAAGATATTGAAGAAGTTCAATATGGATCAGTCCAAGAAGGGGTTCTTGCCTGTTTTGCAAGGTATGAGATTGAGCAAGGCTCAGTCCCCGACCACGGCAGAAGATAGAGAAAAGTTGAGTGTCATTCCCTATGCCTCAGCCATAGGTTCTATCATGTATGCCATGCTGTGTACCAGACCTGATGTGAACCTTGCCATAAGTTTGGTAGGGAGGTACCAAAGTGATCCTGGTATGGAACACTGGACAGCGGTCAAGAACATCCTAAAGTACCTGAAGAGGACTAAGGATATGTTTCTTGTTTATGGAGGTGACGAAGAGCTCGTCGTAAAGGGTTACGTCGATGCTAGCTTCGACACAGATCTAGATGACTCTAAGTCACAAACCGGATACATGTATATTTTGAATGGTGGAGCAGTTAGCTGGTGCAGTTGCAAGCAGAGCGTCGTGGCGCATTATACATGTGAAGTGGAGTACATAGCTGCTTGCGAAGCAGCACAAGAAGGAGTCTGGATGAAGGAGTTCATCACCGACCTAGGAGTCATTCCAAGCGCGTCAAGCCCGATGACTCTCTTCTGTGACAACACTGGAGCTATTGCCATTACCAAGGAGCCCAGGTTTCACAAGAAGACCAAGCACATCAAGCGCCGTTTCAACTCCATCCGGAATTATGTTCAAGATGGAGACATAGACATTTGTAAAGTGCATACGGATCTGAATGTTGCAGACCCGTTGACTAAACCTCTTCCACGGGCAAAACATGATCAACACCAGAACTCTATGGGTGTTCGATTCATCACAATGTAACTAGATTATTGACTCTAGTGCAAGTGGGAGACTGTTGGAAATATGCCCTAGAGGCAATAATAAAAGTATTATTATTATATTTCCTTGTTCATGATAATTGTCTGTTATTCATGCTTGAATTGTATTGTACGGAAACAGCGATACATGTGTGAATATATAGACCACAATGTGTCCCTGGTAAGCCTCTAGTTACCAGCTCGTTGATCAACAGATGGTCATGGTTTCCTGACCATGGACATAGGATGTCAGTGATAACGGGATCACATCATTAGGAGAATGATTTGATGGACAAGACCCAATCCTGAGCCTAGCACGAGATCGTTAAGTTCGTAATGCATAAGCTTTTCCGGTGTCAAGTATTTATTCCTTAGACCATGAGGTTGTGCAACTCCCGGATGCCGTAGGAATACTTTGGGTGTGCCAAACGTCACAACGTAACTGGGTGGCTATAAAGGTACGCAACGGGTATCTCCGAAAGTATCTGTTGAGTTGGTACGAACCGAGACTGGGATATTGTCACTCAGTATGACAGAGAGGTACCTCTGGGCCCACTCGGTAAGACATCATCATAATGAGCTCAAAGTGACTAAGGAGTTAGTCACGGGATGATGGATTACGGAACAAGTAAATAGACTTGCCATGACGAGATTGAACAAGGTATCGGGCATACCGACGATCGAATCTCGGGCAAGTACCGTACCGATGGACAAAGGGAATAACATACGGGATTGAGTGAATCCTTGACACAGTGGTTCATCCGATGAGATCATCGAGGAACATGTGGGAACCAACATGGGTATCCAGATCCCGCTGTTGGTTATTGACCGGAGAGTCGTCTCGGTCATGTCTACGTGTCTCCCGAACCCGTAGGGTCTACACACTTAAGGTTCGGTGATGCTAGGATTGTAGAGATACATGCACATGGAAACCCGAATGTTGTTCGGAGTCCCGGATGAGATCCCATACGTCACGAGGAGTTCCGGAATGGTCCGGAGGTAAAGAATGATATATAGGAAGTCCAGTTTCGGCCATCGGGTGAACTCCGGGGGTCACCGGGAGTGTCCCGGGACCACCGGAGGGGTCCTGGGGGTCCACCGGGTGGGGCCACCCATCCCGATGGGTCCCCTAGGCCGCAAGGGGAAGGGGCCAGCCCCTGGTGGGCTGGCGCACCCATATGGGCCCCCTCCATGCGCCTAGGGTTGAAACCCTAGGGGGAGGGGGCGCCCCTTATGCCTTGGGGGGCAAGTTTCCCCCCTTGGCTGCCGCCCCACCCTGGAGATCTGATCTCCCAGGGCCGGCCCCCCCTGGACCTTATATATAGTGGGGGGGGGGGGAGAGGGCAGCCGCACCCCAAGCCTCTGGCGCCTCTCCCCCCTCCCGTCACACTTCCTACTCCTCCGCAGGGCGCCGGCGAAGCCCTGCAGGTTTTCCTGTTGCATCCACCACCACGCCGTCGTGCTGCTGGATCTCCGACAACCTCTCCTCCAACCTTGCTGGATCAAGAAGGAGGAGACGTCGCTGTACCGTACGTGTGTTGAACACGGAGGTGCCATCCGTTCGGCGCTGGGATCATCAGTGACGAGGAACGCGAAGAGTACGACTACTTCATCCACGTTCCTTCGAACGCTTCCGCACGTGATCTACAAAGGGTATGTAGATGCACTCCATTATGCTCGTTGCTAGATGACTCCTTAGATTTATCTTGGTGAAGCGTAGGAATTTTTTTTTGAATTCTGCTACGTTCCCCAACAGTTATTTGGTTGCAGGGTTGTTTGAGAGAGACCATCTTCATCCTACGCCTCCCACGGATTGATAAACCTTAGGTCATCCACTT
Source organism: Secale cereale (assembly GCA_902687465.1). Taxonomy (NCBI): domain Eukaryota; kingdom Viridiplantae; phylum Streptophyta; class Magnoliopsida; order Poales; family Poaceae; genus Secale; species Secale cereale. The sequence continues at coordinate 706,524,068 of LR738713.1, forward strand.
GAGGGAAATTTGCTACTGTCCTACAAACCTCTACAGTTGGAGGCCCAACAACGTCTACAAGAAGAAGGTTGTGTAGTAGACATCACCCATGAGGCATGGTTCGCAAGCATCAAGTGATTCATAATCAAGTGATTCCAAAAGTCCATCTGCATGGAGTTTCTTCATGCGCTTTACACCAATATGACCTAAACGGCAGTGCCACAAATAAGTTGCACTATCATTATCAACTTTGCATATTTTGGCTTCAATATGTGTATCACTACGATCGAGATCTAACAAGAATAGACCACTCTTCGAGGGTGCAAGACCATAAAAGATATTACTCATAAAAATAGAACAACCATTATTCTCCGATTTAAATGAATAACCATCTTGCAACAAAAAAGATCCAGATATAATGTTCATGCTCAATGATGGCACCAAATAACAATTATTTAGGTCTAAAACTAATCCCGAAGGTAGATGTAGAGGTAGCGTGCCAACGGCGATCACATCGACTTTGGAACCATTTCCCACGCACATCGTCACCTCGTCCTTAGCTAATCTTCATTTAATCCGTAGCCCCTGTTTCGAGTTGCAAATATTAGCAACCAAACCAGTATCAAATACCCAGGTGCTACTACGAGCATTAGTAAGGTACACATCAATAACATGTATATGAAAACCTTTGTTCACTTTGCCATCCTTCTTATCTGCCAAATACATGGGGCAGTTCCGCTTCCAGTGTCCAGTCCCTTTGCAGTAGAAGCACTCAGTTTCAGGCTTGGCTCCAGACTTGGGTTTCTTCGCGGGAGTAGCAACTATCTTGCTATTCTTCTTGAAGTTCCCCTTCTTTCCCTTGCCCTTTTTCTTGAAACTAGTAGTCTAGTTAACCATCAACACTTGATGCTCCTTTTTGATTTATACCTCCGCAGCCTTGAGCATAGCGAAGAGCTCGGGAATTGTCTTCTACATCCCTTGCATATTATAGTTCATCACGAAGCCTTTATAGCTTGGTGGCAGTGATTGAAGAACTCTATCAATAACACTATCTTCGTCAACTTTGCAACCAAGTTGAGTCATGTGATTGTAGTACCCAGACATTCTGAGCAAGTGTTCACAGATAGAACTATTCTCCTCCATCTTGCAGCTATAGAACTTATTGGAGACTTCATATCTCTCAATTCGGGCATTTTCTTGAAATATTAAGTTCAACTCTTGGAACATCTCATATGCTCCATGACGTTCAAAACATTGTTGAAGTACCAATTCTAAGTCGTAAAGCATGTCACAATGAACTATCGAGTAGTCATCAGACCGCGTCTGCCAGACGTTCAAAGCGTCTACATTAGCGGGAGGGGGCTTGTCACCTAGCGGTGCTTCAAGGACATAATTCTTTTGTGCAGCAATGAGGATAATCCTCAAGTTATGGACCCAGTCAGTGTAGTTGCTACCATCTTCTTTCAACTTAGCTTTCTCTAAGAATGCATTAAAATTCAAGGGAACGGTAGCACGGGCCATTGATCTACAACAACATAGATATGCAAAAACTATCAGGACTAAGTTCATGATAAATTAAAGTTCAATTAATCATATTACTAAAGAACTCCCACTTAGATAGACATCTCTCTAGTCATTTAAATGATCACGTGATCCAAATCAACTAAACCATGTCCGATCATCACGTGAGATGGAGTAGTTTTCAATGGTGAACATCTTATGTTGATCATATCTACTATATGATTCACGCTCGACCTTTCGGTCTCCAGTGTTCCGAGGCCATGTCTGTACATGCTAGGCTCGTCAAGTTTAACACGAGTATTCTGCATGTGCAAAATTGTCTTACACCTGTTGTATGTGAACGTAGAGCTTATCACACCCGATCATCACGTGGTGTCTCGGCATGACGAACTTTCGCAATGGTGCATACTCAGGGAGAACACTTGTATCTTGAAATTTTGTAAGGGATCATCTTATAATGCTACCGTCGTACTAAGCAAAATAAGAAGCATAATAAGATAAACATCACATGCAATCAAAATATGTGACATGATATGGCCATCATCATCTTGTGCTTTTGATCTCCATCTCCAAAGCATCGTCATGATCTCCATCATCACCGGCTTGACACCATGATCTTCATCGTAGCGTCGTGGTCGTCTCGCCAACTATTGCTACTACTACTATCGCTTACTCATAGTGATAAAGTAAATCAATTACACGGTCTTCGCAATTCATAAAATAAAGAGACAACCATAAGGCTCCTGCCGGTTGCCGATAATTTACAAAACATGATCATCTCATACAATAACGTATAACTCATCACGTCTTGACCATATCACATCACAACATGCCCTGCAAAAACAAGTTCGACGTCCTCTACTTTGTTGTTGCAAGTTTTACGCGGATGCTACGGGCTTAGCAAGAACCGTTATTACCTACGCATACAAAAACCACAACGATTTTTCGTCAAGTGTCTTGTTTTAACTTTGACAAGGACCGGGCATAGCCACACTCGATTCAACTAAAGTGAGAGAGACAGACACCCGCCGGTCACCTTTAAGCAACGAGTGCTCACAACGGTGAAACCAGTCTCGCGTAAGCGTACGCGTAATGTCGGTCCGGGATGCTTCATCTCACAATACTGCCGAATCAAAGTATGACATGCTGGTAAGAAGTATGACTATTATCGCCCACAACTCATTGTGTTCTACTCGTGCATATCATCCACGCATAGACCTGGCTCTGATACCACCGTTGGGGAACGTAGTATTTGAAAAATTTCCTACGATCACACAAGATCTATCTAGGAGAAGCATAGCAACGAGCGGGGAGAGTGTGTCCACGTACCCTCGTAGACTGAAAGCGGAAGTGTCTAGTGACGCAGGTGATGTAGTCGAACGTCTTCGCGATCCAACCGATCCAAGCACCGAATGTACGGCACATCCGCGTTTAGCACACGTTCAGCTTGATGACGTCCCACGAACTCTTGATCCATTTGAGCGTCGTGGGAGAGTTTCATCAGCACGACGGTGTGGCGACGATGATGATGAAGTTACCGGCGCAGGGCTTCGCCTAAGGACTGCAACGATATGACCGAGGTGTGTAACTGTGGAGGGGGGCACCACACACGACTTGCAAATTAACTTGTGTGTTCTAGGGTACCCCTGCCCCCGTATATAAAGGAGGGAGGGAGGAGGTGGCCGGCCTAGTATGGGCGCGCCAAGGGGGGGAGGGGTTCCTACTCCTGGTAGGAGTAGGTTTCCTCCTTTCCTAGTCTAACTAGGAGAAGGGGGGA
>LR738713.1:706527384-706542437 GCA_902687465.1 Secale cereale
GGGGGGGCGCCGCCCCTTCCTAGTACAATTCGGACCAGCCCATGGGGGGGGGCGGCCAATCCTTGAGGCCCTTCTCTCCTTTCCCGTATGGCCCATTAAGGCCCACTACTTCCCCCGGCGAATTCCCGTAACTCTCCGGTACTCCGAAAAATACCCGAATCACTCGGAACCATTCCGATGTCCGAATATAGCCTTCCAATATATCGATCTTTACCTCTCGACCATTTAGAGACTCCTCGTCATGTCCGTGATCTCATCCGGGACTCCGAACAACCTTCGGTACATCAAATCACATAAACGCATAATACCAATCGTCATCGAACGTTAAGCGTGAGAACCCTACGGGTTCGAGAACTATGTAGACATGACCGAGACTCATCTCCGGTCAAATAACCAATAGTGGAACCTCGATGCTCATATTGGTTCGTACATATTCTACGAAAATCTTTATCGGTCAAACCGCACAACAACATACAGTGTTCCCTTTGTCATCGGTACGTTACTTGCCCGAGATTCGATCGTCGGTATCATCATACCTAGTTCAATCTCGTTACCGGCAAGTCTCTTTACTCATTCCGTAATGTATCATCCCGCAACTAACTCATTAGTCACATCGATTGCAAGGCTCATAGTGATGAGCATTACCGAGAGGGCCCAGAGATACCTCTCTGATACACGGAGTGACAAATCCTAATCTTGATCTATGCCAACACCACAAACACTTTTGGAAACACATGTAGAGCATATTTATAATCACCCAGTTACGTTGTGACGTTTGATAGCACACAAGGTGTTCCTCCGGTATTCGGGAGTTGCATAATCTCATAGTCAGAGGAACATGTATAAGTCATGAAGAAAGCAATAGCAATAAAACTAAACGATCATTGTGCTAAGCTAACGGATGGGTCTTGTCCATCACATCATTCTAATGATGTGACCCCGTTCATCAAATGACAACACATGTCTATGATTAGGAAACATAACCATCTTTGATCAAGGAGCTAGTCTAGTAGAGGCATACTAGGGACACTCTGTTTTGTCTATGTATTCACACATGTACTAAATTTCCGGTTAATACAATTCTAGCATGAATAAAAGACATTTATCATGATGTATAAGGAAATATAAATAAAAACTTTATTATTGCCCCTAGGGCATATTTCCTTGAGGAATGAGCCGAGCCGATGTCTAATTTTTTGCTGCGCACGACTAGGTTACGATAGGTCACACGGAAGTTGAAAATATTTTTGCTATAGTGGAGTTTGAATGCAAACGGTGCATCCCTTCGGTTGTTGGCTGTTCGCTTCATCTCCACCTCTTCGTTTCACCTACCGTCGCTGGCCTCTCGCCTCCTTCTCTTGTGCCTATAAAAGGGAGGCCACTCCTTGAAAGGATCGAGAAGAGGTGTCTAGAGGAGGGTTAATAGACTCTCAGCAAGAAAAGTGGCAGTTTTTAATTTCTTCAAGTTGAGGTGGAGTTTTAGCACATGTTTAAACATTCACAATACATATCAAGCAAGCATGACAAGAGTATATCGGCAGCGGAAAGTAAAGCATGCAATTTTGCAAGAATGTAAAGGGATGGGATTGGAGTACGCAAACGCAATTGGAGACACGGAGATTTTTGACGTGGTTCGGATAGGTGGTGCTATCGTACATCCATGTTGATGGAGACTTCAACCCCGAAGGGTAACGGTTGCGCGAGTCCACGGTGGGCTCCGCCCACGAAGGGTCCACGAAGAAGCAACCTTGTCTATCCCACCATGGCCATCGCCCACGAAGGACTTGCCTCACTAGGGTAGATCTTCACGAAGTAGGCGATATCCTTGTCCGTACAAACTCCTTGGTTCAACTCCACAATCTTGACGGAGGCTCCCAAGTGACACCTAACCAATCTAGGAGACACCACTCTCCAAAAGGTAATAGACGGTGTGTTGATGATGAACTCCTTGCTCTTGTGCTTCAAATGATAGTCTCCCTAACACTCAACTCTCTTTCATAGGATTGGATTTGGTGGAAAGATGATTTGAGTGGAAAGCAACTTGGAGAAGGCTAGCGATCAAGATTTATGTGGTTGGAATGGAATATCTTGACCTCAACACAAGTGTAGGTGGTTCTCTCTCAGAAAATGTATGTTGGAAGTGTAGGCATGCTCTGATGGCTTTCTCCACGAATGAAGAGTGGGTTGAGGGGAATATATAGCCTCCACACAAAATCTATCCATTACACGCAATTTACCAAACTCGGTGGGAACGAATCAGAGAACTCGATCAGACCGATTTAGTTCATAATGTGACCATTAGGCATTTCGGTGGGACCGATATGATCAACTCGATAGGACCGATTTCATTAGGGTTAGGGCATAACGTAATCTCGGTGAGACCGATCACACAAACTCGGTAGGACCGATTATGGTAATAAGCTAACCAGAGAGTTGGTCAGGCAAACTCAGTGGGACCGATTCGCTAATTTTGGTGAGACCGAAATGTTATGAAGAGGCAACACAGAGTTTGCAATGCTAACTAGGTGAGACCGATTCTCACATCTCGGTTGGACCAAAATGTTATAAATAGGAAACAGAGAGTTTACATTCCCATCTCGGTGAGACCGAGATCCCTATTGGTGAGACTGAATTGATTAGGGTGGCGCCGGATAGAAAGTTTCGGTGGGGCCGAGTTTGACTTTTGGTTTGGGACATATGTGGATGTGAGAAAGTGGTTGAGGGTTTTGGAGCATACCACTAAGCACTTTGAGCAAGCAAGCCATTAAGCAACACCTCATCCCCTTTTGATAGTATTGGCTTTCCTATGGTCTCAATGTGATTTTGGATCACTAAAATAGAAAATGTAGAGTCGTGAGCTTTGAGCTTGAGCCAATCCTTTGTCCTTATCATCTTGAAGGGGTTCCCACTACAAAAAAAAGACACATCCGTGACATTTTGGGCCGAATGAAACTTTTTTCTGTCATACTTATGACACTTCTATGACAATAATTGTGAAAAAACACGGTATTATCATAGATGTGGTGGGGTCCTACTTCTATGACAAAAAATCATGACAGAAAATGGGCTTTCCATCCTGGGCGGGCCGAAGACGCAGCTGCATGACATTCTTTGGGCCGTCCATGATGGAAAAAACCATGGTAGAAGCGAGGGCGAGGAAAATATCGGGGTGTTCCCGGTTACGGTGGGTGGTCGGGGCCGAGCGATGCACGTTTCTCTCGTACACGCACGCGCGTGGGTGCGAGGCGTTGGGCTCTAACTGAACCCGAGCGATTGCACTGCAGGCTACGCGTTACTGAACCCGAGGATCGATCGATGGCTGTTAACTGAACCCGATCGAGCGATTCCTTCGCTACTGCTGCTAACTGAAGCCGATCGATGCTGCCTCTGCATGAACAGTGAGTGTTGCTGGAGGGGGGGTGGTTGGATGAACAGTTCCTGGTGGGGGTGGCTGAACAGGACCCCGTGGTGTTGCCTCTGCATGAACATGACCCTGTTCGATCGAGTCAGTTGGGGCTGCATGAACAGGACCCCGTGGAGGGCTGCATGAACAGGACCACACCGTGGAGGGCTGCATGAACAGTAGACAATGGAGGGCTGGATGAACAGTAGCCCGTGGAGGGGTGGTTGAACAGGAGCCCGTGGAGAGGGCTGGTTGAATAGTAATCGGTGGAGTAGCGCTCGGTGGAGGCTGAACAGTCGCAGGTGGAGGCTGGAGGAGGTCGATGGTGGATGAACAGTAGCCCGTGGAGGCTGGATGGGGTCGACAGTGGTGATGAACAGTATCCCGTGGAGTCCCGTTTTGCGGTACGCCACACCCCTCCCGATGAATAGGACCCCCGTTTCGACCGTAGGGCTCCAACACAAGTACGTTTCCTCCGTTTTGCGGTACGCCACACCCCTCCCGATGATCAGGACCCCCGTTTAGACCGTAGCGCTCCAACACAAGTATGTTTCCTCCGTTTTGCGGTACGCCACACCCCTCCCGATCAACAGGACCCCCGTTTCGACCGTAGGAGGTCCGTTTCCTCCGTTTTGCGATACGCTAGACCCCTCCCGATGAACAGGATCCTGTTTCGAACGTGGCCGGTCGAACACAAGGTCGTTTCCTCCGTTCTGCGGTACGCTAGGCCTCGTTTCCATCGGCTGTTCCGTCCAAGCCCCCCCGATGAACACGACGACGCATTCCGTTTCGACCCAGCCGGTTGGCTCCCCATGAACACAACGAAGACGCTGTTTCTCCATTCCGACCCAGCCATGTACACAAGCCCTGGCCATACGTACGCGCTTGTAGGCGTTCGAGACCCCGCCCATATGTACATACGTGGCCGTATTTACTTTCTTGCACCCTGGCCGATGTACATACATGTAAAAGCTACGTGCGCACCTCTGCTATGACACGTGCGCGCCTCTACATCGACCAGTATGTACGTACACATTCGCGACCAGAATGACAATGCTACGTATGCTTCGACCAGGTGGGTCCCGACTGTGAGGCACTTCCTTGCGTGCGAAGATGTAGCTGGTGGGTCCTAGCAGTCAGGGGGCGAATCATTTTTTTTGCCCGGACGCACTTCCTTGCATGTGAAGATGTAGCTGGTGGGTCCCAGCAGACAGGGGGAAACGTCTTTTTACGAAATATGGTGGCCCGTCCGGTGGGTCCCCGATGTTAGGTGGAGGAATAATCATTTTGCGTGTAATAAGGAGGCACTTCCTTGCTGCGGCCATGGACCCAGCTGTCAGCCTCTCCACGTACAGTACTCTTCCGATGGAAGCCATTCCTTGACCATGTTGACCACGCCGCGCCGAGAGCACGAGAGCGGTGAACAACGGCGAGGCCTAGGAAGGGGATGACGCGGAGCTGGGGAATACGCGGTAGTGGAAGCCCACACGGAGAGGAGTACGAGGGTTCACTGGTTCGGCTGCGGTGTGAGACTGCCGTCGCCGCAGAATAACAGGGGGTGTGGGTGAGTGGAGGGATGGTCTGGCCAGTGGTGGGAGTAGTAGGGGGCAATGAGGCCTCCGCGGCAGCACAACCGGCCACGGGAGGCAGGAGCATGAGGCACGACCGGCGCTGGTTTGCTAGCTGGTTTGGGCGGCTGGAGCAAGAAGACCAGAGGTTGAAGAAGCACTACGGCCGTTGGATGGACATTGTACGGTCACTGGAGCTAGAATCATGCATATTGACTAAGTTGACAAAGCCCTCCATCCCCGTCAACTTAGTAGGCCCACAAGTCAGCCTGCCACTATACTGGGTCCCAGCTAACAGGGGGAGTATTCATTTTTTTATGCGTAATAAGGAGACACTTCCTTGCGTGCGGAGATATAGCTGGTGGGTCCGAGCTGTCAGCGGCGGTAACGTTTTTTTCGCGAAATACAGAGGCCCTTTCGGTGGGTCCCATATGTCAGGTGGAGGAATCATTATTTTGCGTGTAATATGGAGGCATTTCCTTGCGTGCGGCCGTGGACCCTGCTGTCAGCCTCTCCACGTAGAGTCCACTTCAGATGCATGTCGGTCGTTGACCATGTTGACCAGGCCGCGCCAAGAGCACCAGGGCGGTGGACGACGGCGAGGCCTAGGAAGGGAACGACACGGAGCTAGGGAAGACTCGGCAGTTATTTCCCACGCGGAGGAGTACGAGGGTTTACTGGTTCGTCTGCCGTCCCCGAAGAAAACAACAGGTGTGGGTGAGTAGAGGGATGGCTAGGCCAGCGATGGGTGTACAGTGGGGCGGTGAGGCCTGTGCGGCAGCACAGCTGGCCGCGGGGAGGAGAGAGCAGGTAGTCCCGCCGGCGCTTGTTTGAGTGGCTGGAGCAGGAAGAGCAGAGATTGAAGAAGCACAACGGCCGTTGGATTGACATCCAACAGTCGCTGCTTGTGCGTCAACCTTTTTTTAGGAAATCCTCAAATTTGTGGAAAACATCATACATCCCATCTGCCATTATTAATAATAATTTACAACCCATTTGCTAATTCTTAAGGTTTTTTTGGAGCCCATATTCTTTTTGTTAGCATTAAGCCCATATTGTGGCCACGGTTAAAAAAATTATACGAAATTTTGCATATTTCGGTGCGGTCCGAACTGTTTTTATTCCCGAAATTTTGAGTGACATTCGAACTGATTTTAAAAATAAATGTATATCAATATAAAATCCAACAAATTGTCCATGCATAAAAATCAATGCAATTTAAAATCTCGAAATGAAAAAAAGAGAAATTTGAAACTAATTGCCGGTTTGATGTGTTTTAAAAATGTACATCCCATTTCTCATTACTGATAGGCCATTTTCTCGGCCAGCCTAATGAAGCTCTCCTCGTCTTGAAAGATTTGCAGCCCAATAGGCCTGACAAAGCGACTTACTTGGCAAATCACAAAAATACCGGGCTGTGGCCGTGGACCCAGCTGCGGCCGTGGACCCAGCTATCAGCCTCTCCACGTATAGTACTCTTGCGATGGAAGTTGGTCGTTGACCACATTGACCATGCCGCGCCGAGAGCACCAAGGCGATGGACGACGGCGAGGCCTAGGAAGGGGACGACGCGGAGCCGGGGAAGACGCGGTAGTGGATGCCCACGCGTAGAGGAGTACGAGGGTTCACTGGTTCGGCTGGGGTGTGAGGCTGCCGTTGCCGCAGAATAACAGGGGGTGTGGGTGAGTGGAGGGATGGTCTGGCCAGCGGTGGGAGTAGTATGGGGGCGGTGAGGCCTCCGCGGTAGTACTGCCACGGAAGGCAGGAGCAGGCGGCACGACCGGCGCTGCTTTGGGCGGCTGGAGCAAGAAGACCAGAGGTTGAAGAAGCACTATGGCCGTTGGATGGACATCGTACAGTCACTGGAGCTAGAATCGTTCACATTGACTAACTTGACAAAGCCCTCTGTCCCCATCAACTTAGTAGGCCCACAAGTCAGCCACCCACTATGGTGGGTCCCAGCTAGTAGGGGGGTATTCATTTTTTTGTGCGTCATAAGGAGGCACTTCCTTGCGTGTGAAGACATAGCTGGCGGGTCCGACCTGTCAGCGGGGGGGGGGGGGGGTTTTTTTCGCGAAATACAGAAGCCCTTCCCGTAGGTCCTAGCTGTCTGGTGGAGGAATCATTATTTTGCGTATAATAAGGAGGCATTTCTTTGCGTGCGGCCATGGACCCAGCTGTCAGCCTCTCCACGTACAGTCCACTTCCGATGGATGTCGTTCATTGACCATGTTGACCAGGCCGCGCCGAGAGCACCAGGGCGGTGGACGACGGCGAGGCCTAGGAAGGGAATGACACGGAGCCAGGGAAGACTCTGCAGTTGTTTCCCACGCGGAGGAGTACGAGGGTTTACTGGTTCGTCTGTCGTCCTCCGAGAAAACAGCAGGTGTGGGTGAGTAGAGGGATGGCTAGGCCAGCGATGGGTGTATGGTGGGGCGGTGAGACTTGCGCGGCAGCACAACCAGCCGCGGGAAGGAGAGAGCAGGCAGTCCCGCCGGCGCTTGTTTGAGCGGCTAGAGCAGGAAGAGCAGAGATTGAAGAAGCACAACGGCCGTCGGATGGACATCCAACAGTCACTGCTTGTGCGTCAACCTTTTTTTTTCGGAAAGCCTCAAATCTATGGAAAATATCATTCATCCTATCTGCCATTATTTCTAATAATTTACTGCCCATTTGCTAATTCTTAAGGTTTTTTGGAGCCCATATTCTTTTTGTTAGCATTACAGCCCATATTGTGGCCACGGTTAAAAAATTATATGAAATTTTGCATATTTCGGTGCGGTTCGAACTGTTTTTAATCCCAAAATTTCGAGTCACATTCAAACTGATTTTAAAAATAAATAAATATCAATATAAAATCCAACAATTTGTCCAAGCATAAAAATTAATGCAATTTAAAATCTCGAAATGGAAAATTAATTTGGAACTAATTGCCGGTTTAATGTGTTTAAAAAATGTACAGCCCATTTCTCATTACCGATGGGTCATTTTCTCGTCCAGCCGAATGGAGCTCTGCTCGCCCTGAAAGATTTGCAGCCCAACAGGCCTGATAAAGCGACTTACTTGGCAAATCACAAAAAAACTGGGCTAGCCATTTTCAGAAAGAAAAAAAACTACTGGGCTGGTCTATGGTAAACATAAAAGAGAAGGCTATCTAGACAGGCTAGAGTGCCCCGCGCAGCCCAGTTGACACCCTGCTTCCGTCTCAAAAAAAAATTAGATAAATGCCACTCCAATTATGGCGATTCAAAAAAATGCAACTGCAATTTTCAAACTTTGAAAAATGACACTGCAATTTTTGCAAACTTTGGAAAACGCCACTGCAATTTGCAAACTTTGAAAAACGCCACTCCAGACTTCGAAAAATGCCACTGGAAATGGCATGAAATGGCATTTTTCAAAGTTTGGAAATTGCAGTGGCATTTCTCAGAAACATCAGATTTGGAGTGGAATTTATCAAATTAACCCAAAACAAAAATAACTTGGCGAGCTGCTGGGTCCCTACTGCCAGCCGCTCGTTGTGCAATTCTCTCGTTTATTGACTATGTTGACAATGGCATGGGACCGAGATGTCAGAAATCCATTAGGAGGAGCCATTTTTTTATTGGCTTGAAATAAGGAGGCATTTGCTTGCGTACTGCCATGACCTTGGCTGGTCCCTGCTGTCATCCTCTCCATGTACAATCATCTCCTTATTGTGTACGTGTCAACTTGGTAGGCCCACAAGTCAGCCTCTAAACCCGTGGAGGACAAATATAACCCATTTAAAAAAATAACAACCCATTCCATACGTTCAAACGGAAAGTTCAACATTCAGAGCAAAGTAACATGACTGATCCACATATAGAGTACTGAACTTCCACGTTGACAACCATCATGGCCAAGTTAACTATCTACTCCCACTAATACTCTTGTAGCGTACAAATACTAACTTACTCTTAGCTAACTAGATGATCCCGGCCGCCATCTTCGGTACACGCTAAACGCCGGCACCGGCGTCCTCCGCCTCGCCTCGGACTTGCCAGAGGTGCGATAGGGCGCGTTGCTCGCGGGCGTTGGCCCTTTGCATGCCGGCGTGGTCCATCGAAGCTTCGACTTCTAAGCCGGAAACCCACTTGACGAGCTGGTAGTAAAAATCGGCGTCGCGAACGCGTGCGTGCCCGCGTGCGTACCAGTTAGTCGTGCTTCAAAACTGAACGGCACGCCATTAAAAAAATAAAGGTCGATAACTAATGCGGCACCTCGGGCCAACGCGGCCAGATCGCATTTTGCACGAGAAATTACACACCATGTTTCGTTGACATGTGGTCCCGTGTACCAGATGAATGACTCCAAGTTCGACCACCGTGATGCTAGGTGCGAGCCGAGGAACACTGTTGGAGAGACCCTCCCTCATAATTTTCCAACATTGGTCATTTGATTTATAGGATAGAATGCTATAGGATTTTTCCCCTATGTAATCATGTTTTAATTGGCAATCTAGCATCCACTCCAACTTTTATTTCACTTCCTTTGATCCTACGAAGAGAGTACTTGCTCTAAATGATGTGCTGATACGTCCAAAATGTATCTATAATTTCTGCTTGCTCCATGCCACTTTTGGGTGATATTGCTATGATATTCATACACTTCCATACACTTTTGATCATATTTGGACTAACTTACTAATCCAGTGCACCCCAGTGCCAGTTTCTGTTTTCGGCTATTTTTGTATTTCAGGTTTTCACGTTACGAGAACTGCCAGAAAAAATTCAGAAAAATTATATAAAAAATCAGCGTTCCGGAAACAACCCTGCGTCCGAAGGGCAGCCCGGGGGGGGGGGGGGGGGGGGGGCACCAGGGCTCCAGGCGCCCTGGCGGCGCGCCCCCCCTGGGCCGCGCCGACGGGGCGCCTGGGCCCCCCGAAGCTTCCCCGACGCTCCCCTTTGGCATATATTTAAAGCGTCCTCCGAAGCCCTCAGAACAGGAACTCCTTTCGCGATCCCATCTCTGTTCCGCTGCCGCCGCCGCTTCCAAGATCGGGAGCACCAGGAGAACTCTTCCGGGCACCCTGCCGGAGGGGAGGATCACCACCGGGAGCTTCTCCACCACCATGGACGCCTCCCGGATGACTCGTGAGTAGTCTCCCTTGGACCATGAGTCCATGACCAGTAGCTATGTGATGTTCTCCTCCCGTTCTTGTGCTTCACTAATTAGTCCTCGTGAGCTGCCCTACATGATTGAGGCACCTATGTAATCCTTATGCTGTTGCTATGTTGAGTTTGCTGGGATCCGATGGATTGTGAGATTATGTTCAGATTGATCTTGAGTAATATATTTGATCTACCTCTTTTATATTTATGTTCATAAGTAATTCTTGCATGTTCTCCGTTGTTATTTATTGCTTTGGCCAAGTAATACGTAGTGACTCCAAGAGGGAACGTTATGCTTGATTGTGGGTTCATGCCCCTCGATGACTAGCTTGAGTGACAGAAACACGAGTCTAGGGGATGTGCTGTTGCCACATGGGGGAAAACAACGGTGCTTGTGCCCGTGGGTGCAAGGATTGTTTACTTTACGCAAAGTTCTTTTAATGCGGTTGTCTGTTGCATTGAGTTTACACTATGGGTGGGACTCGCAACTTAATACCAGCGAGATGTTCTGGATAGATATCTCAAGGTGGATGATTAGTAGTAGATATTGATGGATTTCGGTCTACTTATTTTGGCGTACCGCCCATGCTTTGAACCTCAACCTTTCTGCAATGTAATCAGCGTTGGTTTGCGTTCGTGGTCCTGTCAATTGCCCAGCTATAATTTTTTTACCTCACATAGCTGTTTTATCGTCTTTTGGGAGAGAGACATCACTAGTGAACATCATGAGACTCCGGTCCATATTACCATCATTGATCACATCCGCTATTTACTTTTTGCTATTTACTTACTATTGCAAAACACTATCTATCACTACTATCATTCGCTTTTATCCCTTTGTGAACTACAAGGCCGGAGGGATTGACAACCTCTCTGTACTCGTTGGGAGCAAAGTTATTTGTATCTGTGTGCAGGTCCATGTTGATTGCTAATTTGCGTCGTTAGCAGTTGACACCTACTTGTTGAACCTAGGAGTCTCTGGGGATTCGATCCTTGGCATCTTTGCTAAGGGAAAACACTTCTACATACTGCATCTTACACCTTCCACTTGGGGTAACCAACGAGGGGTTCGAGGCCCATCAAGGAGTATTTTCTGGCGCCGTTGCCGGGGACTCCACTCTTCAGGATAGGGGAGTTGCATGCTATCTTTTACCTTTGCTTTTTAGTCTTGTTAGTTTACCTTTCAGTTTTTGCTTTAGTATCTTTTATCAAAAATCACAAAAAAATTATTTACCTTTCTATTAGTAGTCCTTTCTGTTTAGCCAAACATGTTAGGATTTGGTGCTTTGAGGGAATCAGAAGTTCTAGATTTCCATCAAAGGGATGGAGAAAATATGAAGAAGGCATGGGACAGAATTTCTGATGCACATAGGAGAATTATGCCTTGGATACCTATAAAAATTGTGCTTAGGAATTTTTACCAGGGTCTTTTTAAATGGTGTAAACACTCTCTTGACATTATAGCCGAGGGAGATTTCCTAGAGTGTGATGAAGCTAGAGCTCTTGAAATTATACATGGTCTATCTAGTTACTTTGTTTATGATCATAATTTTGATACTATCATAAATAGACTTGCTACTATTGAAAAGAGAATTGATGCTCTAGACTTAATAAAGGTAGAGAAACCCAAACCCAATAAGAGAGATATTTTGGAAATAGATAATGACTGGGAGCCTCTTGTTAGGATTAGCATCTCTAATCAAGACTTCCTTGCTTATTGTGATATTGGATCTATGGTTTCTACTATGCCAAAAATTGTTCATGATTCTTTAAAATTTAACATGGATAAATTACCATCTTATCATGAACACACTAATGGAGATATTTCTGAAATCCAGGGAAGAATAAAAGATGTGCCAGTTAAATTCCTTAAAGGGATTGCGATGGTTGATTTCTTCATCATGGAGCCAAACCAAGGAAATATAGTGCTTGGAAGGGACTTCCTCTGAGCAGTTAAAGGCTTCATTGATATAGGTAAGGGACAAATCCGCTTACGCGGGAAGGCAAAAGGTGTGTACCCCTTTCCTAGAAGAAACAAGAATGAACTTGTTGAGGAACCATTTGAAGCAATTTATAACTCCGATTATTATGATGGTTATTGATTCCTTTATGGATTATGCCTAGCTTAAAGGCATAAAAGAAAGCGCTTTTGGGAGGCAGCCCACATGAATAATTTTTTTGCTTTTGTTGTGTCTTGATGTTGTTTACTGCTGTAGCATCATCATTGTATCTTTGCTTTTCATATTTGTGCCAAGTATAGCCTCTGGTTGCTAGAAAGTTCAAAAGTTGTGAGGTGCTGTCCACGAAACAGATTCTGTCCTTGGATAGAAAAGTTCGTATAAAATCACCAGATCATCTTTTTGGTCTGAATTTTTTCGACAGCGTTCTCTATATAATTGTCTTTCGTGCGTCTGTTCTGAGTTTTTTGATTTGAGTTGCAGAAGTATCCCGAACAGATCGATTACTACCTGCTGTTCTGTTTTTCACAGATTCTGTCCTGTTTTGCCTTTCCTTCATTTTGCAAATCAAGAGCTTGCTTTTTCTTTGCAAAAACCTTTTGGCAATCTTGAGAAACAGTAGAACTTCAAGAATATATTTATTTCCAGCAAGGTATAATTATTTTATTAAGGATACTAACCTCGTTAATCAGATTATGATGAGTTATGTATGAAGGGAGTTTTCAAGTGTGCGAGGGAAGATGATAAAAAGATTCAGGAGTGGCAAGCGCTCAAGCTTGGGGATGCCCCCGTGCACCCCCAAGAAATATTCAAGGAGACTCAAGCGTCTAAGCTTGGGGATGCCCCCGCGCATCCCCTTCTCCATCAACATTATCAGTTCGTCTTTCGTTCCGCTATATTTTTATCACTTCATGTATTATGTGCTATGCTTGGAGCGTCTTGCTTTTAGTTTTCTTTTTAGTTTTTCATAACGAGTCGGAACTCAGCATTCTTTATGTGGGAGAGAAACACGCTCCACTTCTACCTAGAACATAACATAGAATTTTCATGTCTATGTATGCTGTGTGTGTTCTTTGTCTTTTAATAGCTACTATCATGCTCTGCTCTTAGTATTCATGCTTATCTTTTTCAAAGAGCTTTTGTTTAGTTGGTTGCTTGAACTCTCTTTAATTATCATGCTCACCTTATTAAGAGAGTTTGCTTCCGTTGCATTAGTTAATATGTCTATGATAAAGATGCTACTTGCATGATGGCACTTAGTAGTTCAGGTTTTCTTGTGGTTAGTCTCAAATAGCTGGGGGATTCCCAATGTGTTATTGGAGTACCAAACTGATTTGTTTGCCTATGATGTGGTATGGTTTAGTAATATCTTCCTTCAAGAATTTATTTTGATTGACTTGGCGTATGCTCACGCATATTTAAGACTGTAAAAAAAGTCTGTCAAGCCTTGATGATCTTTTATTTCTGAATAGCGATATAACTACCATGCCTGATTCAATATTGCTTTGTCGCTCTGCATGATTATGACCGTCATTGCTCTCTTAGTTGGTCGCTCCCAGTCTTTTGCTAACCTCCACCTGTACTAAGCAGACTAACCTTGCAATACATAGCTCATGGGAAAGTAGCTTAAAAACTATTGTGGTAAAGAATATGTTGCCTATGTATCTTATTTCTTATAAGTTGCTTGCTGAGCGGTAACCATGTTTCTGGGGACGCCATCAACTGTCACACTTTTGTTGAATATCATGTGAGTTGCTATGCATGTTCGTCTTGTCTGAAGTAAGGGTGATTTGCCGTGGGTTGAATGAATATGCATATTGTTAGAGAAGAACATTGGGCCGCCAACCAAAGCCATGCATCATGGTGGAAGTTTTAGCTTGGACTTAATCCTCAATCTCTTATGAGAATATGCTTATGCATTTAAGAGGAATCCATCATCTATTTTCTATGTTGTCCCGGTATGGATGTCCTCAAGTTGAGATCTATCAAAAACGAGAAATCAAATGCGATTTATCTCCTTGGACCTTTGTACAGGTGGCATAGAGGTACCCTTTGTGACACTTGGTTGAAACATATGTAATGCTATGATAACCCATGGAAATCCGAGCTAATTAGGACAAGGTGCGAGCACTATTGGTATTCGATGCATGAGGCTTGCAACTTATAGGATGTCTTATACATGACACATATGAAGTACTACTACCGTTGACAAAATTGCTTCCATGTTTTCAAAATAAAAAAAACTCTAGCACATAACCATCTTTTACTTTTATGTTGAGTCTCCACCTTCTTTCTTCAAGCACCAACTACTGAGAGCATGATTGTCATTCTGAGTGTAATGTGCATTGTCCCAAAGTAGCATTGTCTTTTGCATGATTGTGATATCGTTTATTTTGAAATCATTGTATCTAGTCATCACTTAAACCTTGAAGGTGCCCCTGCATTTATGTTTTGCTTCACTAAAGGGGGCAAGCTAGATATCACTTTATCATATTTGCACATCATGTTCATTGCAAATCTATTTGATGCTTCAATGTCATGTTGTAAAACTTTCAGTCATTTGTGATTTTCTCTTGAGGCAACTTAATTACTATAGAATCATTGTCTCAGTAAGCTTTTGTCATATGACTATGAAAAAGTCCTATATGGTTAATAGCATGTCACCACAGAGATTATTCTTGTTATCATTTACCTACTCGAGGACGAGCAGGAATTAAGCTTGGGGATGTTGATACGTCCAAAACGTATCTATAATTTCTGCTTGCTCCATGCCACTTTTGGGTGATATTGCTATGGTATTCATACACTTCCATACACTTTTGATCATATTTTGACTAACTTACTAATCCAGTGCACCCCAGTGCCAGTTTCTGTTTTCGGCTGTTTTTGTATTTCAGGTTTTCATGTTACGAGAACTGCCAGAAAAAATGCAGAAAAATTATATAAAAAATCAGCGTTCCGGAAACAACCCTGCGTCCGAAGGGCAGCCGGG
>LR738713.1:706542516-706651928 GCA_902687465.1 Secale cereale
GGGGGGGGGGGGGGGGGGGGGGGGGGGGCACCAGGGCTCCAGGCGCCCTGGCGACGCGCCCCCCTGGGCCGCGCCGGGGGGGCGCCTGGGCCCCCCCGAAGCATCCCCGACGCTCCCCTTTGGCATATATTTAAAGCGTCCTCCGAAACCCTCAGAACAGGAACTCCTTTCGCGATCCCATCTCTGTTCCGCCGCCGCCGCCGCTTCCAAGATCGGGAGCACCAGGAGAACTCTTCCCGGCACCCTGCCGGAGGGGAGGATCACCACCGGGAGCTTCTCCACCACCATGGACGCCTCCCGGATGACTCGTGAGTAGTCTCCCTTGAACCATGAGTCCATGACCAGTAGCTATGTGATGTTCTCCTCCCGTTCTTGTGCTTCACTAATTAGTCCTCGTGAGCTGCCCTACATGATCGAGGCACCTATGTAATCCTTATGCTGTTGCTATGTTGAGTTTGCTGGGATCCGATGGATTGTGAGATTATGTTCAGATTGATCTTGAGTAATATAATTGATCTACCTCTTTTATATTTATGTTCATAAGTAATTCTTGCATGTTCTCCGTTGTTATTTATTGCTTTGGCCAAGTAATACGTAGTGACTCCAAGAGGGAACGTTATGCTCGATTGTGGGTTCATGCCCCTCGATGACTAGCTTGAG
This sequence comes from Secale cereale, assembly GCA_902687465.1. Taxonomy (NCBI): domain Eukaryota; kingdom Viridiplantae; phylum Streptophyta; class Magnoliopsida; order Poales; family Poaceae; genus Secale; species Secale cereale. The sequence goes on from LR738713.1 coordinate 706,543,177, forward strand.
TGACAGAAACATGAGTCTAGGGGATGTGCTGTTGCCACAAGGGGGAAAACAATGGTGCTTGTGCCCGCGGGTGCAAGGATTGTTTACTTTACGCAAAGTTCTTTTAATGCAGTTGTCTGTTGCATTGAGTTTACACTATGGGTGGGACTCGCAACTTAATACCAGCGAGATGTTCTGGATAGATATCTCAAGGTGGATGATTAGTAGTAGATATTGATGGATTTCGGTCTACTTATTTTTGCGTACCGCCCATGCTTTGAACCTCAACTTTTCTGCAAAGTAATCAGCATTGGTTTGCGTTCGTGGTCCTGTCAATTGCCTAGCTGTAATTTGTTTACCTCACATAGCTGTTTTATCGTCTTTTGGGAGAGAGACATCACTAGTGAACATCATGAGACTCCGGTCCATATTACCATCATTGATCACATCCGCTATTTACTTTTCGCTATTTACTTACTATTGCAAAACACTATCTATCACTACTATCATTCGCTTTTAACCCTTTGTGAACTACAAGGCCGGAGGGATTGACAACCTCTCTGTACTCGTTGGGAGCAAAGTTATTTGTATTTGTGTGCAGGTCCACGTTGATTGCTAATTTGCGCCGTTAGCAGTTAACACCTACTTGTTGAACCTAGGAGTCTCTGGGGATTCGATCCTTGGCATCTTTGCTAAGGGAAAACACTTCTACATACTGCATCTTACACCTTCCACTTGGGGTAACCAACGAGGGGTTCGAGGCCCATCATGTGCCGCTGCAAGAGCCACCTATATTAATTAACCATGCTCTAAAAAGGTGGACCAACTTTGGCTATAGTAGTACTGTAGGTTAGTAGGTGACCTTGCGTTTGGCTCTTCTCCTCTTCCGGAAGTCGAACAATAATGATGGTACTACTTCTGGCAATCTGACACCAAATGAACCGCTGCACGTCCACCGCTTGTAAGCAAAAGTTTCTCCTCTTGCTGCGAGCCACCGCGCACGTGTTGGTGAGGGAGAAGGCGTAGTAAGCAAGCTTCTCGTCGTTCTACGAGTTGACGGGACACATCAAAGTTATGTACTTTGTCATTAGTACTCTATTCAAATATATTTTTATTAGTACTCACTTCAAAAAGGGCCGACCATGTCCATGGTTACCATCCCGTTCTCTGTTATTGAGTACGTGCACTATTCACGTGCCATCGAGGAGAAAAAATATTGCGTAGTACTAGGTGCCATCGATGTGCACGACTCACTTACGCACTGCATATGTCCATTTTCTTGCATGAAACGCCACCTTGATGCTAGATGTCCCGCATGTCATGGAGGCATATAGTATGATTTTGTAAAATGGAGGCATATAGATGTCCCGCGTGCCGGTAACAGGATGGACAATGTTGAGTAACGTGATTGTATTCGGAAACATAGGTTAGACTAGGAAATATTCTGGCTTGCCTTGTACTCCAAGTAGATCATGTACTCCTATATATATGCCCACGAGGCTGAAGCAATACAACAACTATTCCACCAAACCTCTCTGTCTCCCTTCTAACAAACAAAGCTCATGTCTTAAACGAAAGAGTGGGAGAACATAGATTCCCGACGACCGAGAAGGAGCTACAAACCTCGGGGTGGAGCGTCTACACACCATGTTTCGTTGACATGTGGTCCCGTTCCAACATGTCAGTGAGACGATGGCGAGTCCTTTTGTACAATTTCTGAAAGGACGTGTAGGCCGGGGCGCCTCTTCGTGTACCGTGGCAAACTGGCAACCGTCCACCGACTCTTCGCCTTTCCCTCTCGATTTGGAACTGCTGTCGCACGCTCTTCCTCTCTCCTCCATTTGCCTTCACCCTTCCTTCTCCATTGTTCCATTGTCTTCTCCATGGAGGGAACAAGTCGGAAACAACCCCATTCTTCTTTCCCTGATCTGAATGATGACGCGGTGGGGGAATTCATTGATCGGTGCGACGTCATCACCTCGGCTAGCATGGCATGTTCGTTCAAGAACATTCTTGACTCAACTAATAACATCATTACAAGGAACCCAAGGGTCCAGGAGCGGTTTGATCTCCCCTATCTTCTTCGCTGTGACCCTGCTGACCGGCGCAGGGATGAGGGAAGCCTCACCTTGTGCAAGTTGATGCCGCTTGATAATGATACGTATGATGTTAAGATGCCATCGCTTGAGGGCAAGCATTGGGAAGGCGCAAATGGAGATTGGGTTGTTTATATTGTGTACAATTGCGAGTGAGAACTTGTGAATGTGTACACTCGTCAGCGGATTCCACTTCCAAAAATCTCCGAGTACCCTGAGGTTGAGCACACAGATGATCGACGTACGTTCAAACATGATCATGGTGACTGTCGTCTACAGAAGATAGCAATTTCTTGAGTTCCCAGACGCTCTTGGGATTACAAGAACTATAATGTTGTTGCTATCTTCGACAAGTTTATTACCGTCCTTGGTGGTTCGACTGGATGGATATTGCTCAAAAATCAGTTTCTATACCCGGATGTGTACTGTGATGCAATTGAAGACGAGAGGCTTGTGTTTGCTGCCACCACTCATGGCACTGTTTTTGCATGGGATCCTTATTGTTTCGATACGTTTATCTTCCATCGTAATTATAATTGTTTCATTCACATGCATGCGAGTTAGCAAGTCTCTCTTCTCTACTAATTAACCTTCTTCTTGTGTTTCCAAGGTCCTGTGAAAATTCCACCACCTATACTTGAAATTTTTTATAACCAAGGGGGAGATGACGATGGTGATGATCACGAGCATGAGGACGAGCAGGGCCCATATGCTCACTGGTGGCTGGCAACTAATTCCAATGGATCACCACTTCTTGTCTATATACAGCCCACTTCTGATGTTACTACTGAGGGAGTAGGTGTTGTCTCCCATGGTCGCACTCTCCGGACCTATTCCAACACTCGTTGCTTGGTATTCGGGATGGATACTAGTGTGCTAGCGCCAACACCTTCTCCCTGGTACAATATTCATAGTCTTGGAGTAAACTCGTTCTTCCTTGGACAAAACTATCCAATGATGGTGAAAGGTGATCCAACTGATGTTGACACAACGTTACTACCATTTATGAGAAGCAACTGTATCTATACGTCGGACATTGCGGTGGCTCCCTACCCCGGTCGTGATATAGTAGGACGCTTCAGCCTAGATGATCAGTCCATCATTGGTCTCGAGATTGACACTAGCTGGCCCTTCCCAGAGAATCACTTGTGGTTCAAAGCAAGCGTTTCCAACGCCGAGGATTGGTTGAGTTGAAGTTCATTTCATTGCTTGTTATTTGTTGTGTGATGAAAACTTTTGTATTTATAATTTATCCTTGTTGTCGTTGTGGGTTGATGACATGTTGTAGGTAATAAAATGATATGCCTATGATAAACTTACTAAATTTATGAATGGCTTTCGAGTCGCTTCTCTGAGTGGGTGCTGCGACGAGGAAAAAATATATTTTCCGAATACATAATTGTACGTGCATTGCAACATGTTATCGGATGAGGCCAATCAACAATAGTACACTATTTGTACTAGCTTCACATGTTGCACTATATCTACGTCTACGTACATAATACAACAAGTTTTAAACTTGAGACCAACCACCCATCCTCACAAAGAACACTTTTTAACCTAGCACAGACTCCAGGAAATTTGGCCACAGTGTGAGGTTGGCCATATGCTAATGTGTTCGCTGTACGTAACCAGCACTTCGAATCCTCGATACTACTACTATAAGTAGTAGGAGTAGTAGGGTGGCATGGGCCATAACAGGCATTCACGTCCAGGAGTACGGCACACAACACCAACACGACTTCCATCTGACACCATATTTGTTAGAGTCCGTGCTACATCAATCTCTTCAACCTCGTCGTTTCTCTAACTCAGCCATCGCGTGGCGGGCGAGGTGGGGGGTTTGCCGATAGTCGGTTTCCTTGCGGTCCCACTTGTAAGGCCAACTCCAACGCACGACCCCAAACAAGCCTCCGTTTTGCCGTGCGCCGAACGCGCGGACGCATCCCGGCAGCGTACATTTTTCTTTGCAAACACATATCTTTTTTTCATCATTGATTTTTTGATATATGGAAATACATCACCAAAATTTTGACTAGAAAAACAAGAACCACAAGAATACATTTTAGAAGATATCCAACTTCCATAACTGCTCCTATAAGTTGGATTAGTGCCTTCTTGATACATTCATTGTTGATCTGCGGAGGCTCGATCCTATGTGCTTCTTTCTTCTTCGAGTGTAAAGAAGTAGACGTGTCTAGTCTCTATTCTATCAACAGGTGCACTAGTCTCATCTCTAGCCTCTATGCTAGCTAAAAGTTCTAGAACATCTACTAAATTGCGCTCTATCAATATATCGTTGTACTCTTCTTCCCAATACCAAAACTTGCATCCGTTCTACACAATAAAATTTTAAGTTAGCACAACTAGTCTAATCCGAGAGCACAACCGAAGATTTGGTCGAGTTCTTCCTCCTTTTGCCGACACGTGGGACATCTAGCATCCATGTCGTGTCATGCAAGAAAATAGAGTGGTAGCTGAAGCCACGTGATGTGCATCTTGGGTTAAACTGTAAATATAATCTTACTACTCTTGAGTAACTCCAAAAGCGGCCACCGAAGATCTTTATTGGATTTGTTTTCATCACCAGCATGTCGAGGTGAAAGATGTGTAGGTTCAGTGGGTCCTCTTGCATTTTCACTGACATGTGGGACTGCATATGAGCAAACAGACGATGGGCTCCACGCGTCTGCTGGCTGGCTGAGAAGAGAGATAGAGGAGGGCTGAGCACGGACTCCAGGAAATTTGTTCTACGTAACCAGCAACTCGATATAGTGGGATGGCATAGGCCATAACTAGCATTCATGTCTAGCAGTACGACACACGCCACCCACACGAGTCCCATCCGACACCAATTTTCTTGCAGTCCGTGCTACAACCATCTCTTCTCCCTCCTGTTTTCTCAGCCATCACGCGGTGGGCGGAGTGGGGGTTTACCGATAGTCGGTTTGCTCAACCGTGGTCCCACTTGTAAGTGAAAATGCAACACATCATGCATTCCCCCTTGAGCGGCGTGCCGGACCAACCGTGTGGGGGTGCGACGCGAACACGACAGGATTTTTCTTTTGAACTTGTAACTTGTAAAATTTGGTTCTGCTCCATGGCGCGACTGATAGATAGAAATAAAGATTTTCCCTAGAGTAATGATAAGTTTGGTTCTGGCGCGGTTCATGCATGGAGTACGTAGGAAAATTATGAAGTTGATGCGAAAGGTAAGATAATTACTAGTAGTACCATATACTACTACATGGATTTGACGGAAAGATAAAGATACATACGGATCCATATCCTCACGCCCTAGTGCACCGGGTCACCAACCGACGTGTGAGGAGCAACGTCGTTGGCGGCAAGCTCAACGTGCTTATGAACAATGCCGTCCAAGGTTGCCCTGCGGTCCAAGAAGGCCAGCGTCCTATCGTCCTCCTCTTGCATGTAGTAGTCCTTGTGGACGATTTGCGTGTAGACGTGGGTGATTATGTCGATGGTGTCTTGTTGCGCCAGGCGCTACACGGCGAGCGCGACCTCGAGGTGGACATTCTCCGGCGCGATGGCGGGCAGTCACAGGGCCACCAGTGTGTCGAAGAGGTTGTCACCATAGAGGCCGTTGAGGGTGGCAGGCATCGCAGAGCCTGGACGCATGGGCTGGAGGCGTACGTCAAGGTCGTCCGCGAGCTTCTTGACGACGGTGAACTTTTCTAGGAAGCCGACGAGGACCTCATCGAACAAGGAGACGAAGCTGTCGTCCAAGCGGCCCCTCGCCCTGGCGGCCTCAAGCACTACCTGGAGACGTTCCTCGGTGCCGGGCCACAGGCCGGCGTCGTGGACCATCTAGCACAGCCGGCTGATGCTCGCGCTCATTGCCTCCATGGGTCTAGCTTCTAGTCAACTGATCTTGCGATTGGAGTGATCACTCTTGCCCTTGGGTGCGTAGGTGCGTAGGATTTCGTAGATTGGACTGGCGGGAGCCTTTATGTGAGAAGTGCAGACTGCGTTGAATTCACGTGCGTGTTGGCCATCTACTCCTCGCCCCTCTACTGCACCTACCTTTGGCTGTATGACAGGTTGGCTAGCCACCCGTTGGGCCCACGTGTCATACACCCAAAGGCAGGTGCAGTAAGTCAATGAAGCTGCGTCCCCCTCTGTGCCCGTGCATGCTTTCAATGACTTGAGACTACCAAACATCACATGCAGTGGTTAGTTAATTGCATGTAATCCTATTAAGTAGAAAAAAGACATTAAGTTATATCGCCGATAGGAATAAAACAATACACCATGTATTTATTTACAGAGGGAGTAGTACATTTTTTGTGACATGCATTACTAGATATTGCTAGTCAAATACTAAATCTAGATGGACGTGGTAGTACTACTAAATCCAGACGATGGTGCTAGTACTAGTAGTAGTAGTACTACTACCAATGTAGTAGCACTGTACTACCCGTTGGTCAAATTATTACGTGTTGCTCCTCACAGTGAAGTGACAAGACCGTACGCCGGAGATGATACCTGAGTATAGGCGCCGTGTTCGGCATACCATAGTCAGCCTCACCGTCTGCAGTCACTATCATCATGGCTGTAGACCTAGCCTGCTTACAACTAGCCGCGTTCGACATAATTTCCCGTGCGTAGATGCCCGTGCATTGCACAGAACACCATGATTGGGGGGTGGACGGCGCCGGCAGCGGCCACTGCGCTAGATTTTTCCATGGCCTTCTAGATGTGGTCGGGAGGAGATAAGGCTGATTGTGAGAGACAAGGAGTTCTTTGTAAATAGCGAACAAGTGCGGGCATCTTTTTGCAAAACTGGAGAAGTTTGGTTCGTATGCGTCAGATCTAGATCCGACGGCTATTGGTGAAAGATGGCAGGCACAACATCATCACCAACTCAGGACCTGTTTGATTCGCAGGATTTTGAAAACGCAGGAATAGGACACGTCAATATTACAAGTTTCAAACTGATATTACAAATGTTAATGCTACACCTACGAAGAGGGAATTGCTAGGAAGTTTACGTAAGAACTTTTGTTACTTTAGGTGGATGCAGCATTATCGCACAAACTAAAATCCACCGCCCTGACAAGTCACTAATGGGCAAATAACTTTTCGAGTCTCTGGCCACTTGATGTTTCAAAACCAAATTCAGCTTCTGCGTAGAATTTGTCATTTAGGCTTAGACGCTTGCGGTGATCAGCACGCCATTCATTGTTATGCCAGAGAACGCCAAACCTCATTACCTTGAGCACACTTGCCTCCAGAACAAAGAACCTGACCAATTTAATCTCAGATGTGCTGCCTCGATAGTCGATCAAATCAATTTATGTAAGATGGAGATCAAGGCATTCGATGAGATTGTTATAGTGCATCACATTTTTCACTTTCGGGTCTTTTTTTATTTGCAAAAGAAGAGAACATATTAGAGCAGCTGGATGTATAAGATTGTCGTGTCATCAAGAGGTACCAATATCATTCGCTCATACGATAGGGTTGGCTGGCTAGTGATATTTTTTCACTCTCTCTCTCCTCTCATTTACGTAGGAGTACATGAAGAGCTTGGGCATTTGTTGCCTTCCACTATGTGGCCGATGCCATATTTCGCAAAAGTATGCCACATAATACGCATCGATGTCAAATCAAGAGATTTTGGCACCGCTCTCGCGATGTGAGAGAGTTGGCACCGTTGTGCACACAGACCCACATGTATAAACAAATCAATCAAACCAACTACACCAGCCTCTCACTCTCCCAAACAAGTGTTTTTTATTACCTCGGTCCTCAATGCACCCTCAATTTACTAGCGTGCGGGGTGCTACCCCGAGTGGTTTCACCGCGTGTCAGATGGGCCTCTAGTTTACTTATTTTCACCCACTACCACATGGGCCAGCACACGAAGATACAGAACACGAGCTGACAAGGCAGCACGTGGACTGGTTGACCGGTCAACTAAACAATATACGGAGCTATACGCTGACACAGTGAGCATGTAGTCCATCGGTATAGAGTGTTCGTGTGAGAGGGGAGGCCCGTAAGAGATAGCAGAGAGAGAGAGAAAGAGCTTTGTTCGATAATGTAGTTCCAACATTTTTTTATAAGTCTAACTTTTGAAACTTTGACCAAGTTTATAAAGAAATTACTTATATCTACAATACCAAAGATAAATGATAGTATGAAGTAAGTACATGTTGTGATGAATCTAATGATCTTTCCAGATGTAAATGTTTTTCTCCACATATACCTGGTCAAACTTTTCTGAGGTTTGACTTTTCAAAACATCCATATGCTTATGGACGTGAGAGAGTCCCTAACTAGAGAGAGAGAGAGAGAGAGAGAGAGAGAGATAGAGAGAGAGAGAGAGTGAAACAGAAAGAGTGAGTGAAAAAAGTGTGTGTGCGTGTGTGAAAGAGACATGGACAACACTTGATAAAAGTCGAGAAAAAACGTGTGTGTCTTATGCAAACATATGACACATGCATCTTCGACAACAGAAGCAAGGTGAGGAGATAGTGTGTGGTTGTTTGCAACCGAGAGAGCAAGACCCCTAGCACGTGGCCAAGAGGGGTCTGACAAACAAGGTAGAGAGGTCGAGAGAGACGTACGGAGAAAATGCAGACATGGGGAGGAGAGAGTGTATGTTTATTAGAGAGACCCCCTGGAGACCGTGATGGGACTACATGGGTGGGGGATCGAGTGACAAGGTGTGTGCACGATAGAAGATACCCCGAGAGATATCGAGATAGACGTATGGATGTAAGGAGACAATAAGTGTGTTCCTGATGGCTAGTGAGAGATAATCATACTTAGGGGGGAGTGCTTGCGCCTATGATGGAGTGAGGGATTATGGTAGTTATTTGGGGGTGCGTGTTACATAGAGAGAGAACAAGGGCGGAGAGTGTTGGATAGGTCTATATGTATAGCGTGAGCGAGACATGTGTATGTGTGAACTAGGGAGATATAAAGTTTGAGAGAGATTGAGGAGCCCCGATAAGGCTGAGTGGTGCGTCAGATAGCTGAGAGGGGGAAAGAGATATTCCATCCGCTCGATAATGCAGTGCATGTAATTTTTTTAGAAGTCAAACTTTGGAAACTTTGATCAGGTTTACACAAATGTTATTTATATCTTCAATACCAAAGATACATCATATGAAACTACATCTCATGGTGAATCTAATCGTATATGTTTGCCGTTCCAGATGTAATTGTTTTTCTCCACGTACATGGTCAAACTTTGTGATGTTTGATTTTTCAATAAATCAATATGCTATGGACCGAGGAGAGTGCCTAAGTCGAGAGGGATCAAGTGCGTGTGAAGGAGAATGAGTAAGTGTGCAAAAAGAGTATGTGTGTGAAAGATAAAGGGACAACAAACGATAATTAGAGAGAGAGAGAGTGTGTGTTTTTTTTTCGTTTCTTAGGCGAACATATCACGCATGCATCTCTGAGATAGAAAAGCGAGGCGAGGAGATACATGAAGATAGCTAGTGTGTGATTGTTTGCAACAGAGAGAGACACCCCTATAGCACATGTCCAATAGAGGTCTGGCCAACAAGGTACAAAGGTCGAGAGGGACACATGGAGAACATGGACGCATGGGGAGGGCGAGAGGGTGTGTTTACGATAGAGAGACCCCCTCGAGATTGTGAGGGGGCTATATGGGTGGGAGATCGAGGGAGGTGCGTGCGCGATAGAAAGATGCCCCGAGAGAAATCGAGATAGACCACACACATGTTTGTGATGGAGACTAAGATTAGCTAGTCATATACATATAGGGGGGACTGTGTGTGCCTACAATTGAGTGAGAGACCATCATATTTGGCTAGCTAGGCATGAGATTGTGTGTGTGTGCATGTGAGATGGAGAGAGAACGAGGGGGAGAGATAGAGTTTTAGATGGGCCTATCGAGTGCGAGTGAGATATGCATGTGTATGTATGACCCAGGTAGATGGAGAGTTTGAGAGAGAGGGGGAAGAGCTCCGAGACGACAGAGTGGTGCGTGAGAGAGTTACGGGCAATGAGCCAAGGAATTTGTGTGCGTACGATGAGTGCACCCAAGATATCTAGCTTGGACTAGAGAATCATACATAGTGTGCGAGAGAGACCTATAGATGGAGTATATATGCATGCGAACTAGAAAGACCCCCCCCCACGCACACACACAAAGAGAGAGAGAGAGAGATATGGACAGAAAGAGAGAGGACCAACAAGGTTTGTGTGTTGGATGCGTGCGAAACAATTGAAGATTGTCGGCGCGTGAGAGAGAGAGAGCAGGAGTCCGGGAGAGGGGGAGGTCGCGTTTTATGCATCAAAGACTGATATAAACCATGTTTCGATATAAACTTGCATTCAAATATTTAAATTGGAGAACATGTTGTCTGCAATCCGCACATGAACGGATATATGCGTATATCAAACAAGTTCATTAATTTGACTTTCAACATGTTCATGGAGTACTGTAATACTGTACAACATGCTATTCGATTGAGGTGTTCAATTTTGGATTTAGTTCACTATTTCGACCTGGTGAATGAGCTATTTCATTGAATCGAGATATTTCATTTTGGGTTTGATTCCCGTTTTTGAGTGGGTCAACTATTTTTTGATATAGTAAATCGCTACCAAAGAGGATGTAAAAACACATTACTCCCGAGCATCATCTCTCCATCTAAAAAAGAAGTGGCAAGCTAATATTTCTAAATTTGATTCGAATCGACTTGGTAAGGTAGACGTGGATGCTCGTTCTCCCAAATTTTGATCGAACCGTTAAACATCCTCTGCTCGGTGGAATTCGCCCGAGCAAATAAATGGGAGACGCGAAATTACCGTCCTATGTGGGAGACGCATTAATTGGCCCGTTGTGCATCGAGGGTAGGTTCGTAACTTCATCCAAGTGTGCCTTCTCCTCGGCCAAAATGACTTGTGCTGAATAATTCATAAACCATGGTCGGCAAAACACGCTCTCCTCGCCCGAAATAGCTCGCGCCCACTATTTGAAAACACGCTCTCCTCGCCCGAAATCGCTCGCGCCCACTATATTTCAAAACACGCCCTCCTCGCCCGAAATCGCTCCCGCCCACTATTTGGGGAGAAGCAAAGTTACTCTACTATCCCCGACCCTCAGTACATAGACCTAAGCCGAGAAGCCTAAAGGCAGGGGTAGAACTGTAACTCCCCCTCACATTTCACACAAATGCGTACATGGTTCCACTCCCCTCCCAATTCCCACCCCCATTCATACCTCGTGGGCGCCAAATCACCTTCTCCTCGGAAGCTCCCTTCTCCCGAGCCGTGAAACCTCAGCCCCTCCTCCATGGCGCCCCCAGCGCACTAATTTCACAGCCGCCCTCCTCCCTAATGCTGGAGACGCTGTCCATTTGCCGTCGTCCACTGGGCCGTGTGCCTCTTACTTTGTGCTGCTGGAGCTGCCTCGATGATGGCCGCGTGAACCGTACCAGAGGCGATTCACCCCCGCCGTTGTCCACGGCGCCAGAGCGGCTCCAACTTCGGATCCGTCCAGAGTCCCGGCGATGCTTCCCCGTAGCCGTCAACCGTCACGACATCGATGTTTCCCTGCCGCCGGTGGCCACCACAACCGCGCCGGCCTCACCGACTCGGCAGCTGGACCTGCCTACTTCACCATGCCGCCAGATAGGTCACACCCTCATCTCAAATCACTTTATTTAGGCGTTAGTTGTGTGAATTTTTATTCTGGGCCAATCGATTCCCAATGGGAAGCAGCACCCCTCGAGGCGGCGGAGCTCCTAGGCTGCTGGTTGGCTGGTGTCTAACGTAAGGGTGCGGGGCCGCAAGTTCGCTGCGGAAGCAGCGCTTAGATGGCTATCTTAGAGTTGCGTGGGTTCAAGCTACTGCCGCCATCGGATCTGGATGACGGGGAGTCTTTGTGGATTGGCCCGGGGGCGGCGCAACCACGACAGTGCGGTGGGGCGGGGAGTGGGGTTTTGGCCGGGGCCACACACGGCGGAGGCAAGCTGCTCTGCCGTTGGTCGCTGGCTCTTCGGGGAAGATTTCTAACAGTGTTAGCCGGGAGGCACAAGACGGCCATCAAGCCATCCGACGTAGATCAGGCAGTACAAAAATAAATTAAAATCGCGTGACCCCAATTTAGTCTTAGTCAACAGACGTGTGACCACTCTTGTACCTTGCTATTGATCTCTTAGTGTATTTCTTCAGATCAAAGAGATGTGTCATTCTTAACATTATGCGTTATCTGCATCCTCAGCCACACCGTCTTCCGACTCATCGCAGCTGCTCCAACAAGGGAAGCATACACCAGAAGGGAGCTATAGTCCCCACTCAACAGTTCCCTGCATCGAATGCGCGTGCCCGACATGGACAGTCACAACAACTGCAGGGCCATTGACAAGTTAGCACATGATGCTCACTCCTATGGATGGTGGCCAGATAGGTTGTACCGTCATCTTACTTGTGTGCAACATTTATGGCTTTGTTATTCATCTAAGCATGGAAAATAGATTATCACATTTCACTATATATTCATGCTAATCTCTTACGGGTCTTGTTTAGGAGTTAACGATGTTCCATAGTTCAGCTAAGATACTTGTTCTTTAGGTAACGCTGTTCCATAGTTATCATCCATCAACCAATGCTATCCCACAGTCTGGTGATTATAGTATTATACCACTTCTAGTATTACCTATGTTGTTCTTTAATACTTTTGTGTGCCATCTAGTTAATCTCGAGTACAAACGATACATATTCTGTAGCTTTCATCTGTGTTCTCCCTTTAGTTTTTGAGACATGTCGCTGCTAGTTAACCCCAATCCTACTATTTATGTCGTCTCCTACAGACACTCATTACATAAATCTAACTACTAGTTGTCTTCCATGCATGTCAGATATAATTGCACACACTGATATATCCACAAGAACCTCACGGAGCAATGTAAAGGCCAATAAACTTGATATCAATGATACCCAATATGATGGAACATGTAAATGCGGTTCTTCAGAAGACTTGCAGAAAGATGTTGAATCCTCTTCACCCCACAAGGTCCATGCTCTAACTTGGCCCGTGATATGGGTACAACATGCATATAATGTCCTGGAGTGTATCTACTCTGTTGCAATGCCATGTGCTTAGCATACTGATCATGCATGTAAATATGTCATGCCTTCCTGTTTTTCAGTACCTATTCCATTCATAATAACATGTTTTCAAATTCAAGTATTGTCATTCTACTCTATCGCAATGCCATCTGCTTAATTTGGAGATCATGCTTCTGAATATCTTAAGCATTGTTATTCACCAGTATGTACTTCATCTGTCTACCATACCATGTTTTTTGTACATTGAAGTGCTGTTCTAGTGCTTTGTTGCAATGCCATCTTAGTTTCCCAAAAATACACGTGTATGTTGCCTTAGTTTTTTCGGTACGTATTCTGCTAGCATACACTTTTACATTCAACTAGTGTTTTTTTACTGTGTTGTCCTGTCGTATCCCTAGCTCTTACACCATACTCCCTCCGTCCGGATTACATGTTGCCGAAATGGATAAAAAAGGATGTATCTAGAACTGAAATACGCCTAGACCCATCCATTTTTTTTCCGGATGGAGGGAATACATGTCAATATGTCATGCCTTTCTATTCTTCAGTACCTATTCCATCTCTCTGCTGTAGCATGTTTTATAATTGAAACATCATTTTTCTATATAAGGCATGCAAGGGGAAGACGACTATGTTAGAATCTGAAGGGTTACAAACCAGATCTTTGCAAAAGATCCAAACGCCAGGAGATAATAAACCAACTCCAGTTTTTATAGATACTGCTCCAGCATAGAGAAACCCAACTCCTACTGATAATAAGCAGATTTCAGTGGCCAAAGAACTAGTCCGCTCCAGTCCAGCAAAAATATGTCAACTCATTCTAGGAAGCGTGTGTGTATCCTTGCATCATGAAATTTTATAGCATGCTGATCATATTTTCTACATGATTCTTACCCATCTCTCTTTTAGAAAATAAGCTTAACAGATAGAAGAATTTCTGCACTGGTATCGTCTGTGCGGAAAGATTCTTGCAGGAATTCTCTGTACTCCAATGCAGATGTAAGTACATGTTGTATATCACTATATTTTTACACCAGCATGTATTTTCTTAATCGGCGTGAATCCAACCTTTATCTGATCTAAAATTAGTTGTAGCAAAATGTATGATTAAAGGCCACAATGTTGATTTTTGTAAGGAAAACTGCGTGGTAGTTTTGCATCCTGAGCTGCATGAGTGTACTATCTCATATCAGTGGGTTTGATTACTTTGGTTCTGCAGTGGGTTTTCAGTGTTTTTTTACTGTGTTGTCCTGTCGTATCCCTAGCTCTTACATCATACTCCCTCCGTCCAGATTACATGTCGCAGAAATGGATAAAACTGGATGTATCTAGAACTGAAATACGCCTAGACCCATCCATTTTTTTCCAGATGGAGGGAATACATGTCAATATGTCATGCCTTTCTATTCTTCAGTACCTATTCCATCTCTGTTGTAGCATGTTTTATAATTGAAGCACCATTCTTCTATATAAGGCATGCAAGGGGAAGACGGCTATGTTAGAATCTGAAGGGTTACAAACCAGGTCTTCGCAAAAGATCCAAACACCAGTAGATAATAAACCAACTCCATTTTTCATAGATACTGCTCCAGCACAGAGAAACCCAACTCCCACTGATAATAAGCTGATTCTAGTGGCCAAAGAACTAGTCCGCTCCAGTCCAGCAAAAGAATGTCAACTCCATTCTAAGAAGCATATGCGTATCCTCGGATCATGAAATTTTATAGCATTCTGATCATATTTTCTACATGTTTCTTACCCATCTCTCTTTTAGAAAATAAGGTTAAATGATAGAAGATTTCCTTCATTGGCATTGTATTCGAGGAAAATATCTTGCGGGAATTCTCTGTGCTCCAATGCTGATGTAAGTACCTGTTGTATATCACTATATTTTTACATCAGCATGTATTTTGTTAATCGGCGTGAATCCAACCTTTGTCTGATCTAAAATTAGTTGTAGCAAAATGTTAAAGGCGCTAATGTTGATTTTTGTAAAGAAAACTACCTGGTAGTTTTTCATACTGAGCTGCATGAGTGTACTATCTCATATCATGCACATTACTGAATTGCAGTGCTGCTCTGGTTGCCCATTCATTCATTGTGTCAATGTTGCTTTCGTATTACCTTACATGGCTGATGATAGCTGCACCATATTGTGTTAATTTAGTGTTGGCTAGTTGCCCAAACGTTTGTTGTGCCAATGTTGCTTTCCTATTATCTGACATGGCCAATGATAGCAATGCTAGTGTCTTAATTTGGTGCAGGTTGCTGAAGATAAGAAGACAAACTCTGAAAACAGCAAGGCAACCCCATTGTTTCTTTCCAATAAATCCAGGCCAGGTAATATGCCAATAACTCATGATTAATCTATTTGGTTCCCCTCCTAATTTATGTTATGATGTAGTGGTCGAGACACTCTCCCCTATCAATAATACAAGCCTGCCAAAATCGCCATTAGAATCTTTTCAGTATCCTCTGTCTCGAATGCAACGGAAAAAAATATATGTTTGTGAACCAATTAATGGCTGAAGGAATGATGGAAATGGTGGAAGAATCAGAGGTGCAAAGTCGTGCGACACAACAACTGATCAATGTTTTCAGAGACAGTGTAGCAAAGCAGCAAGAACTTGCCCACATGCTTATGGGCATCATCCGTGCTGAGGTTTCAGATTGAGACGTTGTAGATCGTTAGGTTCTGTTCATTTATTTGCACTGGCATCAATATTTGATTGCCCAGTGGATGTAATTTCCTGTAATATATGCTAGATGTGCCACGTTTTTCCCTACCTTTGCTTTATCAGTTTTGGTCCTGTGCATAATTGCTGGTCGTAATGGGCTCAAATTATCTAATTTGGCCTAAAGACATGTACGAACTTTAGTGGGCCCATTAAGTTAACGGGCCGTTACCAGGCCGAAAGTTAATGGTCGGCCCTCTTAACTCCCAGGTCGTTAACAGGCTGACATTGAAGCGGGCAACAGGTGGGCCCAATTGATTTCACGGGCCGTTAACAAGACGTTACTAAGTTTGGGCTACGTATGGCCCAACTATACTGTGGGCCTTTAGTAGGCTGAAAGAGACAGCGGGCTTATACTGGACCATGAAGAGCATGGGCCGCTAAGAGGCCGAAAGTCAGGTTGTATTGTAAATGGCCCAACTGTGTTGTGGGCTTTTAGCTGGCCGAAAGAGAAACCGGGCTGGTATTGGACCATGAAGGGCATGGGCCGTTAAAAGGCCAAAACTCAGGTCCGACTACAAATGGCCCAACTCATTTATGATCCGTTAACAGGCTGAAAGGCACACAGGGCCGGGAATTGGCCTAACACTTAAATGGGTCGCTAAAAGGCCAAAACTCAGGTCCGACTGCAAATGGCCCAACAGATATATGGGTCGTCACCAGGCTGAAAGACACACTGGGCCGGAAATTGGCCCAACACTTAAATGGGTCGCTAGAAGGCCGAAACACAGGTCCGACTACAAATGGCTCAACTGATTTATGGGCCGTCAACAGGCTGAAAGACACACCGGGCCGGAAATTAGCCCAATATTTAAATGTGTCGCTAAAAGGCCGAAAGATATACATCGTGAAAATTGGCCCATCCACTAAATGGGCCGTTAACAGGCCGAAATCTCATCGGGCCGACATTGAGCCCAAATATATAGCGGGCTGTTAACGGGCTCGAACTGACGATGGGCTGCAATGGTGTCAAATCTTTAACGGGCCGTTGACGGGCCGAATTGGCACATCTCGTATGGCCCGTGGGCTTAAATGGACCTGACACAAGTAGGCCTTATATGGGCCGGCCTACTATTTTTTACTGGGCCGGCCTTTTTCACCGGAATGGGCCACTGTTGGGCGGTGCCACGTGTCGACCTATCATAGGCGTCTCCTGTCCAATGAGTGGATGATATCTGGCCTAACGGTGAGGCAACACGTGTTTCCTCCGGCCAATGATGATTTTACACGTGGAAAATCCCCATTGGTCGGCGCTGTTAACGGGTTATCGGATCCAAAACCGGACCCGATAGCTTAACGGCGTTCCGTTACGGTGGATGCCACGTGTCGGTCACCCTTGACAAAAGCACTTCTGTGACGTGCGATTTATCGTCATGGAAGTGGACATTTCCGCGATGATAATTTTGGTAATGTCATGGAACACTTCTATGACAGCACAGGTATGACTATCTTCATTCTGTCATAAATTTTTCATGTATGTACATGCATGACAGAAAACGTGACCTACTGTGACAAACACGTATCATCACGGAAGTGTATTTTTTTGTAGTGTCCACATCCTCTAGTCCATGTCACTCCATTTGTTGAACCTGTCTGAAATATACTAGATGCATGCATTAGTCCAACAAGAGATATGTTGACATTAATTACCAAAATCACCTAGGGAGCACTTGTGCTTTCAATCTTCCCCTTTTTGGTAATTGATGACAACATACATCAAAGCTTTAGATAAAGATATGAAGAATAACAAGTAAGGCTTTGGAAGGACATGTAACATGCATAGGCTCCCCCTACATGTATGCAATCATGTAAATATGGAATTTAAGAGCATGTGAAAGCATAGACATGACAGAGCGAGCAATGAGTTACATGTATCTTGGCTATATGCATCAGAGAAAATGATATGAATATATGAAGTGTATCCTCATGTTCATGATTCCTTCTTGCAAACAATATGTACATTAGCAAGAAATCTTCATGCACATGAGTGTGATGCATATACTTACCTTGTGATCTTGAGCTGGCTTATCAAGGGATGAACCTAAGTAAACAAGGTTAGATAACACAGGTACATCTACTAGACAGAGCAACAGAAAAGCCACAAGAGTACCAAGATTGGGATAACATGTAGAGAGTGAGTAGAGGGTACTCTTGAATATAGACATGTTCCCAAAGCTAAAAGATAGGCAATGAATTCAATGACTTCCTTCCCTAGCAGTCTTTCTCCCCCTGAATCTTATATTGGATAATGGAAGAGAGTAGGGAAACAAAATCAGAGCAGCACAAAAACAGATCAGATCTCAAAGACATAACGTAGACATGTCTTTCCCCTCTTAAAGACATGTGACTTCTCTCCTCTTGAACACCAAGAATCTGGGGCATGTGATTCCTCTCTCCCCCTGTTTGAAGTATTCTCTCATTTAGCTTTGATGTGAACTCCCTCCCCCCCTTTGACATCAATTTCCAAGAAGGGATCTTCTGGAGTGTGAGTCAAAATAGGTTTGGTCCTTGAGTCACAGAGCATAGCAGCATATAAAATGTGATGCTGGTAGAGGACAAGAATCATTGAGTGGAGCTGGAACAAAAGTGCAGGAACAAGTGGCAAATTGTCTTTTCTGCAGTGAAATCGGTGACACCGAGTTGTGTTCTTCAGTTGCACCGAATGGGTTCGGTTGGATCGAAAGTGACAAACCGGTGGGACCGAGTTCAACACAGAAAAAGACCAATAGTCACCTCAGCTCACTAGGCAAATAAGATCTCACAAAGATTTGCAAGGAATTAACTGAAGGATTTGCAATGAATTGGATGCAGAAAATGCAGAACAAAACAGAGAAAATAAAATCTAGATGAAGTTTTTTTGTTGTTTAAAAGAAGAGGAACAAAATGCAAGGAACAAATGCACGAACTTAGAGAAACACTAGAGAACTTCATCTAGAATTGGGCGGTGACAAAGTCACCTATGTTAGAGTATATTGACTAAGGAGTCAAGTAAGAACACTTGATCATAAGTCATACTCATCGTTTAAGCTCAAAATGGGGTTACCATTTTTCGTTTAAGAATTTGATGTATTCTCATCTTGTTGAGTTACTTTGACCCATTTCTTGGGGTAAAGCTTCTCTAAGATGGAATAACATACCTTGGGTGGTGGTGTTAATCTTGATCATGTAGTTGAACTTGTGTGAGTTGCTCAAGGTCGATGTAGCTCATCAAGAATTGGGAGCACCACTTGGATTTGAGTTCATCTACCTACATGGGTTAGTCTTGCAAGGAAGAGCACTTGTGCATCCAAAGTGACAATCATGATATTTGATACCAAATGATATATAGAATTTGTCAAAGGATATGTCGAAGGGTTTCATGCTTCCTTGTCTTCAACCACCACGGTGTAGGGACTTGGTGATGTAGAGATTGCTCAAGATGTGATTGAGTTGCAATCCCATGGATTTAGATTCATCCAAGTGCCTACAAGGGTTAGATAGCATGCAAGGGTACAAATGTATCCAAGACATATGATCAACATCATAAGAGAAAAAGTCAAGGATTAGTCATAGGCACATGCCTTGCAAGTATCCAAATGGAGTTCCTACTCCAAGTTTGAAGCATCAATGATGTTCAATTCACCTCACAATCGGCAAAATACTTTCTCATCAAGCGGTTTGGTGAATATATCCGCCAATTGCTTATCGATTCAAACATGCTTAAGATTAATGACCCCTTTAGCAACATGATCTCGAATGAAATGATGACGAACTTCAATATGCTTAGTTCAAGAATGTTGAACGGGATTGTGGGCAATCTTAATAGCACTTTCATTGTCACAAAGCAATGGAACATGTTTCACATATATCCCATAATATTTAAGAGTTTGGGTCATCCAAAGTAATTGAGCACAACATGATCCAGCGGCAATCTATTCCGCTTCGGCGGTGGATAAGGATACTGAGGTTTGTTTCTTGGAGGACCAAGACACAAGCGATCTACCAAGAAATTGACAAGTACCTGAAGTGGACTTTCTATCAACCTTGTCTCCGGCATAGTCCGAATCGGAGCAGCCAACAAGATCAAAAGAGGACCTCTTAGGATACCAAATGCCAAAATTTGGTGTATGTATTAAGTATCTCACTATCCTTTTCACAACCTTAAGATGACATTCTTTCGGGGCCGCTTGATATCGTGTACACATACGCACACTTAGCATAATATCGGGATGGGAGGCACATAGATATAACAATGAACCAATCGTAGAGCGTTTAACTTTTTGGTCAACCGGTTCGCCATCCTTAGTCAAGTCAAGATGTCCACTAGTAGGCATGGGTGTGGTCATACCTTTGCATTATTGTATGTTGAACTTCTTGAACAAGTCCTTTGTATACTTTGTTTGAGAAACAAAGGTACCCTCCTTACTTTGATTAATTTGCAAACCAAGAAAGAACTTGAGTTCACTCATCGTAGACATCTCAAACTTTTCCGACATTAGCTTTCCAAACCTTTCACAAAATGGGGTTTAGTAGAACCAAATATGATATCATCAACATAAATTTGGCACACAAATAATTCACCATTAATCCTTTTAGTAAAAAGAGTGGAATCAATTTTCCCAATTTCAAAGCCTTTTTCAATAGGGAACTTGGTCAAGCATTTATACCACGCTCTAGGAGCTTGTTTAAGACCATAAAGAGCTTTGTGAAGTTTGTAAACATGATCGGGTTTCTTAGGAATGACAAAGCCGGGAGGTTGTTTAACATAAACTTCCTCCTCAATTTCACCGTTTAGAAATACACTTTTAATGTCCATTTGGTACAAGGTGATATCATGGTGATTAGCATAAGCAAGTAAGATGCGAATGGACTCAAGTCTAGCAACGGGGGCATATGTCTCACCGTAGTCCATACCTTTGACTTGAGTGTAGCCTTGGGCGACGAGACGTGCTTTGTTGCGGAAGACTTGACCATCTTCGTCTTGCTTGTTGCGAAACACCCATTTGGTACCAATGATGTTGTGGTTGTTGTCGGACTTCTTGACCAATGTCCACACTTGATTTCTCTCAAAGTTGTGTAGCTCTTCGTGCATGGAATTTATCCAATTCGGATCTTCTAATGCTTCTTCAACCTTCATAGGTTCAATGCTAGAGATGAATGAATAATGTTCACAAAAGTTAGCCAAACGAGTTTTAGAGCAAGTGATTCTCCCGGTTTGGATATCATTGTAGATCAGTTCGACGGGGTGGTCTCTGGCGACTCTTGCTCGAACTCGTGAGAGATTTTGTTTCGATCAGGGTGGGACATCTTCTTCATCCTCTTGTTATTATTCTTGGCCTTCTTCATTATTGACATTGTCGTTCCCTTGTCGTGGTGGAGAAGGAGGTTGATGAGGTTCATCTTTGTGTACTTCCTCGTTTTCTTCAACTTGGTGTGTCCGACTTGTGGATGCTCCCGTATCAAGTCTTGGTTCACCTTGTCATAAGGTAGAAGCTTCCACATGGATGGACGAAGTACTCTCTTTCACCTCCGTTGGACGGATCTTGCCAACATACAAGTCTTGAATTGCTTCCGAATGATCTTTATCTCCTACATCAATTGGCAATTGCTCTACTAGCGAGCCGTTAGATTCATAAAACTTCACATCTACCGTCTCTTCAACCTTTCGGGTGAAATTGTTGTAGACACGGTACGTGTGAGAGTTTGAGCCATAACCAAGTAGGAAACCTTCATCAGATTTAGGAGCAAATTTAGAACGACGATGCTTATCAAGAATGTAGCACTTTGAGCCGAATACTCGAAAGTATCCAACTTGGGGCTTGTTACCGGTGAGAAGCTCGTATGCCGTCTTGCCGAGAAGCTTGTGAAGATACAAGCGATTGGTTGCATGACAAGCTGTCTCAACCGCTTCCGCCCAAAAGTGTTTTGGAGTCTTGTACTCGTCAAGCATCGTTCTTGCCATCTCGATAAGAGACCGGTTCTTCCTCTCAACAACTCCATTTTGTTGAGGCGTGTACGTAGCCGAGAACTCGTGTGAAATCCCTTCTTCGTCAAGAAAGGTATCCACATTTGCGTTCTTGAACTCCATTCCGTTGTCACTGTGAACCTTTTTTATCTTCACTTCAAATTGATTTTGGGCCTTCCTAGCGAAGTTTTTGAAGATCTTTTGGACCTGCGATTTATCATTAAGAAAGAACACCCACATAAATCTTGAAAAATCATCAACAATGACTGATCCAAAAGAGTTACCACCGAGGCTTTTGTAAGCATTGGGACCAAAAAGATCCATATGAAGTAGCTCAAGTGGTCTTCTTGTAGTCATGATGTTCTTCACGGGATGACTTCCTCCAACTTGTTTTCCTGCTTGACAAGCACTACAAAGTCTATCCTTGTCAAATATAACATCTTTAACACCAAGGATATGATCACCTTTAATAAGCTTATCAAGATTTCTCATGCCGACATGACCTAACCTTCTATGCTACAACCAACCTTTAGAAGATTTAGCAATAAAACAAGTGCGAGGTTGGGCTTTCTTAGTGAAGTCAACAATGTATAGGTCACCTCTACGAATGCCGGTAAAGACCATATTATGATTATCTCTACGAAAGACTTGGCAATCAAGATGAGTGCATAGCACATTTAAACCAGAATCAGCTAATCTAGACACGGAGAGAAGATTATATCCGAGAGATTCTACAAGCATGACATTCATGATTGAGCTATCGTTGGATATGGCCACCTTACCAAGGCCAACAACTTTACCCTTAGAGTTGTCACCAAAGGTAACATACTTTCGTGGACCATCATTTCTAGCCAGCTCATCAAACATGTCCTTATCTCCGGTCATGTGATCCGTGCATCCACTATCAAGCACCCATTCCTTTCTTCCGCTTCGTAACCACGAATATTTACCATAAGACCAAAATGTCTCATTTGTTCATCAAGGTCAAGGTCACTATCACCGTCCTCATCATAGTATACATGTTCCACGTCGTCATGTGATGGATCAATTCCTAGAGAGAGTGGTTCATTAGAAGTATGACCGTAACAATGTTCATCTCTATGAATTCCAATGACTTCGGAAATGATATTGCTAATAATTCCAACATCACCTTTGGCACGCATGAGATCACGAAGCTCAAATAGGCAATCATAAAACTTAGGATCACTAGTACTCATCCTATTCAAGGCAATAGACTTATGGAGAATCTCATCTAGATTTTTCAAGGAATAATTTGATAATCGTTCCTCTAGGAATCTCCATATGGTGTAAGCACAATCTAGAGTAGGTAAGCTTGCAATCTAATTTTTGGGCAATCCTCTAACAATAAGATTGATAGTTCTAAGATTGCGAATCATGTCAAGATCCTCATCGGGTGTGGGATGCAAAGGATCAACAAGGCAAGCACAACGAGTAGTAATGTACTTGTTGATGTCTACTACACAACCTTCTTCTTGTAGACGTTGTTGGGCCTCCAAGTGCAAAGGTTTGTAGGACAGTAGCAAATTTCCCTCAAGTGGATGACCTAAGGTTTATCAATCCGCGGGAGGCGTAGGATGAAGATGGTCTCTCTCAAACAACCCTGCAACCAAATAACAAAGAGTCTCTTGTGTCCCCAACACACCCAATACAATGGTAAATTGTATAGGTGCACTAGTTCGGCGAAGAGATGGTGATACAAGTGTAATATGGATCGTAGATAAAGGTTTTTGTAAACTGAAAATATAAAAGCAGCAAGGTAGCAAGTGGTAAAAGTGAGCATAAACGATGTTGCAATGATAGTAGGCAAGGCCTAGGGTTCATACTTTCACTAGTGCAAGTTCTCTCAACAAGGATAACATAATTGGATCATATTACTAGCCCTCAACATGCAATAGAGAGTCACTCCAAAGTGACTAATAGCGGAGAACAAACGAAGAGATTACGGTAGGGTATGAAACCACCTCAAAGTTATTCTTTCTGATCGATCTATTCAAGAGTCCATAGTAACGTTCAATCTATCATAGAGTTCGTACTAGAATAACACCTTAAGACACAAATCAACCAACACCCTAATGTCACCTAGATACTCCATTGTCACCTCAAGTATCCGTGGGCATGATTATACGATATGCATCACACAATCTCAGAAACATCTATTCAACCAACACAAAGAACTTCAAAGAGTGCCCCAAAGTTTCTACCAGAGAATCAAGAAAAAAACGTGTGCCAACCCCTATGCATAGATTCCCAAGGTCACGGAACCTGCAAGTTGATCACCAAAACATACATCAAGTGGATCACATGATATCCCATTGTCATCACAGATAAACACGTGCAAGACATACATCAAGTGTTCTCAAATCATTAAAGACTCAATCCGATAAGATAACTTCAAAGGGAAAACTCAATCCATTACAAGAGAGTAGAGGGGGAGAAGCATCATAAGATCCAACTATAATAGCAAAGCTCGCGATACATCAAGATCGTGCCATCTCAAGAACACGAGAGAGAGAGAGAGATCAAACACATAGCTACTGATACATACCCTCAGCCCCAAGGGTGGACTACTCCCTCCTTGTCATGGAGAGCGCCGGGATGATGAAGATGGCCACCGGTGAGGGTTCCCCCCTTCGGTAGGGTGCCGGAATGCGGTCTAGATTGGTTTTCGGTGGCTACAGAGGATTTTGGCGGCAGAACTCCCGATCTAGGTTAATTTCCAAAGGTTTCAGTATTTATAGGAATTTTTGACGTAGATCCCATGTCAGGGGGGCTTCTGGGCTGTCCACGAGATGGGAGGGTGCCACCACCTTCCCAGGGCGTGCCCTCCACCCTCGTGGGCAGCCCGTGGCTCTCCTGGCCCAACTCTTTTGCTTCGGGGGCTTCTTTTGGTCCAGAAAAAATCATAAAAAATTGGCTCGTCAATTGGACTCCATTTGATATTCCTTTTCTGTAAAACCCTAAAACAGGAGAAAAACAGAAACTGGCACTGGGCTCTGGGTTAATAGGTTAGTCCCAAAAATCATATAAAAGTGTATATAAAAGCCCATAAGACATCCTAGAAGGATAATATAATAGCATGGAACAATAAAAAATTATAGTGTCAGGACCCCGATCCTAAGTCACACCGATCTAGCTGTAACACGTCATATCACTTTGCGGCCTCACGCACGGTAACCCCACGGGTGCCACCTTACCTGGCCCGGGACCGTTTGCGCATTTTGGCACACGTATATGACAGTGTCGCTAGCATCCATATGACAGAGAACCCGGGCCGACATGGCTAGTTATAAACCAAAAGTGGCACTAAATTACAGAGACAGGCATCCATGACCCAGTAACGAACGTGTCGGTCATCAACGTATGAACCCAAGTCGTAGCAAGCTACATGGACTTAAAGGAACAACGCGTGACATTTCCCCTAAGGGACAAACACAGGAACGAAGAAGGACACATGCCGGCCAGCCTACGTGTTCCGAGCAGTAGCAAGCTACCAAGGCTAATTGGAGACACTAGGAGGCATTTCCCTGTAAGATAGGCTACCAAAGGAAAACAACTAGGTGTCGGATCCCACACATACCAAGCATTTCAATCATACACACAATATGCTCAATATGTGCAAATACAACATTGCATCACAACAGAACTCTATGACTCAAAGTACTTTATTTAAACGGCTCCAAGAGCCATACATAACATATCCATGCAGGTAGGGGTCACATGACCCAACACTCAAGTCATACAGTCATACAAGCACAAGCGGAAGCTACATGTCTGAGTACAGACAACTTAGAAAATAAAACAGGCTTGGTGTAGCCTGACTATCTACAAGGCCCTTCACAAGCTCCAGATCTCCGTCTGGGTGTCAAGCTACTCGTCGACGTCAACGTCTATGTAGAATCCCTCAGTAGGGGCAGGGTTCTCCTCTGCAACAGTTATTAAGCAAACATGAGTACAAGGTACTCAGCAAGTCTTACCACAGAACCTATCATACATGCAACATTATCAAAGGGGGTAGTGGAGTTCATAGCAGAATGCCAGCTTTGACCTTGGCTAACCTATACTACAACTCTCAACAGATTGCAAGATGTCATTACGAACACGAGTCCTCTACTCACCACATCAATACACTACCGAGGATCCTCTTCCGTCATCCTACGGAAGGGCCATCCACGGCACTCACACTTATCTTGAGGCTTTTAGTAGAATCCATCAACTTGTCTATGAACTGTAAGAGTAACCAAGTAGTCCGTACCGCGAACAACGGCTATTCGAATAGGTTGATAACCCTGCAGGGGTGTACCTCTTCACACACGCTTCCACCACTTATCGCCGTATACTCGGCGTGTACTCGGCAACCTTCAAGCGGAAGCCCAGCGAGGGTGTCGGCCACGACCTGACTAACTACTCAAGTCTCTTGTCCAGGTTTATCGCCTATTTGGGTTCCATCCGTGGGGAGATCCGGCCGGGGTGTCGCTCACGGCCCCAAACGATGTGTACATGGTTCCCGAATTACCAAACGGGCAACCGGTACACCGTGCCACGTACCTGTCGCATCACAACCCACCCCGAGGGTCAGCGTTGTGCACGACCTCCAGTAATCTATAAACACCAGAAACTAGTTGCAACTCCTGGACAGAGATCGAGGATAATTAATAAGTCGAGAGGGTCAATTAAGGATCCCAATGTGTGGTAGTAGCTGTAACTTGAACCACACATACAGATCTCGGGTCCTAATGACGATTCCAATGAAACAACCCACCATGTACTCCTACATGGCCTTTCATCGATACCTTTACCAAGCGTATTCCACACTTCCCTCTCTTTATCGGTATGATCATTTCACTCTGATCCATCACCCAGATGAACCAGACCTGACACAACTCTAAGCATAGCAGGCAACATAAACAAATAGCATGGTGGATCACACATCACATGGCTCAATCAACTCCTACACATGCTAGTGGGTTTCAACTATTTACTGTGGCAATGACAGGTCATGCAAGGGATAGGGTTCAACTACCGCAGCAAGTAGCAGTTCACACGCTGTTGCCTTAATGCAGTAAAAGAGAGCAGGAGCGAGAAGATTGGGTTTGTATCGGAATGATCAATGATTGCTTGCCTGACAAGGTAGTTGTCGGGTACTGCTCTTCAACTGGATACGCAGCAGTATTCTCGGGAGCAGGACCTAACACAGAGAATACCGGCGATACAATCATTAACAAACAAATGCAACAATATGATGCATGGTTATGACATGGCAAGATGCATGTGTGTTGGCTAATGCAACTAAAAACCAGAAGGGTTTGAGCCTAGATTCAAATTGGCATTTTAACTATTATTTAATTAAGTGCATTATCATGTTTTTAAGTATACAGCAAGGTTAACTTGCTCAAACATGCATGAAACCAGTGCCATTGGAAAGATTGGATTTTTCTGATCATTTTCATATATAAATCTTTTCCATCTGAGCTACTGTTGAATTTATATGATTTTTTGAAGTTTAGGCATTTTCTGGAATTTCCTGAATTATTTTTAAATCTAAAAATCCCAGAAAATCCTTTACTGCGTCAGCATGACATCATGCTGACGTCAGGCAGTCAACAGGGCCAGTCCAAGTCAAACCTGACCAGTGGGACCCACTGGTCAGTGTCATAGTTAACTAATTAACTAATTAGAAATAAAATAACACCTAAACTAGGTTTGACTTGCGGGCAGGGCCCACATGTCAGTGACCCAGGGGGGTCAAACCCATGGTCAAACAGGTCCATCTCACCGGCGTTTAGCCGCCGGCGAGGCCAAACACGGCAGTGGGGTGCGGGTTTCGTGCTCCGGCTGCCAAATCGACGGCGGAGCACACCTACTGGTAACTGGAAGCAAACCGCATCGAGTGGAGGTGGTGGCTGGCCTCGGGGTCACCGGAGATGACGCCGGCGACGAGTCCAGCGGCGGCCGGAGTTCGGCGAAGTCGAAAACGACGGTGCGGTGCTCGTAGAGGAGCGTGAACTGGTCCTACAGCACCTACGTGTGATGGTGAAGCTGATAGGCACGGTGGCCGGACCAATGGATGGCCGGAGCCTCGTCGGCGACGAGCTCCGCGGCGGTGCGTGCAGGTGAGCTTTGTGCGGTGCGTTCCAGGGCAGAAGGGAGCCAACGGAGAGGGGGGGGACGAAGCTGGGCTCACAGGGGTTGCAGCAGGCGCCGGAGCGAGCTCGGGGGTGGTCGGAGCTGAGCGGGACGGCGAGGGGGATCTCCGCGGCCGGAGTTGGGGAAGAAGAGGTCGGGGCGCCTCCAGGGCGGGCGAGCGCTCGGGGCTCGGCCTGTTCGAAGTAGTCGAGGACGGCGGAGACGACGGACACCAAGGCGGGGCTCAGGGACGACGGTGGGCGCGGCTTCTACGACGGTGCGAGCACGACGGCGTCGGCCATGGCGCAGGAAGGGCGAGAGAGAGGAGCCGGGGAGAGGGGGAGGTGTCTGCGAGGTCGGGGGCGACGTGTACGACCGATCCAGCCCTCCAGGACGTCGAGGGGAGGAAGCAGGGCGGCGGGCAGCTGCGTGGCGCGCGGTGCGGTCGCCGTTGAGCACCTGCCTGCCTGCCTGGCCGAGCCAAGCAGCTCGCTGGAGCGGCAGCTGGGCTGGGCCGACAGGTGGGCCGGGTGGGGCGCCAGGTAACTCCTTCTTTCTCTTTTTTTCTATTTCTTTTCTGTTACATTTCTTTTGCAGCTTTGTTCAATTATTAAAAATGCCAAAACCTTTTTATAACTCATGAAACTTGTCATGCCCACTGTATATAATATGAACAGTAGGAAACATTATAGTTCATGATTATTTGAGCATTTAAAATATTTTAAAGTATTTAAATGCCCAAATACAAATACCATATGATTTAATCCAAAGCCCTTGAGTGTCCTAGAAAAATGTGCACCATTTTTGGCAGAGGTTTGAGACCAAGGAAGAAATGATGAACATTTTTGAAGGGCATTTTGGGTACATTGGAAAATATTTTATCAAACCCTAGTTGTTAGAAGAGGGGTGCTGGGGTTTCTGTTAATCCCATTTCAAGTTTCTTTGAAAGTAAACATGATGCACACTCTAGCTAGGTACTAAAGCAAGTGCTAACTAGGGATGTGACAACTCACCCCCACTTAAAGGAATCGCGTCCCGAGATTCGGGTTCCTCCGTAAAGAGGGTGGGGTACTCAAGTCGAAGACGATCCTCCCTTTCCCAAGTAGCTTCACTCTCGGAATGATGTGACCATTGAACCTTGAGAAACTTGATATTGTGGCGTCGAGTGGTGCGCTCGGTTTGATCAAGAATACGAACGGGGTATTCTCGATATGTGAGATTGTCCTGGAGATCAAGCGTTTCGTGGTCCACTCCGCGGATAGGATCCGAGAAGCAACGCCTGAGTTGAGAAACGTGGAAAACATCATGAACTCTGGAGAGGTGCGGAGGTAGTTCCAATTGGTAGGCAACTTCTCCTCGTTTGGCAAGAATGCGAAAAGGACCGATGAAACGAGGGGCCAATTTGCCTTTGATACCGAAGCGATGGGTTCCCTTAAGAGGAGTAACCCGAAGGTAAGCCTGATCGCCGACTTCAAAAGTCACAGCCTTATGATGACTATCATATTGACTCTTCTGGCGAGACTGGGCTGTTTTCAATCTCTCACGAACGATGCGAACTTGTTGCTCTGCTTCCTGGATCATATCCGGACCAAAGAATTGTCTTTCCCCGGTCTCTGACCAGTTAAGAGGTGTTCGACACCTTCGTCCATATAGAACTTCGAAGGGAGCTTTGCCCAAGCTGGCTTGATAGCTATTGTTATAAGCGAATTCGGCAAATGGAAGACATTTTTCCCATTCCATACCAAAAGAAATGACAGAGGCTCGAAGAATGTCTTCCAGAATTTGATTGACTCATTCCACTTGACCACTTGACTGGGGATGGAAGGCGGTACTGAAGGAGAGATGAGTTCCCATAGCATTCTGGAAACTTTCCCAAAATCGTGAAGTGAAAAGACTTCCACGGTCCGAGTTAATCTCCAACGGTACACCATGAAGTGATACTATCCGAGAGACATACAAATCTGCTAGCTGGCTAGCGGTAATACTCTCTTGAACAGGCAGGAAATGAGCTACTTTAGAGAGGCGGTCGATAACGACAAAGATAGCATTATTCCCTTTCCTGGTCCTGGGAAACCCGGTAATGAAGTCCATACCGACTTTGTCCCATTTCCATTCAGGAATAGCTAAAGGTTGAAGGGTGCCAGCAGGCCGTTGATGCTCTGCTTTGACTCGACGACAAACGTCGCAGTTAGCAATGAATTGAGCGATTTCTCTCTTCATCCTAGTCCACCAGAATCTCTGACGTAGATCCTGATACATTTTGGTACTACCGGGATGAATCGTGAGAGGAGATTCATGAGCCTCCTTAATGATCATTTGTCGTAGTTGTGGTTTCTTGGGTACCACCAAGCGGTTCTCGAAGTACACAACACCTCGATCATCCATAGAGAAACTTCTAGCAACTCCGTTAACAATGTTCTCCTTGATCCGAGATATGCCTTTATCATACCGCTGGGCAACTATGATTTGATCCATAAGGGTAGGTTTCGCCACCAAGGTGGAAAGGAATCCTCGAGGAACAATGTGAAGGTTAAGCTTACGAAATTCCTCGTGGAGAAGTGGTTGACTTTGTTGTAACATTAAATTGTTACAATATGACTTACGACTTAGTGCATCAGCCATGACATTGGCCTTTCCAGGGGTATAGGTGATTCCTAAGTCGTAGTCTGTGAGCAACTCAACCCAACGTCTTTGCCTGAGATTCAAATCCGGTTGGGTGAAGATATACTTCAAACTTTGATGATCAGTGAAGATTTCACAGCGATTACCAAGAAGGTAATGTCGCCATGTTTTGAGTGCATGGACTACAGCTGCAAGCTCTAGATCATGAGTAGGATAGTTATCCTCATGTGGACGCAACTGTCGGGATGCGTATGCAATCACTTGACGATCTTGCATGAGAATGCAACCTAGTCCTTGTCGCGAGGCGTCGCAATAGATTATAAAATCCTTGGAGAAGTCTGGTGGTACCAGTACAGGTGCAGATGTCAGGCGTCTTTTCAGTTCCTGAAAACTGGACTCGTACTGTGGGGTCCACTCAAACTTTTTATCTTTCTTGAGGAGTTCAGTTAGAGGTTTGGCAACCTTGGAGAAATTCTCGACGAAGCGTCGGCAATAGCTTGCTAAGCCAAGAAAACTCCTAACTTGCTTGACCGATTTGGGGGGAGTCCAATCAAGGACGGCTTGAACTCGCTCGGGATTGACAGCAATACCCTTGCCAGAGATCACATGACCTAAATAGGTTACTTCCGGCAACCAAAATTCACATTTAGAGAATTTGGTATAAAGGCGGTGCTCTCGAAGTTTCGTCAATACCAGCCTTAAATGCTCGGCATGATCTTCCTTGTTCTTGGAATAGATGAGTATATCATCGAGGTATACCACGACGAATTTATCCAAATACTCCAAGAATATAGAATTCATTAACCGAGAAAAGGTGGATGGGGCATTGGTTAACCCAAAGGACATGACGGTGTACTCATATTGGCCATAACGAGTAACAAAAGCCGTTTTAGGAATGTCCCCGTTCTTGATTTTGATTTGATGGTAACCCAACCTCAAATCCATCTTAGAAAAGACTGAGGATCCAGCGAGCTGATCATACAGGTCGTTGATCCTGGGGAGCGGATACTTATTCTTTATGGTGACCAGATTGACAGGTCGGTAATCTACAACCATCCGCTCCGTTCCATCCTTCTTCTTGACGAAGAGGACGGGGCAAGCCCAAGGGGAAGAACTAGGACGGATGAAACCTTTTTGCAAGGACTCATCGAGTTGCTTCTTTAGCTCAGCTAATTCTAATGGTGCCATCTTATAAGGTCTCCTAGAGATTGGGACAGTTCCAGGGATAAGATCTATCACTGAACTCGACATCTCTGTCAGGTGGAACTCCTGGCAGTTCTTCTGGAAAAACATCCGGAAAGTCACGGACTACCGGGATATCTTTGAGTTCTGGTAGAGGGCTGGCATTAAGAGAGTAGAGCTGACGCTCAGCCATTCGGGTCAAGACATTGACTATCTTGCCGGATGGATGTGTAAGTTGAACGGTCCTAGTATAGCAATCAATTTTGGCGTATTGAGTTGTCATCCAATCCATACCCAAAATGATGTTTATGTCCGAGGACTTGAGAGCGATTAGGGATGCTAGGAAAACAAGTCTATCGACAAGGATTTCATTTCCATGGCTTACCCTAGAGGTTTGCCACTTTGAACCAGGAGTTTGAATAACCATGGAAGTAGGCATGTCACAAAAAGTCATGTTGTGCAATCGAGCATAGCTCTCAGATATGAACGAATGTGATGCTCCAGTATCGAAAAGAACAGATGCCGGATGGCAGTTTACGAGAAGCGTACCAAGGACGACGTTAGGATCCTCATAAGCTTCCTCGGCAGAGACATAGTTGACATGACCACGTGTAGTGGGGATTGGCTTGACATAATTCACCTTGCCGGTTGGTTTACCACGGCCAACGGGTTTTTCTGGTTGGTTCTGAGGACACTCAGGCATGTAGTGCTCCGGTTCTCCACACTTGAAGCATGTCACAGTGGTGGTGCGTGGAGCAAAGTTGGAAGGTGGTCCTCCATAAGTCTTAGCAGGTGCAAACTGTTGAGTTGGGCGAGGCGCCTCATAGGATGGCCTCGGTGTGTACTTGGGTGGCAGAGCAGTGTTAGGAACCCACACATGGCGCTTGTGAGAGCCAGAGCCGGATGAGGAACCAAAGTCTCGAGTATGCTTGCGGGTGGCCTCGAAGTCGGTCTGGCCTGTTTCAGCAATGATAGCCTTGTTAACCAACTTCTGGAAGGAAGTGCACTCGTGCAAACGTAGATCTCGGCGGAGTTCAGGGCTGAGTCCCTTGCAGAACCTCGCTTGTTTCTTGGCATCGGTGGATACTTCCTCAGGTGCATAGCGTGCCAAGTTGCCAAACTCGCGGCTATAGCCATCCACAGTTAACCGGCCCTGGGTGAAATTGCAGAATTCCTCCCGCTTGCGATCCATGAGACCTTCCGGAATGTGATGTTCACGGAATGCCTCACTGAACTCAACCCAAGTAGTGATTTGGCCAGCAGGACGCATAGCTTCAAAGATTTCCCACCAAAGACTGGCAGGGCCCTCAAGATGGTAGGCAGCGTAGGTAACCTTGTCAGCTTCGGCCACACGGGCATAGTGTAGCTTGTGGGTAATACTACGTAGCCAGTCATCAACATCCAGAGGTTCAGTGGAGTGATGGAACTTCGGTGGACACATCTTGATAAAGTCATTGATTGACACCACGTCATTCCTCTGGCGAAACCCAGTGTTCTGCTCTATGCGTTTCAGCAGACGGTTGGTCTCTCTCTTGTTCCGTTCTGCTTCGAGCATAACTTCCGCCAAGGAGGGTGGCTGGGGCAGATTCCCATCTCTAGCCCCACTAGCCTCACCCTGCTCCTGAGCAGAAGGAGTGTTGCGAGTGTTGACCATCCTAGGAAAACAAAACAACGGTTTAGACAAGGATGGCAAAAATTTGACATAGAAGTGCAGAATGTAATGGATGACACGGAATGCAGAGATGTTCATCCGTATGACATGGTAATATAGAAACTGCTATATATACACCAGTGGTCATACACACCATACAAAGTTTAGTACAAGCCAAGGCTAAGGTACAACTGCGGTGAAAGACGATACATCCCATCAGAGGCATTCCAAGCTCCTATACATTATTTAGCTACACCTCCGGAACTCAGTACACACTAAGTCATATTCCACAAGACGCGCAGGACTGTGGAAATACAACTACTACAATACTACTACAACCACGGCCTAGCTCAGACATTCGCGTAGTAATCCTCGTAAAGATTACCACCGTAGCCTGGAAGTGGAACAGACGGATCTTGAAACTCGCGAGCACTCGAAGGCTATGGACCATAAGGACACGGGTGTGGTCTCGATCCCGATGCTGGTGGTAAGCGACGCCCACGTGGAGGTGTAATACCCCCAACGTCACGCCAATCCATGCGATCAGGCAGACGAGTCCGTACGGGGTACAAATCCCGCATGTCCAGATATCCGGCGTGCACAGCAAGTGCAAGCCGTGTCAAAGTAGTCCAGTGGGCGGCTCGAGTGTTATACAGCTCCATTCGGAGGGCACGGACCTCACGGTCCCTATCCTCCAACATCTGAACAGTGGTCTGAAGCAGTGGCTCTTCATGAGCAGCATCAGTATACAGACCAGTGTAGTAGCCTTCCTCTCCGGGAAGTGAGGCTGGCATGTAACAGAACTCAGTGTTCAGCAACAGGGCATGCCTAGCACGGAGAATGGTCATCATCGAATAAACGGCATCCTGCACTGCCATCTCGATGGTAATCCCGAGTCCATAAGACCAATGGATGGGATCGTTAGCTCCGGGATATGAGGGGTATATCCGGACTATGCAGAAATACTGACTCTGATTGAAATCCCGGTACTGTTCCTCCACAGTGTATTCAGGATACCAGCGATAACCGGTCTCAGTCAGCACACGGACTAGCATGGCCGTGTGACCGGGCACATTAATGCACCGAGTCAAACGAACCACTTGGTGAGGGATGCGGCCAGACATCTAAAACACGAAATAATGCAAAGGCATCAGTGTTTCTGGAAGAAATCGGGTAGCATAACAACTATAAATGCTCAAACAAAGATTTGAGACATCATACAAATGATAGCATAACCACTCAACATTTCCATATCAAGGTTCCAGGTCCAACAATCATCATACTAAAAGGATAGAAACTGAACTGAGGCTTGAAACCAACAATCCTAAGAGTCTACGGATTAGTAACACGTGAACCTAGTAAGGATAAAAGGCCTAGTCCTAAATCCCCGTAGAAAGAATAGACTGACTCAGATCAGAAGGGCATAAGGTAAAGGAGTAAAAAGAGCCTTACATTCCCTTCCACAATCAATTCCCCTACATATAACTAAGAATTTTTCTAGACTCAACATCGACCAGTTTGGCTTGAGAAACCTACAGGCAGTCCAGCTCTGATGTCAACGCTGTCAGGACCCCGATCCTAAGTCACACCGATCTAGCTGTAACACGTCATATCACTTTGCGGCCTCACGCACGGTAACCCCACGGGTGCCACCTTACCTGGCCCGGGACCGTTTGCGCATTTTGGCACACGTATATGACAGTGTCGCTAGCATCCATATGACAGAGAACCCGGGCCGACATGGCTAGTTATAAACCAAAAGTGGCACTAAATTACAGAGACAGGCATCCATGACCCAGCAACGAACGTGTCGGTCATCAACGTATGAACCCAAGTCGTAGCAAGCTACATGGACTTGAAGGAACAACGCGTGACATTTCCCCTAAGGGACAGACACAGGAACGAAGAAGGACACATGCCGGCCAGCCTACGTGTTCCGAGCAGTAGCAAGCTACCAAGGCTCATTGGAGACACTAGGAGGCATTTCCCTGTACGATAGGCTACCAAAGGAAAACAACTAGGTGTCGGATCCCACACATACCAAGCATTTCACTCATACACACAATATGCTCAATATGTGCAAATACAACATTGCATCACAACAGAACTCTATGACTCAAAGTACTTTATTTAAACGGCTCCAAGAGCCATACATAACATATCCATACAGGTAGGGGTCACATGACCCAACACTCAAGTCATACAGTCATACAAGCACAAGCGGAAGCTACATGTCTGAGTACAGACAACTTAGAAAATAAAACAGGCTTGGTGTAGCCTGACTATCTACAAGGCCCTTCACAAGCTCCAGATCTCCGTCTGGGTGTCAAGCTACTCATCGACGTCAACGTCTATGTAGAATCCCTCAGCAGGGGCAGGGTTCTCCTCTGCAACAGTTATTAAGCAAACATGAGTACAAAGGTACTCAGCAAGTCTTACCACAGAACCTATCATACATGCAACATTATCAAAGGGGGTAGTGGAGTTCATAGCAGAATGCCAGCTTTGACCTTGGCTAACCTATACTACAACTCTCAACAGATTGCAAGATGTTATTACGAACACGAGTCCTCTACTCACCACATCAATACACTACCGAGGATCCTCTTCCGTCATCCTACGGAAGGGCCATCCACGGCACTCACACTTATCTTGAGGCTTTTAGTAGAATCCATCAACTTGTCTATGAACTGTAAGAGTAACCAAGCAGTCCGTACCGCGAACAACGGCTATTCGAATAGTTTGATAACCCTGCAGGGGTGTACCTCTTCACACACGCTTCCACCACTTATCGTCGTATACTCGGCGTGTACTCCGCAACCTTCAAGCGGAAGCCCAGCGAGGGTGTCGGCCACGACCTGACTAACTACTCAATTCTCTCGTCCAGGTTTATCGCCTATTTGGGTTCCATCCGTGGGGAGATCCGGCCGGGGTGTCGCTCACGGCCCCAAACGATGTGTACAGGGCTCCCTAATCACGAAACGGGCAACCGGTACACCGTGCCACGTACCTGTCGCATCACAACCCACCCCGAGGGTCAGCGTTGTGCACGACCTCCAATAATCTATAAACACCAGAAACTAGTTGCAACTCCTGGACAGAGATCGAGGATAATTAATAAGTCGAGAGGGTCAATTAAGGATCCCAATGTGTGGTAGTAGCTGTAACTTGAACCACACATACAGATCTCGGGTCCTAAGGACGATTCCAATGAAACAACCCACCATGTACTCCTACATGGCCTTTCATCGATACCTTTACCAAGCGTATTCCACACTTCCCTCTCTTTATCGGTATGATCATTTCACTCTGATCCATCACCCAGATGAACCAGACCTGACACAACTCTAAGCATAGTAGGCAACATAAACAAATAGCATGGTGGATCACACATCACATGGCTCAATCAACTCCTACACATGCTAGTGGGTTTCAATTATTTACTGTGGCAATGACAGGTCATGCAAGGGATAGGGTTCAACTACCGCAGCAAGTAGCAGTTCACACGATGTTGCCTTAATGCAGTAAAAGAGAGCAGGAGCGAGAATATTGGGTTTGTATCGGAATGATCAATGATTGCTTGCCTGACAAGGTAGTTGTCGGGTACTGCTCTTCAACTGGATATGCAGCAGTATCCTCGGGAGCAGGACCTAACACAGAGAATACCGGCGATACAATCATTAACAAAAAAATGCAACAATATGATGCATGCTTATGACATGGCAAGATGCATGTGTGTTGGCTAATGCAACTAAAAACCAGAAGGGTTTGAGCCTATTTGACTCAAAGATTCAAATTGGCATTTTAACTATTATTTAATTAAGTGCATTATCATGTTTTTAAGTATACAGCAAGGTTAACTTGCTCAAACATGCATGAAACTAGTGCCATTGGAAAGATTGGATTTTTCTGATCATTTTTCATATATAAATCTTTTCCATCTGAGCTACTGTTGAATTTATATGATTTTTTGAAGTTTAGGCATTTTCTGGAATTTCCTGAATTATTTTTATATCTAAAAATCCCAAAAAATCCTTTACTGCGTCAGCATGACATCATGCTGACGTCAGGCAGTCAACAGGGCCAGTCCAAGTCAAACCTGACCAGTGGGACCCACTGGTCAGTGTCACAGTTAACTAATTAACTAATTAGAAATAAAATAACACCTAAACTAGGTTTGACTTGCGGGCAGGGCTCACATGTCAGTGACCCAGGGGGGCCAAACCCGTGGTCAAACAGGTCCATCTCGCCGGCGTTTAGCCGCCGGCGAGGCCAAACACGGCGGTGGGGTGCGGGTTTCGTGCTCCGGCTGCCAAATCGACGGCGGAGCACACCTACGGGTAGCTGGAAGCAAACCGCATCGAGTGGAGGTGGTGACTGGCCTCGGGGTCGCCGGAGATGACGCCGGCGACGAGTCCAGCGGCGGCCGGAGTTCGGCAAAGTCGAAAACGACGGTGCGGTGCTCGTAGAGGAGCGTGAAGTGGTCCTACAACACCTACGTGTGATGGTGAAGCTGATAGGCACGGTGGCTGGACCAATGGATGGCCGGAGCCTCGTCGGCGACGAGCTCCGCGGCGGTGCGTGCAGGTGAGCTTCGTGCGGTGCGTTCCAGGGCAGAAGAGAGCCAACGGACAGGGGGAGGACGAAGCTAGGCTCACAGGGGTTGCAGCAGGCGCCGGAGCGAGCTCGGGGGTGGTCGGAGCTGAGTGGGACGGTGAGGGGGATCTCCGCGGCCGGAGTTGGGGAAGAAGAGGTCGGGGGCGCCTCCAGGGCGGGCGAGCGCTCGGGGCTCGGCCTGTTCGAAGTAGTCGAGGACGGCGGAGACGACGGACACCAAGGCGGGGCCCAGGGACGACGGTGGGCGCGGCTTCTACAACGGTGCGAGCACGACGGCGTCGGCCATGGCGCGGGGAGGGCGAGAGAGAGGAGCCGGGGAGAGGGGGAGGTGTCTGCGAGGTCGGGGGCGATGTGTACGACCGATCCAGCCCTCCAGGACGGCGAGGGGAGGAAGCAGGGCGGCGGGTAGCTGCGTGGCGCGCGGTGCGGTCGCTGTCGAGCACCTGCATGCCTGCCTGGCCGAGCCAAGCAGCTCGCTGGAGCGGCAGCTGGGCTGGGCCGGCAGGTGGGCCGGGTGGGGCGCCAGGTAACTCCTTCTTTCTCTTTTTTTCTATTTCTTTTCTGTTACATTTCTTTTGCAGCTTTGTTCAATTATTAAAAATGCCAAAACATTTTTATAACTCATGAAACTTGTCATGCCCACTGTATATAATATGAACAGTAGGAAATATTATAGTTCATGATTATTTGAGCATTTAAAATATTTTAAAGTATTTAAATGCCCAAATACAAATACCATATGATTTAATCAAAAGCCCTTGAGTGTCCTAGAAAAATGTGCACCATTTTTGGCAAAGGTTTGAGACCAAGGCAGAAATGATGAACATTTTTTAAGGGCATTTTGGGTACATTGGAAAATATTTTATCAAACCCTAGATGTTAGAAGAGGGGTGCTGGGTTTTTTGTTAATCCCATTTCAAGTTTCTTTGAAAATAAACATGATGCACACTCTAGCTAGGTACTAAAGCAAGTGCTAACTAGGGATGTGACATATAGATACGTTGGAGACGTATCACTTGTTCAAATGATATTCATTGAAAATCTCAAGCATCTCATTTTTCCGCTCATGGAAGTACTCTCCATCAGGTATAGGCACTCTATGTCTAAGACTCCCAAACGTAGACTCATCCATCTTCCTCCAATGGTGATTAAAACAAAGCAATGGAGACCAATGCTCTGATACCAATTGAAAGGATCGAGAAGAGGTGTCTAGAAGGGGGGGTGAATAGACTCTTAGCAACAGAAGTGGCAATTTTTAATTTCTTCAAGTTGAGGTGGAGTTTTAGCACATGCTTAAACATTCACAATACATATCAAGCAACCATGACATGAGTATATGGGCAGCGGAAAGTAAAGCATGCAATTTTGCAAGAATGTAAATGTATGGGATTGGAGTGGGCAAACACAATTGGAGACACGGAGATTTTTGGCGTGGTTCGGATAGGTGGTGCTACCGTACATCCACATTGATGGAGACTTCAACCCACGAAGGGTAACGGTTGCGCGAGTCCACGGAGGGCTCCACCCACGAAGGGTCCATGAAGAAGCAACCTTGTCTATCCCACCATGGCCATCGCCCACGAAGGACTTGCCTCACTAGGGTAGATCTTCACGAAGTAGGCGATCTCCTTGCCCGTACAAACTCCTTGGTTCAACTCCACAATCTTGATGAGGCTCCCAAGTGACACCTAACCAATCTAGGGGACACCACTCTCCAAAAGGTAATAGACGGTGTGTTAATTATGAACTCCTTGCTCTTGTGCTTCAAATGATAGTATCCCCAACACTCAACTCTCTTTCGTAGGATTGGATTTGGTGAAAATATGATTTGAGTGGAAATCAACTTGGAGAAGGCTAGAGATCAGGATTTATGTGGTTGGAATGGAATATCTTGACCTCAACACAAGTGTAGGTGGTTCTCTCTCAGAAAATGTATGTTGGAAGTGTAGGAATGTTCTGATGGCTTTCTCCACGAATAAAGAGTGGGTGGAGGGGTATATATAGCCTCCACACAAAATCTAACTGTTACACACAATTTACCAAACTCGGTGGGACTGAATCAGAGAACTCGGTCAGACCAATTTAGTTCATAATGTGACCGTTAGGCATTTCGGTGGGACCGATATGATCAGCTCGATAGGACTGATTTCATTAGGGTTAGGGCATAACGTAATCTCGGTTAGACCGATCACACAAACTCGGTAGGACCGATTTTGGTAATAAGCTAACCAGGGAGTTGGTCAGGCAAACTCGGTGGGACCGATTCACTAATTTCGGTGAGACCGAAATGTTACGAAGAGGCAACAGAGAGTTTGCAATGCTAACTCGGTGAGACCGATTCTCACATCTTGGTTCGACTAAAATGTTATAAATAGGAAATAGAGAGTTTACATTCCCATCTCGGTGAGACCGAGATCCCTATCAGTGAGACCGAATTTATTAGGGTTTGTGGCAGTGGCTATGTCAACTGAACTCGGTGGCGCCGGATAGAAAGTTTCGGTGGGGCCGAGTTTAACTTTTGGTTTGGGACATATGTGGATGTGAGAAAGTGGTTGAGGGTTTTGAAGCATACCACTAAGCACTTTGAGCAAGCAAGCCATTAAGCAACACCTCATCCCCTTTTAATAGTATTGGCTTTTCTATGGACTCAATGTGATCTTGGATCACTAAAATAGAAAATGTAGAGTCCTCAGCTTTGAGCTTGAGCCAATCCTTTGTCCTTATCATCTTGAAGGGGTTCCACATCCTCTAGTCGATGTTCTTGTGTTGGAGTTCTTTCTTCTTCTTCCTCGTCAGTCTTGGGTTAGGTTCCTGGTCGGCAACCTGGGATAGCAGATGGATGTCGTTTTGCTTTTCATGTTTGCATCCGTAGTCGGATGCCTTGTATTGATGTTGTTGTATTCATGTGACTTGTATGTATTGTTGTATCCCCCATGTATGTATGTAATGGTACAATGTAATGATATCCATCTTGCTAAGCACCCGAAATGCGGTTGTGCCCCAATCACGTATGTGTCACGTGATCGGGATAGAATCGCATCTTGGGCCTGACAAGTTGGTATCAGAGCCTCGACCGACCATAGGAGCCCCCTTGATTGATCGTAGCTTGGCCGTTGTTGAGTCCAGAAGAAAACTTTTCCAG
Organism: Secale cereale; assembly: GCA_902687465.1. Taxonomy (NCBI): domain Eukaryota; kingdom Viridiplantae; phylum Streptophyta; class Magnoliopsida; order Poales; family Poaceae; genus Secale; species Secale cereale. The sequence goes on from LR738713.1 coordinate 706,584,368, forward strand.
AGTCTAGTTATATCGTAGAGTAGGATTTCTTTTTACTCCTCAGCCCCTTCGTCGCTCTGGTGAGGAATCTTGACGTAGGTGTTTTGAATTACCCCTCTTCCTCTTCAATTTTTTTTTGGATCATGCGGTTAGTTTTTGTTCGCTGCGTTGTCAGTTCTGCCATCTGGTGCATCTCTCGTCAAGTCGATTTGACCCTCCTCGTCTTTTGCTTCAATCCTCGGCTCTTTCCAACCGGTGTATTTTCCCCGTCCGAAGTGGTCTTTCTTTTCCCACCCGCCCACCCTTTTTCTTCTCGGGCCGGAATACTAATCGAGTATCCATCCTACTCGTGTGAATCCCTTGCATTCTTCCTCTTCACCTCTTCTTCTTTTCCGGTGGATTTCAATTCAAGTTTTCGGTGTTATTCTTATCTTTTCCTTTGCTCAAATGTTTTCCCCTTGCTCGTTCACCTCTCGCCATGTAATTGTTCCGGAGTTCCGAAGACATATCAGGAGATTCGTCTGTATTTTAATTAATTCGAGGTTGTCACCTCATTCGAGTTTTTCAATCGTTCTGGTGCATAATCTCCTTTTCAATCCTTTTCAACGGTGTCTCTTTTGCTGGGCTCATAACCCACATGTTTATTCCCGGGATCCTAACTGACGCTTCTAATTTTTCCCGGAGTATTCTCAAATTATTTTCAAGTGTGATGTAAGTATGGATTCCATCAATCAGCCTTCTTCAAGATCGCTTTTAAATTCTTTTCATAATTGGTTCAACCTTTCTTCTTTTCATTCTTCCGGAGCATTTCATCAATTCTTTTCCATTGTGATCCTCCGAAGGCCATCATTTCAGAAGATTTCTTCGTCCGCAGTTTTCAACTTCGTCCTCCAAATATTCTTCATTGATGCCTCTTCGTTCATCTCACATTCGTCCGGTGCTTCGTTCAAGTATTCTTTAATCAGTTCGCGATCTCTTCGTTCTCTTGCATATGAAATTCCCTCAAGTTAATTATTCTTCCCAATGATTCATTCTCTTGTATTCACTCAATTTCAATTCCTTACGGTGGTCGTTCTTTTTCTTCACTCGATTTTAATTCTTCCCGATGGTTCGTTCCTTTTTCTTTCACTCGGCTTAAATTTTTACGGTGGTTCGCTCAAGACTTCTTTTCCGGTGTTAGCATATCAATTCATTCTTTTTTTTATTCCAATCCTACCGGTGGGTCATGAAGATTTTTCGCAAGTTCGCGATATATCCCTCTTTAATCATTTCAACGAGAATAAGTAGTATGCGAATCCATTGCTTCTCATCAATTTTATTGGTGGAGGATAAGCATAACATAATTCTTATTATTTTCATCAAGTTGTTTAATCCCTTCCTTCAGAATTTGTTCTTGATGAATAAATTCTAGTTCCAAGTGTTTTTATTCTTTTCTTTTCCGGAGTTAAAATTTTCTCGGTTATCTCGTCGGAGGCTCTTTCTAAATCATCGCAAAGCTTATATCTTGTTTGTGCATCCTTCACTTCTATCTCATTATTCTCTTATTACCGGAGTTCTTCACGGTGATTCATGCGATCCAATTTCATTCTTCAAGTGTTCATCAAATGCTTGTGGAGCAGCTCATGCATTATTCTTTTGTGTCCCGAGATGCGAATAATTCTCCGTTTCTTCGAGTTGGAGTTTCGCATTTCTTCCTTCATCTCATCTATTCAATCTTGTCATTGTGGCATATTCACCTCAAGTTTCGGGAGGATTTCCATAAGTCCACAACAAGTTAATTCCTTACGTTGTTGAATTTTCAACAACTTCGTTCATCATTTCTTCGCAAGGATGCTTTGAATTCATTCGTGATGGAAGTTGTCATTTTCTATCCATTCTTTTTATCTAACTATTTCGATTCTTCCGGAGGCGTTGTGTTGTTCCTCTCGTCAAATATTATTCCATCTCTCAAGTTATTCTTCTTTCAATTCATCTTCAACCGGTGTCCTATTACTTCCATTTTCAGCTGGAGTGCTGCCTAAATTCATTCGTTCGAAGTTCTTTTCTATCTCTTTCAACCGGAGTGGTTTCAATGTCTCTCTCGTCATTTATCCGCTTGGCTCTCGTCTTATGCCTTGTTGCTTATTTTACCGAAGCTTCTCAATCTCAATCATCTCCGTTCAATTCGTCCTTTCAAGTGACTCAACCTCTCAAGGTTCTTTGGTTTCACTCTTTTGTCCTCAAAGAGCTTTGTTCTTCCTTTTTCTCTTCCATCTCGTTCCTAAGATCTCGGGACGAGATCTTTTGTTAGTAGGGGAGTGTTGTGACACCCCGAGACCGATGCGCCAGGTGTCAGTCAGTTATTCGTCGTCATTGCCATGTCACTCTCCTTGCGTGTTGCATTTTGCCATGTCATTGTGTGCATTGCATCAGCATGTTTTCAGAACTTGCATCCGTTCGGGTTCCCTCGTCCTTTCCGTTGTCCGTTCTGAGCCCAGACACACTTGCACGCGCCCGCGGCATCTCCGAATATTTATTTTATGAGTGGCCGGAAAATGTTCTCGGAATGGGTTGAAACTTGGTGTGTGGTCTTATTATAGCATAGCTAGGTCGCCTGTCAAGTTTCGTCGCATTCAGAATTCGTTTGATAGCCCAACGATTAACCGCGCTAATCGCCGGGATCTCTTTCTCTTTTGGCCCATCACCCCACCTCAACAGCCCACTAGCCCATCCTAACCCCCTCCAAGCTCTCGGTCGTTGGATCGTGATCCAGTGGCCGAAAACCGCTCCTCATTTGGACACTCCTAGCTCCCTCTACCTATAAATAGGCCTCCCCCTCCGAAATTTCGAGTCCAAACCCTAACCTCTTCCTCCTCCGCGCGCCGGACATGTCCACCCCGCCGCCGGACACGTCCAGCCTGCGCGAGCCCGCGCCCCCGCGCCTCTTCGCCTCAGAGACGCATCGCCGCCGGCTCGCCGCCGACCCCGCCGACTCCCGCCTGCGAGCGCCGCCGCCGACGGCGCCATCCCCGCGCCTCCGCGCCATGTCGGCGTCCCCGCCGCCGCAGCTCCTCCGCCCCGCCTCCTGAAGCTCCTCCGCATCGCCCGAACTCCCTGCCGGCCAGATCCGGTCGGGCGTGGCCGGATCCGCCCGTCCCCGCCACCGGCGACACTCCCCGCCGCCCCTTTCTTCTGCGTCGTGCAGGAGCACGACGGACGACGCACAGCGCCCGGCCAGGTGGGCCCTCCGTCCCGGCCCAGGTCACCGCCGGCCCGGTCGGCCTCCCAGGCCTAGCCAACCGGGGGCCTCCAGGCCCATCTCCATTCCGGGCCAAGCCCAGGGAGAGCACCCTTTACCTATTCCCCGCCCTATGCACATTTTACTATTCTGCGCTCGTTGTTTGTTTCAAAATATGTCTAAGTCCCTGTGTAAATGTAAATATGTGTTCATGTTGTGGTGGATGTAACTTTTTGTGTGTATGTCCAAATTGAGTGAATGATATGTCAAAATTATCGTTGTGATATGCTCTCCATTTTGTTCCATTGTGGCATGCTTGTTTGAGTCCATCTTGATGCCCTAATCCTCGTTGCAAGAGTGTTATATGTTTAAAACTGCTGGTAACTCTAAATTTGTTGCATGCTTGTGATGATGATAACTTTGTGCATGTTTATCCAAATGGAGTGTGTGATATGTCAAAATGTTCATTGAGAAGTGCTCTACATGAGGGTTGATGTAGCATTCATGTTAGGTGACATATTGCCATGCTAATCTCTGTTGCAAAAGTGCATTTGGCTGTTAAGTGCTAAAACTTGTTATGAGATGCTGATTTGACTTGCTCATTGCTATTGGTGTGATTGTCTTCATGCCACATGTCTATATGTTTTAGAAGCACAATCATATGGTCTTTGCTGTGGTGCAATCCACTTTCCATGATATGCCTTGAGGTGACTTAAACAAGCTTGTAAACATGCCATGCCAATGTTGCTGTTTTATACTTAGTGAAAAAACTGCTAAGTCTGGAATCTGTTAAACCTGATGCTATGTTTGCTTGATGCCTCACTCAAATCCATGCATGTTTTAGTATGTCAAATGATCATGTCTTGTTGTGCATGTTATGCTCTATCCATCCATGCCCTTATTTGCACATATGGCTTGTTGTAGCTTATTTATTTCTTGCTTTCAAGTTGCTATAAATTTACCGGTTAGCTTGTTATCAGCATGTTCAATTTGGTGGAGCTTGTTGTTATTGATCCATGCCTCCTATGGAGTTGCTCAAATGGAGTTGTTGGATGTATGATATGTCTATTACATGTCCATGATCTTTATATACTTAGTAGAGTTGATATGCTTGTTGTTTTGTGCCTCCGAAGGCGGCATCGTGATGATGTTTTTGCCTTCCCAGATTTTGAAATAATCTAGATAAATTTATTGCAACTTGCCATGCTTGGTTAAGTGTGTTCCAGCAAGTTTTTGGGTGTGATCTAAGCTCATGCTTGTTAAGTATCATGTCTATTTCACATCCATGCCTCTTGTTATCATGTTTGGGTGCTGTAGCATATATATATACTTTGCTCCAAAGTTGATATGTTGCCGTTTTTGGACAGCTTGTTGTAAATCTTGTCTTGTGTGTATGTGTTGAACCGTTGCTCCGTTTTGAGCGTGCTCTATATGAAACTTGTGTGATTTTGCATGTAGAAGCATAATACTATCATGTTGAATATCTGTTTGGAGTGTGTCTGCTTGATGTTTGGGTGCATCTTGCACCGTTGCCATGTTTGACTTGTTTTGCTCATATCTTCTAGGCCGTAGCTCCGAATTAAATAAACCTTATATGAAACTTGACTAGAATTTCGAGTAGATCATCTTGGTGCATGTTAACTTGCTGTTTAACAACTTGAACTTAAGGTTTGCTCAGATCTGGACCAATTTTGAAGTGTGCATATGAGGACTTACCGGATTTGTTCTGTTATGATTCCGGCCTCATTTAAACTTGTTGGTTTGTGTTGTTCTTGTGTGCTTCATCCCTTGCCATGAATTGCATCATATAGACTTGTCTTGCATCATACTTGCTTGAGCTTCTTGTCCTGTTCTTGTGTTGTGTGTTTACCTTATTGTGTGCTTTTTCTCGCTAGTTCTTTTCTGTTGCGATCGTGAGGATTCGTTCGACTACACGTGGTTCGTCTTCAAGGCTTCTTCTTCGTCTTCTTCGCGGCCTCGTTCTTCTTCCTTGCGGGATCTCAGGCAAGATGACCATCACCTTGGATACCTTTACTACCATTGCCATGCTAGCTGTCTCGATGCTATCGTTATATGTCGCGCTACCCATCTTATATTGTCAGCCCCTCTCCTTGTTGCCATGAAACCTCTAACCTTTGACACCTTCCTAGCAAACCGTTGTTTGGCTATGTTACCCGCTTGCTCAGCCCCTCTTATAGTGTTGTTAGTTGCAGGTGAAGATGAAGTTTGTTCCATGTTGGAACTTGTTGTTGGAATATCACAATATATCTTATATATATTTACACACCTATATACTTGGCAATGGGTGGAAGGCTTGGCCTTTTGCTCGGTGTTTTGTTCCACTCATGCCACCTTAGGAGCCGCTAAACCGGCGTTATGTTCATTGATTTTGCGTTCCTTACACAGTTGGGTATATGGGGACCCCTTGACAGTTCGTCTTTGAATAAAACTCCTCCAGCAACGCCCAACATTGGTTTTAATTTGCTCATATAAAAACTTAATTAATTAATTAATTGCATAGGGAGTTAGCGCTACCCGAGGATTCTTTCTATATACAGGGGGGCAGTGCTGATGGTGTTGGTCCCAAACGGGGGTTCGACGGGGCCGCCACGGGGAAACTCAAGGTATCTGGCTCCCGTAAAATCGCCCATCTGGTCGTGGCCTGAGATGAGATACGTGCGGCTACTATCAGGGTGTCAACACACCGGGAGGTCTTGTTGGACTTGTTTTACCATTGTCGAAATGTCTTGTGCACCGGGAACTCCGAGTCTGATCGGGCCTTCCCTAAGATAAGGGGTAATATTATTATTATCTCTGCTGATCGTGAGAGCTTGTGATGGGCTAAATTGGGACACCCCTGCAGGGTTATGATCTTTCGAAAGCCGTGCCCGTGGTTATGTGGCAGATTGGAAATTGTTAATGTCCGGTTGTAGAAAACTTGACAGAGGATCCGAAGTAAAACACATGAACCGCGTGAGTAACCGTGACTGTCTCTTTTCACTTTGAGAAGAGAACACGGTGGGGTTATGTTTGACTCGTAGGTAGCTCATGATCTTTAGCGATCATTTCTAGTTTGCGACCGCTTGCGTAGATGCTCATCTTATTCTTGTACTCGTAAGTTAGCCACCATACTTTGCTTAGCCGCTGCTGCAACCTCACCACTATCCTTTTCCATACCCATTAAGCTTTGCTAGTCTTGTTACCCTTTGGTTATGGGATTGCTGAGTCCTCGTGGCTCACATATACTACAACAACAGTTGCAGGTGCAGGTTTCTGATGACTTGACGTGAGAGCGATGTTCGTTGTGTAGGAGTTCTTTCTTCTTCTTCTTCGTTAGTCTTGGGTTAGGTTCCTGGTCGGCAGCCTGGGATAGCAGATGCATGTCGTTGTGCTTTTCATGTTTGCATCCGTAGTCGGATGCCTTGTATTGATGTTGTTGTATTCATGTGACTTGTATGTATTGTTGTACCCCCCATGTATGTATGTAATGGTGCGATTTAATGATATCCATCTTGCTAAGCGCCCGAAATGCGGTTGTGCCCCAATCACGTATGTGTCACATGATCGAGATAGAATCGCATCTTGGGCCTGATAGGAGCGCTCTGCGCGACTACTGACCGGTTCATCACGGACGTCGGCGACTACTTCCCCAACAACGACTTCTTCCCCGACGTCGACAACCTCTTTGATGATGTGGCCGGCGAGGACGTCGATCCCAAGACCAGTGCTTCTGCCGTTGTTCCGTACATTCTCATCTTTCTTCTGTTTGAGATCATGCCTCAATTTTTAGCTCTAGTTTCTATTCTAGATATGATTTGTACTAGTTCATATATGCAGATGCTATTCACCTTCTCCCCGTCAGATTGCATGTCTTGCTTTATCTCTACTATAATAGTCATGTTTTATCTAGTATTTCTATTAGCAAAATCATATGGTAAATTGCTCATATTTCCAACAATCCAAAAACCTTGTTATAGGCAATTTACCCCAAGTGGTTTTGTTGCTTCCATTCGACCTCCTATGTTTGAGGGTATACACTATAAGAGGTGGTGCGTGAGAGCCGTTCTATGGTTTTAAACCATGAGCTGCTATGATGCCACTCTTGGCAAACCTGAAGGAGATTATGATGCTCAACAGGAACAAGCTTTTGAGAAAATGGATACCGTGTTTAAGGATGCTCTCTTGAGTGTTCTTGGTGAGAACTTAGTTGATGCTTATGCGTCAACTGATAATGGAAAAGATATGTGGGATGCACTTGAGGCCAAGTTTGGGGTCTCGGATGCCGGCACTGAGCTGTATATCATGGAGCAATTCTATGACTAAAGGATGACTGAAGAGCACTCCATGGTTGAGCAAGCTCACGAGATACAGTCATTTACTAGAGAACTTGAGCACTTCAATTGTATTCTGCCGAACAAGTTTGTTGCTGGATGTATCATTATTAAGCTTCCTCCTTCGTGGAGCAACTTTGCCACCTTACTGAAGCATAAGAGGCAGGAGTTTTTCGTTCCGGATCTCATTGGTACTCTTGATGTGGAAGAAAAGGTGAGAGCAAAAGACATACGTGCTCGAGGTATTGAGAGAGGATCTAGTGCAAATCTAGTACAGAAGAAAAACTTCCAGTCCCATAAGTTCAACAACAAGGGCAAGTTTGATGGGAAGAACAAGGCTGTACAACACACAAACTTCAAGAACAAGAATGAGAAGAAGAAAGGTGTTTGTCATGTGTGTGGAGATCCTGATCATTGGGCTCCTAGTTGCCCTAATTGCTATGACAAGCGTCATCTTGGGAAAGGCGGCAGGACCACTAATATTGTCATTGGAGACACTCACATGAAGGATGTTGGGTATGATATATTTCCCACTATTCTTTCAGTATGCCATTCTCTTGATTGGTTGATTGAAACTGGTGCTAATGTGCATGTATGTGGTGATATTTCCATGTTTTTGTCTTATCAGACCTGTCGGTGTACTAAAGTAGGGGTACCCTAGTATCCCGAACTTGTGCACGGGCAGTCGCAGCACCCCGTGGCAAGGCTTGCCGGGCGACCGCCAAGGTCCTCCGTGGTTCCTTTGGAGCCATTCAAGAACAAAGTATTTAAGCCAAGGAGACAAGGCCCTGGCAAGAGGAGCTTGCCGGGAAGGCCACTCAAGGCACAAGACCCCGGCGAGAGGAGCTTGCCGGGAAGGCCAACCGAGGCATCTCAAGGAACTTGCCGTGACACGCCACGCATCCCGGCAAGGCCCGGTGAGCGACAAGCTCCCGGACGCGACAAGACAACGGCCGCGGCAAGGCACTTGCCGCGGCAAGCTTCCACCCTGTGCCTGCGCTCCAGCGCATCCACAACGTGTCGCTCTGGGACCCTTCCAGGCGTACGTGGCGGGAGGCTGTGCAGCCAGGGGTACGCGGTGGCAAGCGGCACTGACAAGATCGCCATTGTGGCGAACGGTGGCACCCCTGATGGTCACTTTTTGCACTGTTTGGGCGACGCCGATGGGCATTTAATGCCCTTGTCCCCCGCCATCAGGGTTAGGTGCGATGCACTGTACAAGTAGGTGTACCAACTACAATATCTTTCCATTTTTGTCCTCATCTGCATTGCCACCTGTCGGTGACCCCTTGAGCATATAAAAGGAGGCCCATGCGCAACGTAGAGGGGGGTTCGAAGCCAGAACACTCTCACGCTCGGTATCGTTAGCTGCTAGAGGGTACTGTAGCTCTCAGCGCTCCCGAGCAAGAACTCAATACAAACCAAAGCAGGAGTAGGGTTTTACGCATCTGTGCGGCCCGAACCTGGGTAAACTGCTCGTGTGCTTCGCCTCGATCTGCTCTTCGTGCGATCTCTGCCCCCTGCCGTACCGAAAGGGGCTCCGTCCCCATAGGTGTTCGTGGGTGGAACAGTTTCCCCGACATCCTTGGCGCCAGGTAGGGGGTGCGTCGAGATTGTGTGAACCTGATCCGGCGTCCACACGAGCTAGATCTTCATCATCTTCATCGACATGCCGCCGAAGAAGAAGGCTTCGGAGGCGGCTGTTCCGTCTGCGTCAATCCCACCACCGCCGGAGCCAACGGCTGGTGGGGTAGACGCCAGCGAGAGAACGGACGTCGACGAGGGAGATCGTGGTGCCGCCAAGTCCAAGGACAAGGATGCGCTGCCCATCGGCGGCGTAGTCGACTCCCACAACGACCGGGCGCACTCCAAGACCTCGGCGTCCGTGCATGCACAGCGCCCATCTCAGGAGGCGCGGGACCGGCAGCGTCATGGTACTCACGGTACCATACGCTTGCTGGACCAAGATCGAGCTGGCGGATCTCGGGATGCTCAAGAACAGCATGCACGCCAGCATGCCGGCACGAGCAAGGCACGGTCGCCTGGACGGGATACTGCTCCTTCTAACGTGGTTAGGAGTCCGAGCATATCCCGCTCCTCGCACCGTTCGCCACCGCTACCCGCCACTCCAGCAGAAGCTCTGGCGCGAGCTCAACTGCTCCTAGACTTCCCTCCAGCGGCATACAAGATCGACGACTGGAGGGCCACCATTCAGAGTCTCATCGCCTTCGCCAACGGCGACACTCCGCGGCAGCCAAGCACGTCGCAGCCGCGGCAAGTCAGCCAGGCACGGGCCGATGGCGACAAGACTGGTGGGGGTGCGACCACCGTGCACTCTCCGCCCCGAAGGCCAAAATCCCCGACTCGCCGGATCCACCTCGACAGCGACTCCACCGCGTCGTCGTGATCAGCGCCAAGTTCTTCACGAACGATAGCAAGAGGACGCTCGTACTCGCATCGAGCGCCGAAGAGAAGCGCGGCGTCAATCAGACCAGCGCGCTGGGCCCGCTGTCGACATGCATGCGCCAGGGGAACCAGGCGACTTGCCGTACGCGGTAGGTTGTCCTGCGTTTACTCGTGAGCTGCGGCAAGTCCAGTGGCCCAGCATGAAAATTTTCAAACCAGACGTACCAGAGAAGTACGACGGCAAGACGCACCCGTCAGAGTTCCTCAGCATCTACACCATCGCGGTGCAAGCTGCTGGGGGGCGGGACGACAAGATCCTTGCCAACTACTTCCCGCTGGTACTCAAGCCCAATGTCAGATCCTGGCTCATGCACTTGCCGGACAACTCCATATCCTCCTGGGCAGACCTGTGCCATCAGTTCGTCGGCGCCTTTACAGGCGGCCACAAACCTCATGGCCAAGAGAGTGACCTTCATCTGCTCGCCCAGAAGGAAGGAGAGCCCATGTGCAAGTATATCCAAAGGTTCAGCCGTGTACAGCACAACATCCCAGACGTCCACCCTGCCGCGGTTATCAGCGCGTTCCATCAGAACGTGCGTAACCGCATGATGAGGGAGGAGATGGCGATGTGCAAGATCAAAGACGTCAGTGAGCTATATGCCCTGGCCGACAAGTGTGCACGTGCTGAGGAAGGGAGGAGACTCCCCGGAGAGGATACAGGAGCAGGGGGATCTGACAGTGAGGATGCTGCCCCGGCAAAGAAGAACCGGCGGCGGAACAACAGGAAGAAGAAAAACAAAGATGTGCTAGTCGTTGAGAAGTCCGGCAATGGAGGTGGCGCCGAGAAAGCCAAAGTTGGTGGCTCCGGCAAGGAGGTTGCCGCTTGCACCAACTGCCAGGCTGTGGCGGCCGCCGACAAGCAGGACGGCACCGACAAGCAGTACTGTAAAATTCACCGCACCAAGGGTCATGACCTCCAGAACTGCAAGAGAGTCGAGCAGCTTGTTGAGCAGCAGAAGGCTGAATACGAGCGACGCGACAAGGAGAAGGCCCAAGGAGGTGGTGGAGGATCTGGCCAGAAATGCCCCGGCCGGGGAGGACGCCGCGGCAAGGCCAAGCAGCGGCAAGGAGACAGACCTCCCCGCGGCCGCGACAAGGACGAAGACGACGACGACGATGAAGACATGGATGATGTTGAGACCAGTGAGCAGGAGTTTCAGAAAGCCACAGAGGTTTTGTGCATTGACGGCGGTGCTTCTCTGCATACTTCACACCGCCAACTCAAACAGTGGGTGCGGGAAGTCAATGCGGCAGAACCACCTGTCGAATCGCGCAAACTTCTGAAATGGTCCAGCACGCCTATCATCTTTGATATTGAGGACCACCCTGATCACACAACTGCGGTCGGGTGCTTGCCGATGTTGGTCTCACCAACTATCCGCAACCTCAAGGTCACTAAGATGTTAGTTGACGGCGGGGCCGGCTTGAACCTGATCTCCTCCACTGTACTCCAGAAACTCCAGATCCCTAACAGCGAGCTCGAAGAGACCGGCACATTCCAAGGAATCAATCCGGGAAGGAGCAAGCCGAAGGGGAAGATCACGCTGCCAGTGACGTTTGGCGGCGAGCTAAATTTCAGGACTGAGAGCGTCACTTTTGACGTTGCCGATTTCCCATTGCCTTACAATGGGATACTTGGCCGTCCAGCACTCGCCAAGTTCATGGCAGCCTCTCACTACGCATACAACGTGCTTAAGATGCCAGGCCCGATAAGCGTCATCTCTGTCCCTGGCGACAAGAAAGATGCTCTTATCTGCGCTGACAAGATCTACCGGGAAGCAGCAGCTGCAACAGATCGCAAGTCACTTGCCGCTGAAGCTCCCGGGGGCAAGAAGACCAAGTTCGGCAAGAGTTCTGATGCCCACTCCGGCAAGCGCACCTCTTCGGAGTGCTGCGCTACCGTCGAGGACGCACCATCGAGCTCCACCGGCAAGTATAAGAAGACGATGGCAGCTCCGCCTGAGACCAAGAAGGTGTCCGCCAAGGAGGACGGCACTAGTGGTACCTTCACCATCAGTGCCACGCTTGACCCTAAATAGGAAAGCGCGCTCATTGCTTTCCTGCGGGTGAACGTCGACGTGTTTGCGTGGCAACCGTCTGACATCCCCGGTGTTCCCAGGAAAGTAATTGAGCACCACCTTGCCGTCTGTCCTCATGCGCGGCCCGTCAAGCAGAAAATCAGGAAACAAGCAGTGGAGCGCCAAGAATTCATAGCAGAAGAAATCAAGAAGTTGGAAGCAGCAGGCCTTGTCAGAGGAGTGCTCCATCCTACGTGGTTGGCCAATCATGTAGTCGTGCGCAAGGCAAACGGGAAATGGAGGCTTTGTATAGACTTTACAGATGTCAATAAAGCTTGTCCCAAAGACCCATTTCCCTTGCCGCGCATTGACCAGATTGTTGACTCCACAGCCGGATGTGATTTGCTTTCATTTCTTGACGCATAATCAGGATATCATCAGATCTTCATGGCAGAAGAAGATGAGGAGAAGACCACATTCATCACTCCATGTGGCACGTACTGTTTCATGCGGATGCCTTTCGGTTTGAAGAATGCTGGTTCAACATTTGCAAGGGTAGTCCATGCCGCTTTTGAGCCACAGATACACAGAAATGTAGAAGCCTACATGGATGACATAGTGGTCAAGAGCAAGGACAGGGCAACCCTGATTCAAGATTTAGATGAGACCTTTGCAAATCTGCGCAAGATCCAGCTCAAGCTAAACCCCGAGAAGTGTGTGTTTGGAGTCCCTTCCGGCAAGCTTCTCGGGTTCTTCGTGTCTCAGCGGGGAATTGAAGCCAATCTCGACAAGGTCAAGGCCATTGAGCAGATCGAAGCACCCAAGCGCGTCAAGGATGTGCGAAGACTTGCCGGTTGCGTGGCTGCTCTCAGCAGGTTTATCTCTAAGTCTGCTGAGCGCGCCCTGCCGTTTTTCAAAATTTTGAAAAAGGCAGGTCCAATGAAATGGACTCCGGAAGCGGAGGCTGCACTGCAAGACTTGAAGAGGTACCTATCCTCCACTCCAATACTTGTCGCACCTAAGCCACAGAGAAGTTGCTGCTGTACCTAGCGGCAACCAATCAAGTGGTTAGTGCTGCGTTAGTAGCGGAGAGGAAGGCAGATGATGAGCCAGCAACCACGGCAAGCGCACCCAGCGACAAGCAGGGGGCTTCCCCGACAAGCTCTGGTCCCGACAAAGATGGATCTGCGCAGGCGTGCGAAGAGGTACGGAAGAAAATGGTGCAGCGCCCAGTTTACTTTGTCAGTTCCCTTCTGCAGGGGGCTAGGTCAAGGTACTCTGGTGTGCAGAAATTGCTTTTCGGCCTCCTCATGGCCTCAAGAAAGCTGCACCATTACTTCCAAGCACATGAGATCACAGTTGTCACTCGCTTTCCGCTGAAGAGGATACTGCAGAATCCAGAAGCGACAGGCAGGATTGTTGAGTGGGCACTGGAACTGTCAAGCTTTGGCCTCAAGTTTGAGAGCACTTCAACTATCCAAAGCAGAGCATTGGCAGAATTCATAGCTGAGTGGACGCCAACACCAGACGAAGAAATTCCGGAGACGAGCATCCCCGTTAAGGAAGCGAGCAAAGAGTAGCTAATGTACTTTGACGGTGCCTTTTCGCTGCAAGGCGCCGGTGCTGGCGTGCTGCTTGTCGCACCCACCGGAGAGCACCTCAAGTACGTAGTCCAGATGCACTTTCCCAAGGAGCAAACAACAAACAATACTGCAGAGTATGAGGGTTTGCTTGCCGGTCTCAGGATCGTGGCAGACCTTGGGATCAAGAAGCTTATTGTCAGGGGTGACTCACAACTTGTCGTCCGCCAAGTGAACAAGAATTATCAGAGTCCGTTGATGGAAGCTTACGTTGATGAAGTGAGAAAGCTAGAAGAGCACTTTGACGGCCTACAGATGGAATACGTTCCAAGAGCTCAGAACGACATCGCCGACGGCCTGTCAAAGTGCGCCGCACTTAAGTTACCTGTGGAACCAGGGATCTTTGTGCTCAAGCTGACTCAACCGTCCGTAACACCGTCAACTGGACAGAGCAAGAAGAGGAAGTTGATTTCTGGTGACTATTTTCCGGCAGAGCTTCCCGAAGCCGCCACCAAGAAAGTCCCCAAGATCAACACCAACAATGCTGAGGAGCAGTCTGCTCCGGCAAGCCTTAGGGTTTGTTCCGTTGAAGCAAACGCTCCCGGCAAGTTTTGCTCCGGCAAGCTTGCCGGGGAACATCAAGCTCCGGCTGAGCCGCAGGTTCTCACCGTAGAAGCGGATGTTCCCGTAGCAGCAGATGTGCCTTTAGTCCTTGTTGTCGAGCCACAAGCTCCAGCATGGGCACAGCTGATTGTCCGTTTCCTTTAGACAGGAGAACTTCCCGAAGAGCAAGAAGAAGCGGAAAAAGTAGCCCGTCAGTCAAGTATGTATCAGTTTGTTGACAACACACTGTACAGAAGAAGACTCAACGGTGTGAAATTGAAGTGTATTCCCCGGGAAGATGGACAAAAGTTGTTGGCAGAAATACATGGAGGCATATGTGGTCACCACATTGGCGCAAGAGCACTTGCCAGCAAAGCATTCCGGCAAGGTTTCTTTTGGCCGGAAGCCCTCCAGGATGCAACTGCATAAGTAACCAAGTGTGAAGCGTGCCAGTTCCATTCCAAGCAGATACACCAGCCAGCTCAAGCTCTCCAGATGATCCCTTTATCCTGGCCATTTTCGGTCTGGGGGCTCGACATCCTCGGCCCCTTTCCCCGCGCAGCCGGGGGCTTTGAGTACTTGTACATTGCAATCGACAAGTTCACAAAGTGGCCGGAAGTGGAACCAGTGAGGAAGGTGACCGCACAGTCAGCAGTCAAGTTCTTCAGGTCGATTGTTTGTCGCTTCGGGATCCCTAACAGGATCATCACTGACAACGATACGCAATTCACGAGCCGCACCTTCATGCAGTACGTCCAAGATCTTGGCGCCAAGGTCTGCTTCGCTTCTGTTGCTCACCCGAGAAGCAACGGTCAAGCGGAGAGGGCAAATGTTGAAGTACTACGTGGCCTCAAGACCAAAACTTTCGACAGGCTGCACAAGTGCGGAAGAAACTGGATTGAGGAGCTGCCGGTGGTTCTTTGGTCGATTAGGACGACGCCAAATCGAGCCACTGGACAGACACCTTTCGCTCTAGTCTATGGAGCAGAGGCAGTTCTCCCCACGGAACTCGTATACGGGTCACCTCGAGTGCTCGCTTATGATGAGCTCGAGCAAGAGCAGCTGCGACAAGATGATGCGCTGCTCCTTGAGGAAGACCGTCTTCAGGCTGCTGTACGAGCTGCTCGCTACCAGCAAGCTTTGCGCCGCTACCATAGCCGCAGAGTTAATACCAGAAGTCCCGAGGAAGGCGACCTTGTTCTTCGGCGCGTTCAGTCCGCCAAGAATTCCAACAAGTTGACGCCGAAGTGGGAAGGCCCTTACAGGGTGAAACGAGTCACTAGGCCTGGCGCTGTCCGCCTTGAGACCGAAGATGGCTTTACGGTGAGCAACTCCTGGAACATCGAGCATCTTCGTAAGTTTTACCCGTAAGGCACGGTTGTCGGAACCCGTTCCGGCAACCACCTTTTGTCCAAGTTTTGCCGCTGTTGCATGTAATCCTTTGTACAAAGCCGGGCGCAGACCCCGTGCATAAGTAAAGCTCATGTGCTCCGCACATCTTGTCAATTTCATGCTTTTTATTTCTTGCATGTGTTAACTGACACTTTGTGCAGCACCTACCACCGGTAAGCAATAACGAGCCGTAAGGTTCCATACCTGTATTTTTTCTTCTTTCTTTTTGAAAGTGCAACTAATCCCCGGGTGGTTTTGGCAATTAATAACAACATATATATCATTGAACTAATAGCTATTTGAGAATCATTTCAGAAAAGTTCAGTGATATGGGTATGGCAATGACTGAAGAAGTGGACCCCTCAAAATGCTAAGGCAAGCATTGGCAAAAGCTCAAGACTCCATTTTTGGTTTAGTGATCCAAGATCACATTGAGTCCATAGGAAAAGCCAATACTATTAAAAGGGGATGAGGTTGTGTTGATGATCTGGTTGCTCAAGTGCTTAGTGATATATCTCCTTTAACTATCAGCAACTTTCACTACAATACACACTCATAAGTAATCTCGGACCAACCGATTTTCCAAACTCAGTCCCACCGAGATGAACCACCTCAGCCATAAGCCAAACCCTAGAAAAATCGGTCAATCCGAGTTTGAGATCGGTCTCACCGAAATACGGGCTGCCAAGCTTCTATAACCGTTTTTCATCATTTCGGAATAACCGAGTTGATGATTTCGGTCTCACCGAAACTGGCAAGTTCCTGTCTTGACTCAAATCGGACAAACCGAGATGGTATTTTCGGTCCCACCGAAAACCCCAACGTTCACTATATTTGAACTTTCGGTCTGACCGAGTTTCCACTTCGGTCTCACCGAGATGCTCAATTATGTGTGTAACGGTTGGATTTTGTGTGGAGGCTATATATACCCCTCCACCCCCTCTTCATTCGTGGAGAGAGCCATCAGAAAGAACTACCACTCCTACCTTACACTTTCTGAGAAGTGAACTACCTATGCTTGTGTTGAGATCAAGTTGCTCCATTCCTACCATATGAAACTTGATTTCTAACCTTCCCAAGTTGCTTTCCACTCAATCCTTTCTTCCACCACAGCCATATCAGTGAGGAGAGTTGAGTGTTGGGGAGATTATCATTTGAAGCACAAGAGCAAGGAGTTCATCATCATCTACAACATCTATTACCTTTTGGAGGGTGGTGCCTCCTAGATTGGTTAGGTGTCGCTTGGGAGCCTCCGTCATCGAGATGTGGAGTTGAACCAAGAAGTTTGTAAGGGCAAGGAGATCGCCTACTTCGTGAAGATCTACCCCGAGTAAGGCTAGCCCTCCGTGGGTGTAGGCCATGATGGAATAGACAAGGTTGCTTCTTCGTGGACCCTTCGTGGGTGGAGCCCTTCGTGGACTCGCGCAGCCGTTACCCTCCGTGGGTTGAAGTCTCCATCAACGTGGATGTACGATAGCACTACCTATCGGAACCACGGGAAAAATCATTGCGTCTCCAAATTGCGTTTGATCTTCTCCACCTCTCTTTACTACATGTGCAATTTACTTTCCGCTGCTTATACTCTAGAATTGCATGTGTAGGGTGATACTTGACTTGATCTTAATTGTGAAACTACCTAAAACTGTTCTTTGTCAAAGGCAGAATTTTTATATTTACAAGTAGTCTAATCACCCCCCCTCTAGACATACTTTCGATCCTACAAGTGGTATCAGAGCCTTGGTCTCCATTGTATTGGTTTCCATTGCATTGGACTCCATAAGCTTGGTTTCACAACCTAGGAGGGTATGGCGTCTAGTGAGGGTAATTATCGTAGAGGTCCTTACTTTGATGGTACAAATTTTGCTAGTTGGAAGCATAAAATGAAAATGCATATTCTTGGTCATAACCCAGCCGCATGGGGCATTATTTGTGTTGGTATGCAAGGTGAATTCTTCGAGGAAGGAAAAGTTCCGGATCGCGAAGCTACACCGGAAGAATTGCGGATGTTGCAAAACAATGCTCAAGCTTGTGACATTCTCTTCAATGCTTTGTGTCCCGAGGAGTTCAACAAAATCAGCCGTCTTGAGAATGCTAAAGAGATTTGGGATACTTTGGTTGAAATGCACGAAGGTACCGAGTCTGTGAAGGAATCAAAGCTAGATATTCTTCAAGGTCAACTTGACAAGTTCAAGATGAAGGATGGTGAAGGAGTCGCTGAAATGTACTCTAGGCTTGCTCTCATCACAAATGAGGTTGCCGGCTTAGGAAGCGAAGAAATGACCGACCGATTCATCATTAAGAAGATTCTCAGAGCTTTGGATGGAAAATATGACACCGTGTGCACTTTGATCCAAATGATGCCAAACTACAAGACTCTCAAGCCAACTGAAGTCATTGGAAGAATTGTTGCTCATGAGATGACACTTAAGGATAAGGAAGAGCTTCACAACAAGTCAAGTGGTGCTTACAAAGCTACAAGTGATGCTCCCACAACCTCAAGTGACAAGATAATTTCCAATAAAGAGATAAGCCTAATGGTTAAGAACTTCAACAAATTCTATTCATGCTTATATCACAAACTTTGAACAAGTCATTTTCGGACTCTCCGAGTGAGGAGCACTCGGAGCCACCGATCCGTCTAAGGCTGACTTCCAAAACCTTCTAAGTAAATTTCGGTCAGACCAACTTCTCCCACTCGGTCAAACCGAAAACACTTAGACTGATCTAGGTTTCATCTCGGTGAAACCGAGTTCTAAATCTCGGCGTGACCGAAATGCGTAACTGCATAGCAGTTATCCATCTCGGTGTCACCGAGTTTTTCAACTCGGTCCCACCGACAGCAAGGGGATATAAATACTGAGGGCAGCGCGCGATTATTCCTTCAAACGTTTTCGCTCCCACGTCCCCTGCTGCCGTCGCCCTGATCTCCGGATCGTCGCCGTCGTCGCCTGTGCGCCCTCGCCGCAGGTCTCCGCCGCCGTCAACGGTTTTCTTCTCCGCGCCGTTGCCGCCGTAGAGGGACTCCACCAAGTTAGGGTGAGTCTCGATCCCTCTCGTGCTTCCCATCTGATTCATTGCACGATTGGTTTGCCCTACATCTGGCCACGATTGAAAATTCCTTAACACCAGATCGGTTCTAGTTTCGAGTAAAATTCTTAGGTTTAGGTTTCCACGGAACACATCTCGGTGAAACCGGTTTTAAATTCTCGGTGTGACCGATTCGGCCTCTGGCCACTGCACTGCACTTTCGGTCTAACCGAGTTGTGCAAATCGGTGTGACCGAAGTAGAGTTTTAGTGAAACCCCAGTTTATCGGCAGGACCGAAACCCATTTTGGTCCAACCGAAAGTGGTGTGTAAGTTTCTGTTATACACTTCGGATTCACCGAAACTAAAAATCGGTCTGACCGAAATGCATTTTGTGAAAACTTAAAACTAAGATTTAAACTAATTTTTTTTGCAAAAGCCTCTGCAGTTTGTGATAACTCTTCTACTCTGTCTATACCTTATCTATTCACAGGTTGTCAGCCATGTCAGATGCCAGTGACAGCCAGAACAGGTCAGAGTCACCTTTTGCAGAGATTCCTGAGGCAGATACCAGTCCTGAGGCTAGTAGCCCTATTGATGATGGTGAGAGGAGTACACCTAGTGGCTTGCCTCCTGCAGCCACCAGAACCAGAAAGGAGAGGAACTCAGATGATGAAGATTCTGATTTTGTAGCTGAGGAAGAGGTCTCCTCCAAGCCCAAGAGAAAAGTTGTTGCCAAAGAGCAACAAGGGCCTCAGTCAAAGAAAGGCACCAGCAAGGTCAAGCAATCAGCTGTTGCCAAGAAGCTAAACTTGGGAGAGCCAGCCCCAAGCAAAGTGAAGAAAACTTCCAAGAGGAAGAGGGTAGTGTATGCTGAACCTCATGCAGATGCAGCAGTTGAGGAAGAAGAAGAAGAAGCACCTCAGCCTGCTCCTCAGAAGCAGAAACTCATGGGTGATGCTATTAGGGCTGGAGCCACTTCAAAGCCCAAGAAGCCTGCTCAAGCTAAGGCAACTCCAGCAAAGCCTACTGCCAAGCCCAAGAGGACTACCAGGAACATTCCAGCCTCTGAGAAGAACAAAGGTGATGTGCCACCAGCTGATTCTGATGAAGAAGAACATGTGTTGCTAAAACTCCGTCCAAAACTGCCACTTCACAACGATGCTCATCCTCAAGCCGAGGATATGAAGGCAAGGAAAGATAGAGGTCTCAGGCTATGGAGACAATCTGATCCATATGCCATGAGGAGAAGGACTACTGTGGACCCCAGATTCCACACCAGAGAGCAGCAGGACTTCTATGAGACTGTGTTGATGGACAAGAAGCCTATAGTTGCAGATACCAGATACGTTGACTGGAAGTACATTGACAGTGAAGAGCACCGAGACTTCTTTCCCCATGTGCATGAAAGCTTCACTGCATGTGGAGTTGATGAGTTTGTGGGTCAGAAACTGACAGATTGGAACGATGAGATGATTATGCAGTTCTATGCCACAGCCCACTTCTATCCTGATGGGAAGATCACCTGGATGACTGAAGGTCAAAGGTTTTCTTCGTCTGTTGAAGAATGGGCAGAACTTCTGAATGCTCCAGTGCAAAGAGAGGACGACATTGATGTCTATGGGATTCCCAAGAAGAATCATGATTCCATGAAGAACATGTACAAGGAGATCCCCGCAGCAGATTTGGAAGTGTGGAAGCTTGGCTCAGTGTACTATCTCCAGGCAGGTCTGCCTACCACTAACACTATTCTGAGGCATACCTTGATGCCCAAGTCTGGAGATCATCGCATGATCAGAGGCTATTCTATCAACATGCTGCACATACTTGATGAGAAGGCACCTTTCAAGGTGATGGACTTAATGGTAGAGACCATTAAGAGGACTGCAGCTGACCAGAAGAGGTCATGTGGATTTGCCCCGCAGATTCAGATGCTTATCAATGCCAAGTTTGGCACGGGCAAATTCCTGTTGGATAGGAAGCACTTACCACTGCAGCCAGAGCATGAAGATAATGTTGTTGTGATGGACGAGGAGGATCCAACTTCGGTTGAAGGTCAAGCCAAGATTGAAGCTGCTAGGAAAGCCAAAGCTGATAAAGAGGCAGCAGCAGCAGCAGCTAAACCAAAGAGCTTCGGAGAGCAGATTCTTGAAGCTACCCAAAGGATTGAATAACGCCTGGCCAGCATTGAACAATCTCAGGAGAGCCTAGAGAGGATTGTTGACGAGAAGGTCCACGCTCTGGACGTGAAGCTGACTGAACTTCAGGTGACCGTCAACAAGCTTGAGGCAGACATGGAGGAAGCAAGGCAGGACAGGGCAGAGCTCATGCAGGATGACCTAGTCCAGGACTCTCATCGCCAGACTGCTCCGGTTCCCAGAGGATCTCGATCAGCTGCTATCCCAGTGACTGACTCCAGGACTACCACTTCAGCACCTCCTACAGCTCCAGCAGTCACTCCAGCCACAGCTCCAGTTTCCACTCCTCCAGCGCAGACATCAGCTGAAGTCTTCGCCGATGCCGTCATATCTACTCCAACATCTACCCAGACGGGAGCCGCCAGCAGAGCCCACAGTGACGTTTAGCTCTATGCTTTTTCAAACTTTTTGGTAACTTGTTGCCAAAGGGGGAGAAATTGTATAGATCATAGGGCTTCCAGAGAGAGAGTGCTCTTTCGTTCTTTTGCGGTTTCTTTGAGATACATTTGGTTCTTTTGGTTTTCGAAACTTTCAGTGTGCTTGATACTACGTTTGATGCTACCTTAATGAGTGCTTGGTCATACTATGCTTTAGTGTGTGCTTAATGCTTATCATATGCTATTCCTATCTTGTATGATTATTTACTCATGTCTTGGTGATTGGGTGCATGTTATTCATTCTTATCATTTTGTGCGCTCCACCAAGATGTATGTGACATGGAAGAGTAACCCATGATCCTAATCGATTGTGCATTTGCATTCAAATGCAAATTTTAAATAATGCACAAATTTAGGGGGAGCTCTTGTTTATCACATACTTCTCAAAGCGACGATATTATTCATTGATTATATCCTTTGTCGAAGCTTTGATCTATATGTTGTCATCAATTACCAAAAAGGGGGAGATTGAAAGTGCAACTAATCCCCGGGTGGTTTTGGCAATTAATAACAACATATATATCATTGAACTAATAGCTATTTGAGAATCATTTCAGAAAAGTTCAGTGATATGGGTATGGCAATGACTGAAGAAGTGGACCCCTCAAAATGCTAAGGCAAGCATTGGCAAAAGCTCAAGACTCCATTTTTGGTTTAGTGATCCAAGATCACATTGAGTCCATAGGAAAAGCCAATACTATTAAAAGGGGATGAGGTTGTGTTGATGATCTGGTTGCTCAAGTGCTTAGTGATATATCTCCTTTAACTATCAGCAACTTTCACTACAATACACACTCATAAGTAATCTCGGACCAACCGATTTTCCAAACTCAGTCCCACCGAGATGAACCACCTCAGCCATAAGCCAAACCCTAGAAAAATCGGTCAATCCGAGTTTGAGATCGGTCTCACCGAAATACGGGCTGCCAAGCTTCTGTAACCGTTTGTCATCATTTCGGAATAACCGAGTTGATGATTTCGGTCTCACCGAAACTGGCAAGTTCCTGTCTTGACTCAAATCGGACAAACCGAGATGATATTTTCGGTCCCACCGAAAACCCCAACGTTCACTATATTTGAACTTTCGGTCTGACCGAGTTTCCACTTCGGTCTCACCGAGATGCTCATTTATGTGTGTAACGGTTGGATTTTGTGTGGAGGCCATATATACCCCTCCACCCCCTCTTCATTCGTGGAGAGAGCCATCAGAAAGAACTACCACTCCTACCTTACACTTTCTGAGAAGTGAACTACCTACGCTTGTGTTGAGATCAAGTTGCTCCATTCCTACCATATGAAACTTGATTTCTAACCTTCCCAAGTTGCTTTCCACTCAATCCTTTCTTCCACCACAGCCATATCAGTGAGGAGAGTTGAGTGTTGGGGAGATTATCATTTGAAGCACAAGAGCAAGGAGTTCATCATCATCTACAACATCTATTACCTTTTGGAGGGTGGTGCCTCCTAGATTGGTTAGGTGTCGCTTGGGAGCCTCCGTCATCGAGATGTGGAGTTGAACCAAGAAGTTTGTAAGGGCAAGGAGATCGCCTACTTCATGAAGATCTACCCCGAGTAAGGCTAGCCCTCCGTGGGCGTAGGCCATGATGGAATAGACAAGGTTGCTTCTTCGTGGACCCTTCGTGGGTGGAGCCCTCCGTGGACTCGCGCAGCCGTTACCCTCCGTGGGTTGAAGTCTCCATCAACGTGGATGTACGATAGCACTACCTATCGGAACCACGGGAAAAATCATTGCGTCTCCAAATTGCGTTTGATCTTCTCCACCTCTCTTTACTACATGTGCAATTTACTTTCCGCTGCTTATACTCTAGAATTGCATGTGTAGGGTGATACTTGACTTGATCTTAATTGTGAAACTACCTAAAACTGTTCTTTGTCAAAGGCAGAATTTTTATATTTACAAGTAGTCTAATCACCCCCCCTCTAGACATACTTTCGATCCTACACTTTTTCTCAAGGAAAGGAAGGTTCCCTCGCGCACAAGTCTGCCGGGGGGGAGGAGAAGATAGTGGTATGGACCAAACGCCGTTCAAGAAAGTTTCGCCTTGCCGGGAAGCAAACAACGGAAAAGCTAAGTTGGCAAAGTTTGAGCAATCAGATTTTTAAATTTTTAAGTTATCTTCCTTGAACGACCGTGCTTTGTATGGAAAACCTGTGCGCGTTGCGCCCTTACTTTGTTTCGAGTCCGCTCAACGACTTAAGAGTGCTGCGACTAGTGTCGCGCCCTTACTTTGTTTTCGAGCCCGCTCAACAACCTAAGTGTGCTGCAACTGGTTGCGACAAGGTTTCTTGTCGGTAGCGACACCGCCAGCAGGCTGCTGACGTTCCGCACTCAGCGCTCGCGGCTAAAGGTGCCTGCGCCGGCAAGTTCCCTAAAAGCGTAGGGCAAAAACATATAAAGGAAGGGATCAAGTAAAGGAAATAACATAGCAATCCTACCCAAAATAGAGTTATATTACAAGATAGCTTGTCGCAGCTCTAATAGACTATTCTCATAACATGATCAGCAGCGACAAGGAAAGAAGAAAACGGGCAGCCTAATCTGCGCGATCGCCCTCGACCCTCTTGATCCCGCTCACCTTGTCCACAATGGGTGCGACAAGGGCCTTGAGCGCCTCCAGATCAGCGTCCGACGACAAGCTCTTGAGGACGTTGGTGAGGTTGAGGCCCGGGTTGCGGAAGGCCACCTTCATCAACACCTTTTGAAGGGCTCCCGCGCAAAGCTTGCGCGACTCGTCCGCCAGCTGCTTTGGGATCCTCTCCCGGAGTTGCTGGAGGGCCGTCGCCACGCCTTTGAAGAATAAGGTGAGCTTGGCGCTGGGGTGGAGGTTCTCTTCGGAGGAATACCCGAGATACTCCGCCCCCAGCTGCGCCAGCTCCCTGTCGATATCTGCGGCAGCATTGACGAGACCCTCTGTCCAGTGCTCCACAGTCTCCCTGAAGACGTTCTGAGTGACAGTAGCACCGGTCAGCAACTCCTTCTCGGCCTTGACCTCCTCCTTCAAGGCCGCCTCCCGCTCCTTGGCGCCATCCAACGTCTTGGTCAAAGTGGCCAGCTTCAACCCAAGATCAGCGTTGGAGTCCTTGGCGGCGGCAAGCTCCTTGCCCTTCTCGGCGAGGCGGACCTGCAGCTCTGAGTGGCTGTGGGCGTCTTTCTCCCGCTCATGCTTGAGCGCGGCAAGCTCTTCGCCTCTCGCCTAGAGGTCGGCCTCCAGCTGCGTCACCTTCGTCTCCAGCTCCTTCTTGGCGACCTCGGCAGCTGCGGCAGCGTCCTTTGCCTCCTGGAGGGCCCCGCCAAGTGATTGCTCGCGTGCGGCAAGCTCCTCCTCGTGGCTGTCAAGGTTGACTTTCCGCTGCGCCAGCTCACCCTCCTGTGTGGATAGCCTCTCAGCGGCAAGCCGCTGCTGCTCTTCGACTTTGGCCTTCTCGAGGAAGAAGGCCGTCTGTTCTTCGGCAAGTTGCTCCCGCTCCTCTGCCAGGGACCGGAGAGCTACCTGGTTGAGGGCCCGGAGCTCCTCCGTGCGCTTCTCGATATCGGCTCCCGCCTTCGCGGCAAGAGCTTCTCGAGACTCCAGCTTGGCTTGCCGAGCGCGGTAGAGCGACAACAGCTTCCGCAGCAGCCGCTCCTCCTCGGGCTCGCCGCTGCTGCTGCTCGGCGCGTCAACAAGCGTCAGTCCGGCGGAGGCAAGCACTTCTCCGTCAAAGACTTCTTCCTCGACCGGTGCCCTGGAGCTCGACGCCCAGGGGAGCTTGATGAAGATGTCATCGCCGGCCTTCAAGTAGGCGCCTGGCTCGGGCTCTTCGGAGCCTGGGGCTGCGGCTGCGGCGGAGGGATCGGCGGTCGGCGTAGCGCATGGCGCTCCTGCGGCCTCAGGGCCGTCAGTGCAATCGCCGGACCCCTCGCCAGCTGCTGCGGCCGCAGCCTTGGCGGCCTCATCGCCGGCGGGATCGTCAGCACCGACCGCTTCTTCGGTGGCTGCGGCGTCGCCGGTGTTGCCTCGCACGCTCTCTTCATCAGCAGCCTCCGTCTCCATCGGCTCCGCGGCAGATGGGTCTGACGCCAGGAAAGGGGAGAAAAACAGTCAAGCAAATATCCAAAAAAGAAGATCAAAAGAAGAAAAGCCCAAGGGAAGTTTGAAGCAAGGGGATTACCTGCGCGAGCCGGCTCCTCGGTAAGGTTCCTTGCCGGGGAACTCTCCCTTGGCGGCGTAGTCATGGTCTCCGCCGGCGGAGGGCCGCTGGTGATGTCCCTCGCCGGAGAACTCGCCCTTGGTGGAAAACTCTCCCTTGCCGGAGAGACCCTTGCCGAAGAACTTTCCCTTGGCGGCGTAGTTGAAGCAGATGGCACTTCGGGGGCAGTCTCCGGGCGCTCCTGGTGTGTCTGCTCTGCTCCTACACAAATCAACAAACGAATATCCGTGAAGGTAGAACACCCACGCGCGCCTAATAGCGGAAAGTGAACCACACACTTACGCTGGGGGCTGCGCTGGGGGCTGCTCTGAAGATCAGTTGCCGGGTCCGGCAAGTTTGTCTCAGGTACACCCCCTGCTGTCACGGCGGGCTCGTCCTCAATGATAATCACCGGGACCTTGGCTCTCTTTGCCGCCCTCTAGGCCAGAGTTCTAAAACGGAACAAGTTCAGAGTGAGGCAAATGAGATACAAGACAAAAGCAGAAAATTGAAGAAATACAAGAACGACAAAGTCTTACTCTTCTTCTTCCTCGTCGGAGCTGAGCGCGGAGAAGTCGAAGTCCGGCTCATGCCCGGCGCGAGGAGGCGGAGGAGTAGGCTCCCTTGGCCGCTTGACGGGGGCAGTGGCGGTGGTCTGAGACGACCCCGCTCCGGCTGTCGCCGTGGCATGAGGAGCGGCAGGAGCAGAAACGGCGGTCCGGGAAGACCCCGCTCCAGTTGCCGCAGAAGTGCGAGGTGCTCCCGTGGCAACCTTGCTTGCCGCGGTGGAGCGTGTCACACGTCGCGGCGGCTGTTGACCCGTCTGCTGCTCCGCTACGTCCGCGGCCTTGCGGAGACACCTTCTTGGTGGAGCTGGAGGCTCTGCAGGTGGCGAGCTGCCTGAAGATGAGGAGGAAAAGGAGTCGATCTCCAGCGAGCCGCTCCTATCCTCGGCGGGCTCGCTCGACTCGTCGCCTTGCTCGGTGGGCTCGCTCGACTCGGCGTCTTGCCCGGCAGGCTCTCCCTCGCTGACAAACTCCCCTCGCTCGGCAAGGCTTGCCGCCTTTGCTGCATCTGCCTCCTCTGGGGTGAAACCGAACTCGCCCGCGGCTGCGGCTGCCGCCGCCTCTTCCAGCCTAGTGGCGATGTACGCCATCTCCCTATCGGTGGTGTCGCGGGTGAGGCCCTTCTTCTCGTCGGGGCAGATCAGCATTTCTTCTAAGCTGTCGAAGAATGCCTGCACGGTGTCATCTGCAGGCTCTTGCCAAGTTGGGTCGATCCCGTGCGAGTCGCACAGGGACATCATTGCGCAGATGCGGCTGAGCGCAGAGTTGTTGCACAACGGAACGACGCCCTGCGGCAACCTAAATACTTCGGGATGATCGGGGTCATACTTGAACAGCTCCTGGAGCATCACATTGAGCTCCAGGACAGTGAAGTTGAAGTTGAGGCCCGGGCGCAGCCTCATGATGTCCGCCGCGTTCTCGAACTCCCAGGCGGGTCTCTTCCTCTCCTGCAGGGGGGCGATGCGGCGGCGAAGGAAATCTGCGTCAACTGTGCCTACAGTAAGCTCGGCACACCTGAGGCGTAGGATCCGGGCGACGGCAATCTTCAGCCTACCGTCTTCCGGGGCCAGGTCGCTCCAATCGTTGCCGCGCACTGCTGGGGCTTGGCGCCGGGCGGTAAATGGCTGCGGGTTCTCCTCTACAATCCAACACCAATTGGCTCTCCATTCCTCCCATTTGATGCGGAGCTCTCCCACTAGATAAGCTTCCTTCTTGTGGGCCCTCGAGATCCAGGAGATCCCGCCGGATAAAGGCTCTCCTTTCTCAACTCGGGGCGCGAAGAAGTGGCGGAAAAGGGCTACATTGGGATGGACTCCGACAAAGTTTTCGCATAGATGTGCGAAAACTGCCATGGTCAGAACGGCGTTGGGGGTGAAGTCAAGGAGGTGGAGCTCGTAGGTGTTCATGATGTCGCAGAAGAATTCAGAGAAAGGTGGCAGAGCCCGCAGTAGAAGAACAAGGCGAAGAACGCATATCCGTTCGGAGCCATTTTGCAAGCGGCGGCTGGGAGTACCTTGGTGCGCGGATGCGCCCGTGTCTCCCCCGACCAGAAGAGGTAGTAGTTCTCCCTCAGCTCCCTCGCGGCAAGCTTGGGGGGAAGACAGCTCGCGCCTTTCGCAGCGCCGCGAGCCGCAGCGCCTCGGCCGACTCCACGGCCTTCCCCTTCTCGCCCTTCGGAGCCATGGCGGAAGTGGTGAGGGAGGTCGACGGCGCTGGTGGTGCTGGTGGCGACGGGGGGCGGAGCGCTGCTCTCTTTCAGCTTTGGGAAGAAGGGGAGCGGCGGAGGTTTTCGAGGATTGAAGCAGCAACGGGCGGATGGATGAACTGCCCCTATTTCCCCTGCTTATAAGGAGGGGGGCGGACGTTCCGCATTTCCGAATAAAGAAACCGCCCACGATCTCTCCCACGACGCCGCAATCAACGCGTGCCGTTCAGGGAAGGCGTGGTGGATACGGAGTAAGATACGACGCAACACAGGCCGCGCGTGCCCGTGCACTGTTTTGGGCCTGGCCCAACAGCGGTCGGCACCGTGTATGGCCCAGGCCCGGGGGCTCCTGTCAGTGTACTAAAGTAGGGGTACCCTAGTATCCCAAAATTGTGCACGGCCAGTCGCACCACCCCGCGGCAAGGCTTGCCGGGCGACCGCCAAGGTCCTCCGTGGTTCCTTTGGAGCCATTCAAGAACAAAGTATTTAAGCCAAGGAGACAAGGCCCTGGCAAGAGGAGCTTGCCGGGAAGGCCACTCAAGGCACAAGACCCCGGCAAGAGGAGCTTGCCGGGAAGGCCAACCGAGGCATCTCAAGGAACTTGCCGCGACGCGCCACGCGTCCCGGCAAGGCCCGGTGAGCGACAAGCTCCCGGACGCGACAAGACAACGGCCGCGGCAAGGCACTTGCCACGGCAAGCTTCCACCCTGTGCCTGCGCTCCAGCGCATCCACCAACGTGTCGCTCTGGGACCCTTCCAGGCGTACGTGGCAGGAGGCTGTGCAGCCAGGGGTACGCGGTGGCAAGCGGCGCTGACAAGATCGCCATCGTGGCCAACGGTGGCACCCCTGACGGTCACTTTTTGCACTGTTTGGGCGACGCCGATGGGCATTTAATGCCCTTGTCCCCCGCCATCAGGGTTAGGTGCGATGCACTGTACAAGTAGGTGTACCAACTACAATATCTTTCCATTTTTGCCCTCATCTGCGTTGCCACCTGTCGGTGACCCCTTGAGCATATAAAAGGAGGCCCATGCGCAACGTAGAGGGGGGTTCGAAGCCAGAACACTCTCACGCTCGGTCTCGTTAGCTGCTAGAGGGTACTGTAGCTCTCAGCGCTCCCGAGCAAGAACTCAATACAAACCAACGCAGGAGTAGGGTTTTACGCATCTGTGCGGCCCGAACCTGGGTAAACTGCTCGTGTGCTTCGCCTCGATCTGCTCTTCGTGCGATCTCCGCCCCCTACCGTACCGAAAGGGGCTCCGTCCCCATAGGTGTTCGTGGGTGGAACAGTTTCCCCGACAAGACCGCAGGGACTTCAACCGTGCTGATGCGAAATGGTTCAAGTGCTTCTGTTCATGGTGTTGGCATGGTCGATCTGAAGTTTACTCCGGGGAAGATCGTGCGGCCGAAGAACGTGCATTATGTCCCCTCAGTCAATAAAAATCTTGTTAGCGGGAGTCGAATAAATTTGTAATATCCAAGTATGGAACATTTGTTGGTAAAGGCTATGAGTCAGGAGGCATGTTCTGTTTAACCTTGTCAGATGTTTGCATTAAAGTTGTTAATCATGTTTGCGACAATAGTGAATCAAATGTGTAGCATTCACGTCTTTGTCATGTTAACTTTGGTTGCATGTTGAGACTATCCAAATTGAACTTAATACCTAGTTTCACCATTGTCAAGGGATCTAAGTGTCAAGCTTGTGTGCAAGCTAAGCAACCTCGTAAGTCTCACACGACCGCGGAAACGAGAAATCTTGCACCACTAGAGCTCATACATTCAGATCTATGTGAAATGAATTGTGTTTTGACAAAAGGTGGAAAGAACTATCTCATGACGTTAATTGATGACTCCACTAGATACTGCCATGTGTATCTTCTGAAATCTAAGGATGAGGCTTTGAACTTTTTCAAGATCTATAAAACTGTTGGAAAACCAACTTGATCGTAAAATTAGGAGGCTTAGGTCTGACCGTGGTGGAGAGTATTTTTCTAATGAATTTGACGCTTTTTGCGTGGAACATGGTATAATCCATGAGAGGACGCCTCCCTATTCACCTCAGTCAAATGGAGTAGCCGAAAGAAAGAACTGTACTCTAACTGATTTGGTTAACTCCATGTTAAACACATCGAGTCTCTCCAAGGCATGGTGGGGGAGGCGATATTGACTGTGTGTCATGTCCTAAACCGAGTTACGACAAAGAACAAAGAGATAACTCCATTCGAGGAATGGGAGAAGAAGAGGTTAAAACTCGCTTATCTACGAACCTGGGATTGTTTGGCGAAAGTTAATGTGCCAATTCAAAAGAAGCGCAAGCTTGGACCAAAGACTGTGGATTGTGTTTTCCTGGGATATGCTTTTGATAGCATTGGTTATAGATTCTTGGTTGTAAAATCTGAGGTATCTGATATGCATGTCGGTACAATCATGGAGTCGAATGATGCGACTTTCCTTGAAGATATCTTTACCATGAAGGATATGGCTACCTCATCTAATTAGGAGATGCCTAGTTCATCGAATCAGGAACCAGTTACAAACACTAAAGCTACCATTTCGATGCAACACTTTGAAAATCCCGTGGAGGAGAAAATGAAGTTCCTACTAGGAGCAAGAGACAGAGGACTGCAAAGTCCTTTGGTGATGATTTTCTTGTGTATCTCATAGATGACACTCCCATTTCTTTTCAGAGGCCTATGCATCTGAAGTTGCTGACTACTGGAAGAAGCGGTTCATAGTGAGATGGATTCCATCTTGGCAAATGAAACTTGGGAGATCACTGGTCGTCCTTATGGGTGCAAACATATAGGGTGCAAATGGGTATTCAAGAAGAAGCTTAGGCCTGATGGTACTATTGAGAAGTACAAGGCACGACTCATGGACAAGGGTTATACCCAAAAGGAAGGTGAAGATTTCTTTGATACTTACTCACCTATGGCTCGACTGACCACGAGTTCTACTTTCACTAGCTTCATCTCATGGTCTTCTCGTTCATCAAATGGATGTTAAGAATGCTTTCCTAATTGGAGAGTTGGACGAGGAAATTTATATGGAACTACCAGATGGGTTTGTAGTAGATGGTCAGGAAGGAAAAGTGTGCAAGTTGCTGAAGTGTTTGTATGGACTCAAGCAAGCACCCAAACAGTGGCATGAGAAGTTTGAAAGAACTTTAACAACTGCGGGCTTTCTTGTAAACGAAGCTGACAAATGTGTGTACTATCACCATGGTGGTGGCGAGGGAGTTATCATTTGCTTGTATGTTGATGACATACTAATTTTCGGAACAAATTTGAGTGTTATTAAGGAGGTCAAGGATTTCCTATCTCTTTATTTTGAGATGAAGGATTTAGGAGTGGCTGATGTTATTCTGAACATCAAGTTGTTGAGAGATGATGATGGTGGGATTACATTTCTTCAATCTCACTATGTGGAAAAGATCTTGTGTCGCTTTGGCTACAGTGACTGTAAGCCCTCTCCAACACCATGTGATGCTAGCGTGTTGCTTCGAAAGAATCGAAGAATTGCTATAGACCAATTGAAATATTCTCAGATTATTGGCTCTCTTATGTATTTAGCCAGTGCTACAAGACCTGACATAACTTTTGTTGTTAGCAAACTGAGCTAATTTGTTTCAAAACTGATAGATGATCATTGGAAAGCTCTAGAGAGAGTTATGCGTTATTTGAAAGTCACTGCGAATTTTGGAATTCACTACACTGGGTACCCAAAGGTACTGGAAGGGTATAGTTGTTGGGTAACGTAGTAATAATTCAAAAAAAATCCTATGTGTCACCAAGATCAATCTAGGAGATGCTAGCAACGAGAGAGAGGGAGTGCATCTTCATACCCTTGAAGATCACTAAGCGAAAGCGTTGCAAAGAACGCGGTTGATGGAGTCGTACTCGCAGCGATTCAAATCATGGAAGATCTGATCTAGCATCGAACGGTCGATGCCTCCACGTTCAACACACGTACAGCCCGGGGACATCTCCTCCTTCTTGATCTAGCAAGGGGGGAGGAGAAGTTGACCGGGAACTCCAGTAGCACGACGATGTGGTGGCGGTGGATCTCATGGTTCTCCAACAGAGCTTCGCCAAGCTCAACGGAGGAAGAGGAGGTGTAGGAGGGAGGAGGGCTGCGCCAGGGGCTGAGGTATGGCTGCCCTCCCACCCCCCCCCTCTATTTATAGGGTGAAGGGAGAGGGGGGCGCCCCCTAGATGCATCTAGAGGGGGCAACGGGGTGCTTGACCCCAAGTTGGTGGGGGGGCGCTGTCGGTGTCAAAACCGGCGGATCTTGGGTAGGGGGTCCCGAACTGTGCCTCTAAGGTCGATGGTTACAGGAGACTGGGGACACGATGTTTACCCAGGTTCGGGCCCTCTCTATGGAGGTAATACCCTACTTCCTGCTTGATTGATCATGATGAATATGAGTATTACAAGAGTTGATCTACCACGAAATCGTAATGGCTAAACCCTAGAAGTCTAGCCTGTATGACTATGGTAATGTGTGTATGCCTCATCCGGACTACTCCCTCCGGTTTATATAGACATTGGGGGGAACTAGGGTTACATGAAGTCGGTTACATAAGATGGAATCTTCATAATTGGTCGCCAAGACTTCCACGCCAAGGAGAGTCCAATCAGGACACGGGTGCAGTCTTCGACCTTCATGTCTTCACAGCCCATCAGTCCGGCCCATAGATGACAGGCCGAACGTCCAAGGACCCCTTAGTCCAGGACTCCCTTAGTAGCCTCTGAACATGGCTTCAATGACGAGGAGTCCGACGCGCAGATTGTGTTCGGCATTGCAAGGCGGGTTCCCTTCTTCCCGAACTCCAAGATAGTCTTCGGACACGATGATTGTACCCGGACCTTTATACACAACTGCAGAGGATATAATATTCCACGAGTCCGATCTGCTGACGACTTTTTAGTAATATGACATCACGCCCGTTCGGCCATTATTTTCGAGCCATTAGCTGGCCCGTCGTCCCACGTCTCGAGGCGTGGTTTTATCGGTATGTCTTATCCAAGCATTGATCGTGTCTCCCTTTTTTAAGGGATTCTTATCAACCCGAACGTGGTTAACCCAACCGTCGCTTGGGTACAACTCCTTGGGAACAGGGAAGTCTTAGGGCCTAGGAGGAGACGTTCGGTATTCGCTGCCTTCATATAGAGGTACATGTTGCGGAACGTAGTATTTCAAAAAAAATCCTACGATCACGCAAGATCTATCTACTAGATGTATAGCAACGAGAGGGGAGAGTGTGTCTACGTACCCTCGTAGACCGAAAGCGGAAGCGTCTAGTGACGCGGTTGATGTAGTCGAACGTCTTCGCGATTCAACCGATCAAGCACCAAACCTACGACACCTCCGCGTTCAGCACACGTTCATCTTGATGACGTCCCACGAGCTCTTGATCCAGTTGAGCTTCATGGGAGAGTTTCGTTAGCATGACGGCATGGTGATGGAAATGATGAAGCTACCGGCGCAGGGCTTCGTCTAAGCACTGCAACGGTATGATCAACTTGTGTGTCTATGGGGTGCTCCCCACCCTCATATATAAAGGAGTGGAGGAGGGGGAGGGCCGGGCCTCTATTATGGCGCGCCCTGGGAGTCCTACTCTCACCGGGAGTAGGATTCCCCCTTTCCTAGTAGAACTAGGAGCCCTTCCAAGTATTAGGAGTAGGAGAAAAGGAAAGGGAAAAGAGAAGAGAAGGAAGGAGGGGCCGCTGCCCCTCCCCCCAGTCCAATTCGGACTAAGCCTTGGTGGCGCGCGCAGCCTCCTCTCTCTCTTTCCCCTAAAGCCCAATAACGCCCATATGCTCCCCGGCGAATTCTCGTAACTCTCCGGTACTCCGAAAAATACCCGAATCACTCGGAACCTTTCCGATGTCCGAATATAGTCGTCCAATATATCGATCTTTACGTTTTGGACATTCCGAGACTCCTCGTCATGTCCGTGATCTCATCCGAGACTCCGAACTACCTTCGGTACATCAAAATTCATAAACTCATAATACCGATCATCATCAAACATTAGGCGTGCGGACCCTACGGGTTCAAGAACTATGTAGACATGACCGAGGCACATCTCCTATCAATAACCAATAGCGGAATCTGGATGCTCATATTGGTTCCTACATATTCTACGAAGATCTTTATCGGTCAAACAGCATAACAACATACGTTGTTCCCTTTGTCATCGGTATGTTACTTGCCCGAGATTCGATCGTCGGTATCACCATGCCTAGTTAATCTCGTTACCGGAAAGTCTCTTTACTCGTTCCGTAATACATCATCTCATGACTAACTCATTAGTCATTTGCTTGCAAGGCTTATTATGATGTGTATTACCGAGAGGGCCCAGAGATACCTCTCCGACACTCAGAGTGACAAATCCTATTCTTGATCTATGCCAACACCACGAATACCTTCGGAGACACCTGTAGAGCATCTTTATAATCACCCAGTTACGTTGTGATGTTTGATAGCACACAAGGTGTTCCTCCATTATTAGGGAGTTGCATAATCTCATAGTCATAGGAACATGTATAAGTCATGAAGAAAGCAATAGCAGTAAAACTAAACGATCATAGTGCTAAGCTAACAGATGGGTCTTGTCCATCACATCATTCTCCTAATGATGTGATCCCGTTGATCAAATGACAACTCATGTCTATGCCTAGGAAACATAACCATCTTTGATCAATGAGCTAGTCTAGTAGAGGCATACTAGGGACACTCTGTTTTGTCTATGTATTCACACATGTACTAAGTTTCCGGTTAATACAATTCTAGCATGAATAATAAACATTTATCATGATATAAGGAAATATAAATAACAACTTTATTATTGCCTCTAGGGCATATTTCCTTCAGTCTCCCACTTGCACTAGAGTCAATAATCTAGTTCACATCGCCATGTGATTTAATATCGATAGTTCACATCGTTATGTGAATTAACACCCATAGTTCACATCGCCATGTGACCACTACCCAAAGGGTTTACTAGAGTCAACAATCTAGTTCACATCATCATGTGATTAACACCCAAAGAGTACTAAGGTGTGATCATGTTTTTCTTCGTGAGAGAAGTTTAGTCAGCGGGTCTGTTACATTCAGATCCGTCCATATTTTGTAAATTTCTATGTCTACAATGCTCTGCACATAGCTACTTTAGCTAATTGCTCCCACTTTCAATATGTATCCAGATCGAGACTCAGAGTCATCCAGCTCGGTGTTAAAGCTTGCATCGATGTAACTCTTTACGACGAACTCTTTATCACCTCCATAACCGAGAAATATTTCCTTAGTCCTCTAAGGATAATTTTGACCGCTGTCCAGTGATCTACTCCTAGATAAAAAAATTGTACTCCCTTGCCAAAATTAGGGCAGGGCATACAATAGGTCTGGTATACAGCATGGCAAACTTTATAGAACCTATGGCCGAGGCATAGGGAATGACTTTCATTCTATCTTCTGCAGTGGTCAGGCATTGAGTCTTACTCAACTTCACACCTTGCAACACAGGCAAGAACTTTTTCTTTGACTGTTCCATTTTGAACTACTTCAAAATCTTGTCAAGGTATGTACTCATTGAAAAAACTTATCAAGCGTCTTGATCTATCTCTATAGATCTTGATGCTCAATATGTAAGCAGCTTTACCGAGGTTTTTCTTTGAAAAAACTCCTTTCAAACACTCCTTTATGCACTTCGGCTTATGGCTCAAGACCTTTGGTGTGAAGCCGCAAGTGATAGAGGGGGAGCGGGCAGAGTGTGGAGGTGCCATAGTGAGCAAGCTCGCTAGTACCATTTGGCTCAAAGGATCCTTTGCCAAGTCTTCCGATTTATGGCAGCAGGGGTGGTTCTACATCACCGAGCCCCGCGGCTCCAAGTGGGTTGCTACGCCCGTATTTCGATCCAGCCCCCCAATTCAGCTTGCATCGTGGGTTAATAAAGGGTTGGACTAGGGATCAACGGACGAGGTGCGGGTTTTGCAGAGCCGCATCCAAAACCTCATTGAGACGGACATCAATATCATTAACGTTGTTCAATTGATGCTAGTCCGCCAGATCCTGCCGTGCCAGCGATGGCCTCTCCATATGTGGGAGTTCAATCCAGAAGGGTCGCGGACTCTTCAGCACTTCTTCGGCTCTACGCACGAAGGAATGTGGGGATTATTCTTCGGGAAACAAAAGCAATGGCCAGACACCATCGATGATGTCGGCCTGGACTGTAACCATCCGGACACCCCGGTAAGTTCCTACTCACCGAACACCTCATAATCAGACACCCAGTGATAAGACACTGATCGAATCATCCTTTTTTAGGGCTGGATAAAGAAAGTGGAACGGATTAGGTGTCTGGCTCCCCTTCCCGAAGACTCAGCTAGCCCCATGTTTACAAGGATGCTGACCTCGGCACCATACCAGGCGCTGGCAGGGGAGAGTAAAGAGCAGAGTGAGAGAACCCAAGATGACCTTTGTTCTGGAGGTAAATCGGATACTGAGTCCAGAGAAATCGACCTTTCCTCGCCTGAAGATAGAGGCGAAAGGGGACCCAGTATCCCTTCTCCGAGAAGGAGGAAAAGAGCCGTCTCCGATGGTTGGGAAAGGCGGTCTAAGAAAGGCAGGAAGCCACCGTCGAGCGGCTTGGGTTTGGAAAGCGACGCCGTTGACCAGCTCCAGCATGGGGACAAGCCCTTGATCAAACAGTAAGTGAATCCGGGGTACTTTGATAGTGTCCCTCCCTTGCATCATTACCGAAGATATACGTAACGTGGTCGTGCATTTTTACAGGCCGGCACAGAGTTTTTCTGGGCAATCCTCTTCTTCGGGAGGTCTCCTCCCAAAGATGATGGAGAGTGAGACGCCTCCCCCAACCTCCTCGCCTAACAGGGTGGATGATTCTGAAGTGTCGTCACGGAGGGTTTTTCTTGATCAACAAGCTGCGCGGGTGATGAAAGAGGCAGTACCCGAAGATGGATCTCCAGTCATCCGGGCTTCCGGGGCTGATAATAAAGGCCCCGGACTGTCTGGCTCGCAGCCGAAGGTGATTCCGTAGACGGGTGGACTGAATCCTTCAAAGGATGGTTGTGCTCCTAGAGCGGCTTCCGGAGACTAGGAGGCTTCGGATATATTGCGAGATATGTTGTGAAAGGCATCTGTCTCTCGGGAACAACGTACCTTGATGGGTACAGTGGTTGAGAAGATTTTGTCCACGAAGAGCGGGTTGAATGAAGCCTTCATGAGCCTGCTAAAAGGCTTCGAGGTTTGTGACATAATGTTTTCAATTATGTTTTGTTTGCAAAGATGCACCTGTGTATAGGTAGTAGCCCCTGAGACTCCGGTTGACTTCCGATGGGAAGCGAACGGAGGATCAAAAAGAATCGTTCAAGGACTAACCTGATGAGCTTGAACATAGGTTGTTTCCCCCTCGGCCACTTCCCGGACTATGCATATTGCCGAGCTCCAGCGGAAGCTAGATATGGCGGGGGACGATCTTGCGTTAATCAATATGCGTCTTGATGAGTCGCAAGGTATGTATTCGGGGCAATCCCCATACATTTATGTGGTATGAGCGTCCTGCCAAAAAGTTATATGCTGGAATATGCATGGCTGCAGATGGTACTGCTGCCGTTGAAGTTCTTTGAGCGGAGCTGGCCCGGGCCAAGGAGCAGGCCCGGCGTAGTAGTGCGGCTGCCGAAAAGGCATCTGCTGAGCTGAGAGCCGAACAAGCTGCACGGCTCCAAGATGAGGAGAAAATATCCAAGATGGCGCTCGAACTGAAAAATGCTACTGGCCGCCCGAATTTCTGGAGAAGGAGAGTGGAGCCAAAGTGGCTGAATTTGTCAAGGCCCTACAAGAGGCGAGCGAAGCGCAGACGAAATCCAGAGCGGCCCATGAGGAAATCCGGCAAGCTAGGGATATTGCGACAGGTAAGCCCTTTCTTCTGAATACTAAGTTCGGCGATCCGAACTATGATCAGCTTGACTGAGTGTGGAGTTCTCCGGACGAGTTTTTGGACTTGCTGAAGAGTTCTTCCGATGCGGCGCAGTATTGTCAAGCACGAGAGGGGTACACAACGGAGAAGAATTTCTAGTCACAGTTTGGCGCCTCAAAGCACCCTCTGTTGCTGAATGAACAGATGTCCCAATGGGCCGAACTTCATAGGATATCCGGCGTTGCCATGAAGAACGTCATAGTCCGGTTGTGGCCAACTGAGCCTGTTCCGAATAGCTACTTCGGTTTGGTAAAAAGGCTTGTTAACGTGGTGCCGCGTATCGACGCTGTGAAGAGGTCGACGTGCATTGAGGGTGCATGGATGGCTTTCGCCCGAGTCAAGACATTCTGGGGGAAGATGAAGGCCATCGATGTTGCGGTGAAGAGTCCACCCAAGGGTAAGGACCGTCCTGGGCCGGAGCATTATTTTGAAGACGTCCTAGAGGCCGCTCGCTTAATAGAGGGTCGATGCTCGAAAGATGTAATGTTCAAGTGAGGTGTATGAGAATTGTAAAGAGAATTTCATAGTTAATCTATTTTTATCTTTTTCTCAAAAGCTTGAATTCCTCCTGTGCGGCCGTTTTAATATAATCTGAAAGTTTTCCAGTCATCGGCTTCAGCCCCCTCGTAGGAAGTACAGGTGTTCGGCAAAGCATTTAATCACTCTTTATCCAACGTCTTGGTCCATGAAGAATGTGATAATGCGGCGAACCAGGCAATCAGACTATAGGGCGTTAACACTTTCACTTAGCCATAGGAGTTTTATGGTAGGGTTACGACATAGCCCCTGGTATGAATGCGGCGTATTAAAATATGATGCCTTACATATTTGATAAGAAAAAGATCCCTCGTGTGACACGGAGAATTGCTAAAGATTCCAATAAGTCTTCAAGTGGTTGACCAGCTCTCGCCGCATCATGACGGTCAGTTTTCGGCTTTCTCTACTGAGGTACTTGACCAGATGAACCGAAAGCACAATCGCAGTAGTTCTCCCTTTACAACCCTAGCCGATAGAATGGAACGTAGGGTAGCAAGCACAGGAGCCGGACAACCCAACTATTGACCAAAGACAATGATTCGGAGCTGATGCATATAAGGCCAAACTTGCACGCCGAAGTACGCTATAGAGCTGTTCGGGCTTTTGCTGGCAACTCATTTGTTCCTGTACCGAGCCCCTTTCAGGTTATGCCAAGGTATATCTATGAAACAACCGTAGGAGCCATATTCATTGGCGAAACAACACGGATGATTAATTTGGATACTGTTATCTGGGGCCTGAGTGATATGCCAATGATTACTTTATATATATAAAGACCACAACCCCAGCTATTTGACATGTTCGGGGTTGTAGGCGGAGGAAGAGGCATAGTACAGGCTCGAAATAAAGACTGTGGTCTACAAAAGTTACTTTGGACCTCCTATCGCACATCTGCGCCGCTTGTCCTCAGCGAGGGGAATCCTTGATGGAAGTAGCCCTTTAGTTGAGTGTACGGATCCGAACTCCGATAGAGTCAGTTTTAGGTGTTTGTCCTGTTCGTCACCTGTTTTTAAGAGATAGTGAAGGAAGGTATAAAAAGAAAATAGATAAAAGTGTTGTGGGAGTGCTTGCAGGCTTGTCCGTAGTGTGCTTCCGCCAATGCCCATGGTGTTTTGAGTGCGTAGTGGTGTATGCGTGGTACAAATTTTGCAGGTGTACGAGGTGGGCGGCGGAAGCCGGACTGCTATTTTCGCTCCGGGAGTAGTCGATCCCCGGGTGGAAATTGCTTCTGACTCCCGGTACTTCATTGGTGAACCTCTCCATCGTCCCTATCGCCTGGCGGCCT
Organism: Secale cereale; assembly: GCA_902687465.1. Taxonomy (NCBI): domain Eukaryota; kingdom Viridiplantae; phylum Streptophyta; class Magnoliopsida; order Poales; family Poaceae; genus Secale; species Secale cereale. The sequence goes on from LR738713.1 coordinate 706,623,900, forward strand.
CCTCCCCTTGTGTTCGGTGTTGAGCTTGCCGGCCTGCTTAAAGACCCAGCAGTTTCTGTTAGTATGATTAGCTGGTTTGTCGGGGCGGCCGTGAATCTGGCAGGGTCGGTCCAATATCCTGTCTAGGTTGGATGGTTCGTCTCGGTTCGCCTTCAGTGGATTTTTCCGTTGACCGGGTTTAGGATTGCTGAACCCGGCGTTGACCGCTGTGTCGCGTGATCTTTCATTATCATTGTGACTGTTGTGTTTACTTCGTCGTGGCTTGCCGTTGCCGTCTCGGATTTCGGAAGTGCCCGGGTCGCTGGCGTTGTTGCTTCTACGAGCGAGCCAGTTGTCTTCTCCCGCCCAAAAGCGGGTCATTAGAGCATTAAAGGCTGTCATGGATTTAGGTCCTTCTTGACCGAGGTGGCGTGCAAGCCATTCGTCCCGGACGTTGTGCCTGAAGGCTGCGAGGGCTTCTGCTTTCGGACAGTCGACGATTTGGTTCTTTTTGACTAAGAACCAAGTCCAGAGCTCCCTGGCTAACTCTCCGGGCTGTTGGACGATGTGACTTAGGTCATCGGCATCCAGGGCCGGACATATGTTCCTTGGAAGTTGTCCAGGAAGGCTTCTTCCAAGTCTACCCAGCTGCCTATGGAATTTTCAGGCAGGCTATTCAACTCGTGCCGAGCTGGCCCTTTTAGCTTTAGTGGGGGATATTTAATGGCGTGGAGGTCATCTCCACGGGCCATATGGATGTGGAGGATAAAATCTTCTATCCATACCGCGGGGTTGGTCGTTCAGTCATATGATTCAATATTGATGGGTTTGAATCCTTCGGGGAATTCATGGTCCATTACTTCGTCGGTGAAGCAAAGAGGGTGTGCGGCTCCTCTGTGTAGGGCCACACTATGACGTAACTCCGAAGGAGTCTATTTGCGGCTTTCGGCTCGGGCGTGGCTGGGTTTGTCACATCCGAATAGGTAGCCATCATCGTGTGTCGAGGCATGCCCTCGCGATCCGTAGATCGATCTTGCGTGCCCTGCTCTACTGTCCCAGTCCCGTCGAGGATCGTTTGTACAACCGCAAGCTGTGTTATTCCTGCCTTTGCGGCGAGGTGGGCGGTCTGGTGTTCGGCTTGAGTTGCCTCATTATCCGGACGGGATTGTCGACGACCTGCCGCATTGTGTGATGATGGTGCGGGCTCCAACGCTTCGTCATCGAACTGAGGTAGCAATCTATGCTTCGGGTAGCTTTTGACTGGGTCATTAAGGCCGTATTCTTCGGCGGTCAGGACTTTGGTCCATCTATCGTTGAGTAGGTCTTGGTCAGCTTGAAGCTGCTGCTGCTTCTTTTTCAGGCTCCTTGCAATGGCTATCAGCCTGCGCTTGAAGCTCTCCTGATCGAGGGGTTCTTCGGGTACAATGAAGTCTTCATCGCCGAGGCTTACCTCATCTTCGGAGAGCGGATGTCGTCCTCCGAATTGTCGCCGGCAGGGCCTGTTCGTCGGGACTGGCTTGCCCATTTTCTTATTCCTCCTGTTCTGATCTTGCTCCAACAGGGTCTTCAATGTCTTCGGCGTCGTCCGGAGTGCTGGTGCCAGCGTTGTTGCGATGTGACTTAGAACGATGTTTAGGGCGCCGGTATTTAGACTGTGTCTCAGGAGGTTTATTCTCGACTAGATCTGTCACTAGCTTTTGTAGGTGTATCAACCATGCACATGTCGTACCAGGAGGTGGCCGTCCTACGTTCCGTGAATGGCGGGTCTTGTCCTTGCTCCTTGTTGGCATCATCGTATATACCGTCGATGTATTCGTAGCCATAATCAGGCATGTCGGTTAAGTCCTCGAGAGTGGCTATGAAGTGGGTGGCGGGTGGGAAGCAAAATTCTCCGTCGTCAGCCCCTAGTTCGAACCATACATAGTTCGGTTGTGAGTCCCCCGCCAAGGACATGTTTTTTAACGAGTTTAGCACGTCGCCCTGGGGCGAGTGTTGGAAGATGTCTGCGGCGCCGAATTTGATGATCTCTAACCGGTCCAGCTCGGTGTTCGCATGCGCATGTGGTTCGGAACTTATAGCCGGAGACGAGTCCGGAGTCCCGTTGATACGAATACTGCAAGGTGTCGAGTCTGTGCGCGGCTCCAACGTCGCGAATTCTGTGGCCTCGGATGGCACAATCTGCACCGGATTTAAGGCCGTTGAAGCAACAGGATCCATCTCCTGGTTGTGGTCCCATGACAGATTTAAGTCATGTTCATCGGAGCGAGGGGGAGCGATCGCCGTGGTCTCAAATCTGTCGAAGATCAAGTCCCCATGGATGTCCGCGATGTAGTTCAAGCTCCCGAATCTGACTTGATGGCCAGGGGCGTAGCTGTCGATCTGCTCCAGATGGCCAGGGGCATAGCTGTCGATCTGCTCCAGATGGCCAAGCGAGTTGGCCCGCAGTACGAAGCCGCCGAATACGAAGATCTGTCCGGGGAGAAAGGTTTCCCCCTAGATAGCGTCACTATCGACGATTGAAGGGGCCGTCGAACCTTTCGTCGACAGCATAGTGGAACTCTCAATGAAAGCACCAATGTCGGTGTCAAAATCGGCGGATTTCGAGTAGGGGGTCCCGAACTGTGCGTCTAAGGTCGATGGTTACAAGAGACTGGGGACACGATGTTTACCCAGGTTCGGGCCCTCTATATGGAGGTAATACCCTACTTCTTGCTTGATTGATCTTGATGAATATGAGTATTACAAGAGTTGATCTACCACGAGATCATAATGGCTAAACCCTAGAAGTCTAGCATGTATGACTATGGTAATGTGTGTATGCCTCATCGGGACTACTCCCTCCGGTTTATATAGACACCGGGGGGATCTCGGGTTACATGAAGTTGGTTACATAAGATGGAATCTTCATAATTGGCCGCCAAGCTTGCCTTACACGCCAAGGAGAGTCCAATCAGGAAACGGGTGCAATCTTCCACCTTCATGTCTTCACAGCCCATCAGTCCGGCCCATAGATGACAGGCCGGACGTCCGAGGACCCCTTAGTCCAGGACTCCCTCAGGCGCCCCCACCAATAGGGTTTTAACCCCAGGTGCCTTGGGCCCCTTGGGGGGCGCACCAGCCCACTAGGGGGGCTGGTTCCCACCCATATTCATCCCACTTGGTCCCCGGGGCAGGTGGCCCCTCCCGGTGGACCCCCGGAACCATTTCGATGGTCCCCGTACAATACTGATAACCCCCAAAAAATCCGGCGACTGAAACTGGACTTCCCATATATAAATCTTCACCTCCGGACCATTCCGGAACTCCTCGTGATGTCCGGGATCTCATCCGGGACCCCGAACAACTTTTGGTAACCACATACAATTCCCATTACAACTCTAGTGTCGCCGAACCTTAAGTGTGTAGACCCTGCGGGTTCGGGAACCATGCAGACATGACCGAGACACCTCTCCTGCCAATAACAAATAGTGGGATCTGGATACCCATATTGGATCCCACATGTTCCACGATGATCTCATCGGATGAACCACAATGCCGGGGATTCAATCAACCCTGTATACAATTCCCTTTGTCCATCAGTATGTTACTTGCCCGAGATTCGATCGTCGGTATCCCCATACCTTGTTCAATCTCGTTACCGGCAAGTCTCTTTACTCGTTCAGTAACACATGATCTCGTGACTAACTCCTTAGTCACATTGATCTCATTATGATCATGCATTACCGAGTGGGCCCAGAGATACCTCTCCGTCATACGGAGTGAAAAAACCCAGTCTCGATTCATGCCAACCCAACAAACACTTTCAGAGATACCTGTAGTGCACCTTTATAGTCACCCAGTTACGTTGTGACATTTGATACACCCAAAGCATTCCTACGGTATCCGGGAGTTGCACAATATCATGGTCTAAGGAAATGATACTTGACATTAGAAAAGCTCTAGCAAACAAACTACATGATCTTGTGCTATGCTTAGGATTGGGTCTTGTCCATCACATCATTCTCCTAATGATGTGATCCCATTATCAACGACATCCAATGTCCATGGTCAGGAAACCACAACCATCTATTGATCAACGAGCTAGTCAACTAGAGGCTCACTAGGGACATGTTGTGGTCTATGTATTCACACATGTATTACAGTTTCCGGTTAATACAATCATAGCATGAACAATAGACAATTATCATGAACAAGAAAATATAATAATAACCATTTTATTATTGCCTCTAGGGCATATTTCCAACAGTCTCCCACTTGCACTAGAGTCAATAATCTAGTTACATTGTGATGAATCGAACATCCATAGAGTTCTGGTGCTGATCATGTGTTGCTCGTGGAAGAGGTTTAGTCAATGGATCTGCGACATTCAGATCCGTATGTACTTTACAAATATTTATGTCTCCATCTTGAATATAACCATGAATGGAGTTGAAACGGCGCTTGATGTGCCCGGTCTTCTTGTGAAACCTGGGTGCTTTGGCAATGGCAATAGCTCCAGTGTTGTCACAGAAGAGAGTCATCGGGCCTGGCGCATTTGGAATCACTCCTTGGTCGGTGATGAACTCCTTCATCTAGACTCCTTCCTGCAATGCTTTCGAAGCAGCTATGTACTCTGCTTCACATGTAGATGCCGCCACGACGCTTTGGTTGCAACTGCATCAGCTGACAGCCCCACCATTCAAATTATACACGTATCCAGTTTGTGACTTGGAGTCATCCGGATCTGTGTCGAAGCTAGCATCGACGTAACCCTTTACGACGAGCTCTTCGACACCTCCATAAACGAGAAACATATCCTTAGTCCTTTTCAGGTACTTTAGGATATTCTTGACCGCTATCCAGTGTTCCATTCCGGGATCACTTTGGTACCTCCCTACCAAACTTATGGCAAGGTTCACATCAGGTCTGGTACACAACATGGCATACATAATAGAGCCTATGGCTGAGGCATTGGGGATGACACTCATCTTTTCTCTATCTTCTGCTTAGGTCGGGCATTGAGTTGCGCTCAATCTCACACCTTGCAATACAAGCAAGAACCCCTTCTTGGACTGATCCATATTGAAATTCTTCAATATCTTGTCAAGGTATGTGCTCTGTGAAAGACCAATGAGGCGTCTCGGTATATCTTTATAGATCTTGATGCCTAATATGTAAGCAGCTTCTCCAAGGTCCTTCATTGAAAAACACTTATTCAAGTAGGCCTTTATGCTTTCGAAAAGTTCTATATCATTTCCCATCAACAATATGTCATCCACATATAATATGAGAAATGCTACAGAGCTCCCACTCACTTTCTTGTAAATACAGGCTTCTCCATAAGTCTGTATAAACCCAAACGCTTTGATCACTTCATCAAAGTGAATGTTCCAACTCCGAGATGCTTGCACCAGCCCATAAATGGAGCGCTAGAGCTTGCATACCCTGTCAACATTCTTAGGATCGACAAAACCTTCCGGCTGCATCATATACAATTCTTCCTTAAGTAAACCGTTAAGGAATGTCGTTTTGACGTCCATTTGCCAGATCTCATAATCATAAAATGCGGCAATTGCTAACATGATTCAGACGGACTTCAGCATCGCTACGGATGAGAAAGTCTCATCGTAGTTAACTCCTTGAATTTGTCGATAACCCTTAGTGACAAGCCGAGCCTTATAGATAGTCACATTACCATCTGCGTCAGTCTTCTTCTTAAAGATCCACTTATTCTCTATGGCTTGCCAATCATCGGGCAAGTCCACCAAAGTCCATACTTTGTTCTCATACATGGATCCTATCTTGGATTTCATGGCTTCAAGCCATTTTTTGGAATCCCCCGCCATCGCTTCTTCATAGTTCGAAGGTTCACCGTTGTCTAACAACATGATTTCCAGGACAGGGTTGTCGTACCACTCTAGTGCGGAATATGTCCTCGTGGACCTACGAAGTTCAGTAGCAACTTGATCCGAAGTTTCATGATCATCATCATTAACTTCCTCTCTAGTCAGTGGAGGCACCACAGAAACATCTTCCTGTGCTACGCTACTCTCCAGTTCAAGAGGGGGTACAATCACTTCATCAAGTTCTTCTTTCCTCCCACTTACTTCTTTCGAGAGAAACTCTTTCTCCAGCAATGGCAACGCTATCACAAACGATTTAAAAGGGAAAATTGTGTATGATGTACCTGCGAACGGAAACGTTTTCCTTGAAGCCACTGTGTGGGATGTATATACGAACGAAAACGTTTAGCGGGGACTGGCTGTGTGGGATGTACTTACGACCAGAAATGATTTCGCATGTACAATTGTATTTTTGAGCACTACTGTACGTATAACCGTATTTGATCGCTCTCCGGTTGCACACGACCTCATTTTGCCAAGCGTGTGTGCCAGGAGAGCATATCCCCGACGGTTTATGGGTCGTGTGGGAAGTGTCATGGAGTTGTCACGACAGATGTCCTAACGGAAGGACTTAATTGCGGAGCCATAGCGACGTGGTTAGCTTAAAGGGGTTAAATGGGACAAAAGACACGGGGAGTTTATACTGGTTCGGTCCCCTGCGGTGAGGGTAAAACCTAATCCAGTTTGAGGTGGAATTCCTGGGGTGTCGATTGCTAGGGAGTGGATGCGCTTGCCTACCTCTCGATCTGTTGTTTCTTGCCCTAAGCCGCTACCGGGTCGTCCCCTTATATACACTGGTTGACGCCCTGCGGCCTACGGAGTCCCGGTCGGCTCATACAATCGTGTTTGGCCTGGCGACACTTGTTACATGCCTTACAATACAAGTCACATATATGTCGGTTTGATATTTACAGGCTTTAAGCCGCCTCGGGCCTTGGGCCCTTACATGAACCGCCATCCTTAATATGCTTCTGGGATTGGCCCATGAACTGCCGTTGGGTAACCCGGCCCCTCCTGTGCGGGTCATCAAATACTTATATCCCCAACATTAGGCCCCAGGTTGATTTGAACTCGTTCATGTCAATCTCCCTTCATCTTCTCACGAGAAACTATAACCCGCCATGATGTCAGCTCTTGAAATGGTGGTAACCCGCCATGACGTCATTTGTTACTTATTTTCAAATTGTTCAGATCTTAACAAATCTTCCGCATTTATTGGGATTCCAATAATCGAGGCGCCCGCACTGTTACTTTCCTCTTTTTTCACCTCCTCGATTCTCGCGCGTGACCCTTATCCACTCTGCTTATAAATAGGGCCCGGAGTCCTTTCCATTCTCCCCTTGCTTCTTTCCGCTTCGTCTCCTACCTCGTGACGCTCCTTCACTCGAGCTTTGCCGGCGCCGCCGTCCTCTACTTCGTTTTCAACAGCAACCGCCGCGTCCACCCAACGCGACCAGTTCTCTTCCGCGCGCCGCCGCCGTTTTTCTCGACCAGGTGCGTTCTTGTTCGTCTCCTCCTAGATCCATTAGGGTTCCAGCAAAACTCGCCAAATTTCATCTTCTTCTTCCTCAGCAACTATAGTTTTCCTCCTGAACTTGATGTCCCTTCGTGCGCTGATGTTGATAATGTCCCTTTATCAAATACTGTAATATCTCATCTCTATGAAAACATAGATTCATCCCCAAGAACTGCATCATATCGAACTTAGGTTTGCCTATTCATCATTTTCATCTTAATTTCCGAACTGCTGTAGATCCAATGTTACTACTGCAATTTGTGAAAAATGTTTTTCCCCAAACTTAGTGAAATCTGCTTTCCTGAATATCCGCACCTGTCATGGCGGCTTAATTTTCTGACTTATAATTATTCTTATGCCATTAGTCCCCATTTAAGCCGCCATGCTGAACTTATAGTGTAAGATTTTCTTCCGGTTTAATGAATCGATTTTGAACCGGCAACAATCTTCTCCTTCTTTAGGCTTGTTTGTTCATAATGCCGCCAAAGACAATCACCACATGCAATTGGGTCCCTTCAGTTGTTACTGAGGCTACACTTGCCGACTTTGTTAAGGTTGGATACCTGCCAAAAATGTCAGTTATGCCCTACCGCGCCCCTAAACCGGGCGAAGAGAAGCCTGCACCAAAAGATGATGAAGTTATTGTCTTCACTAATCACATGAACCGGGGATTTTCACCACCCGGCTCTAAATTCTTCAGAGACGTTCTGCACTTTTTCCAACTCCATCCTCAAGACAACAGACCCAATTCCGTGTCAAATATCTGCAACTTCCAGGTCTTCTGTGAAGTTTATATTCAAGAGGAACCCAGCATCTTGCTCTTCAGAGAGTTCTTTTATTTAAACTGCCAGAATGAGTTCACCAATGGACCTAGTTTGGAGCTTGGGGCCGTCTCAATTCAAAGAAGAAGAGACTCTATTTTTCCTTATGCCTGTCTGCCGATTCATCCAAAAGACTGGAATAAAACCTGGTTTTACTACAAAGACACTTCCCCGGCTGATGAGTATCCCTTGTCGGGTTACCGTATCCAGCGTTTAGATACCGAGCATCCTCTTGATGAGAAGCTTACTGCCGCAGAGCGCAAGAAAATTGCTCCCAGTCTTTCAAAGGTGAAGGCCCTACTGGGAAATGGGTTAACCGGAATTGACTTGGCCCGGTGCTGGCTCGCTTGGCGGATCATTCCATTGAGTCGCAGAACCGGCTTAATGTGCGACTACACTGGAAAACCCAATGATCCACTACGCCACAGGTCGGAGGATCTGGTGGAGGTTGTAATCACAGACATGACCAAAATTGTCTTGAATAAGAGCCTAGCTGACTGCAGCAAAGTGGGCATGCGCCCTTTCTGCAAGCTTAACCCAGCACCAGAGGTAAGTATTAACTTAATTGTCATCATCTGATAATTTTGATTCCCCTGTCAATCTTGAATTTGCCGCCTCTCGCAGGCTAAGTCGGCTTTCTGGAAAAAAGCTTATGACCATGAAGCTGCCAAGAGGGCCAGGGCTGTTAAGAAAGCCGCCAAGAGAGTCGTAAAAAAGACCAAGAAGAAAACCACCGCTTCTGAGTTGTTGGAAATGGACTAGGCACTGAGTCGAAGGTAGTCCTTGACTCTCTTGGTTCTTATTTCAATCATCTTATTGACACTGATTATTATCAGGATGACACTGAGGCCAGCCAGGCCGTTGATGAAGAGGTAATTACTATTTCCTCCGGCTCAGAATCCTTGCCAAGACAAAAAGTTTGACGGGTAATCCAGAAAGTAAGATTTTCACACCCTTCAGCTCATTTAGATCCTCACTTTCTTTTGAAGCAACGGCAACATGAGAGCCGGCGTCGGACTCGAAACACCGGGGAGGAAGAACTGTCCTCCGGTTTACCAAACACTCCAACTCGTCGAAAACGCCAGAATGAGGTTTTTTCACTCTTAAACTCTCTTTACCCGCTGGCGGGTCTTATTCGTCAACCGCTGAACTCTTCCGATTCAAACTACCAGGAAGTCTCCCGCTCTTCATATGGCGATTCATCTCAACGTTAGCTCCCGGCTTTCAAGACTGCGCCTAGGTAAACAATTTCTTCCCTGTTTATCTTTTCCTTGAATCTTTGTAACTTTGTAGTGACTCACTTTAACTCGTGCAGAGGCCAGGCTAAGCCTATCAAAAGAGCCAGGGCAAGTAAACCGGTAGCTGATCCAAAGGTAATTGAGCCGGAGCAGTAGGTCTTGGTAACAGATGTTCATAAACCAACAGAGGAAGCCACTCATGATGCTCCTCCTGAGACTCCTCACGTCTCTATTGATCCTGCCAAAGCTGATTCTGCAACTGCTGAACCGCCAGCCCCGTCTGAGCCGGCGGAGAACCGGACTGATGATGTTACAATTACTGGTACTGCTTTCAGAGAGCTGGGCAATCCGACTGTGCTAGCCAAACATACTGCCAAGCAAGAACTCATTGAGAAGCGGAAAGTGAGGTTTGACACGGCTTAGTACGCACAGCTGAGCACTGGCGAAGTCCTTTCTAGTTATCTCAATCAGGTCCACAGCAGCCGTGACCTTGAGATTGACATGGTAAAGCAGATGCACCAGAAGTTTGAGGTAATATTCTTGATCAAACTATAAACATCCTTCCAGCCCCCAAATCTATTGGATATGATAGAAGTGAATTTGCTGTAGACTTTAAAAATAATTGATGCCTTTGTAAATCGGCACACCTCTTAATAAGAAATCTGTCTTTGAGGAACATTGCATGTGCAGCCCCCAAGGGCCGGCTTAATCAGCATGAATGAGCCGATCCGAATTATCATTGTACAAAACTTTCCTGCATACCCCTCATGAGTCGGTGGTGATGACGATTTATCCGCGGGGTTAGTATAAATGAATAATAATAAAGAAGCAATATGCATTAGCCCCCAAGTGCCAAGTACTCTTGCTTGAAAAGTGCTTGGGACTTTAATTGGTATGAACTCTTAATTTAGAAAACACTTCTACATCCATTAGCCCCCAAGGGTCAAGTGCTCTTGCTTGCAAAGAGCTTGAGACTTTAGTAATATGAACCGGTATGGAAAGAAAAACTTTAGCATCCATTAGCCCCCAAGTGCCAAGTGTTGTTGCTTGCAAAAGGCTTGGGACTTCCATTATTGTAAACCGGAAACCAATTTGCTCCATGTTCTCTTTCAGTTTAGGATATTACTGCTGAATTGCAAGTGCAGTTAGATGATGCAAGGAGCCGGCTTAAGCATCAAGAGTCTGAGACCCACCAGGTTTTATCAAAGTTTCAATTTAGCCTGTCGGAATTAAATGAGCTGAAGGCTAAATTTAAAACGGAGGAGTCTGCCTGGGCTGAAGAAAGAACCGCCTTGGTGCATAGAGCTGAAAAGGCCGAGTCAACTCTTGAAAAGGTGACAACTGAACTCACCAGGTTAAAACATCGTGTCTCAGAAATGACTTCAGCCATCTTCGGTAAGCCCCCATGTTTGCAATGTGAATAATTTCTTTAGGCAACATGACCCGTTACTAACCAATTTATGGCACATGCAGGTAGTAGGAGCAGTAATCTTGGCAGAGAGCCGCTTGTAAAGCTCAAAGCTATCTACACCCTTGTGGAGCAGCTATACACTAGAGCACAGCGCGTCTTGGCTGATGTATCTCCGGCCAACCAGGCACCAAAGCTATTTGTGGACATTTTAAGACGACTCTCCGTTCTTCCTGCCAGAATAGATGAAATAAAGCGGTCATCTACGAGAGCCGGTGTTGTAACAGCCTTGAGCCAGGCTAAGGCGTGGCTTCTAGAGTTGGACCCGTCCGACTTGTCCATTGGCTATCCAAGCTTAAAAGAAGATGGCACAGCTTTTGACCATAAGGACTTTGCTGCCTGCGTCAAGAACATTCGCCCTCTGGCCAGCTTAATCGTTAATGAACAGATTTGTCAAAATATCAACCGGTTTATAGTATGGAGAATCAGAAGATGCCCACTCCGTCTTATAAAGTGATGGAGCTGATCCCTCCAATCAGTAAGCATACTTTTGCCCGTGAAATTGATCCCTCTGAACTTATTGATGAAGAGGCTGAGTTTGAAGCTTTGACTAGCTTGGATTGGTTGGCACAGAACTTTCAGACAGAGAAGGGCGAAGAATCGAAGAAGGATAACCCGTAGTCTTCAAAGCAGCAAGGCCAAGAAGAATGAGCCGCCGGGCGGTTCACATGCTTGATCCCGTTTATGAAAAACACTTATGCTGATTGGCTTATTGAGTCTTGTAATAGGGTAGTTGAACTTGAATCTGGCGTGCCATCGCACACGGTTCTGCGTCTGTATAATACTATTAACCCGCCAAGCATCAAAGTATGACATTCTACAGTTGTGACAATATTGTCTTGTATAGATCACTATAACCCTTGTCCTGCACATAAACAAAGAACATATGCCCTGGCGGCTTACCGCCGGGCGGGTCATTATGCCCAGCCGGTGCCACTGGGGACAAATGTCCATAACTAGGGCCAGCTTAATTATATAAAAAATAGCCATACCTAAAGATATGATTTAGACTGCCGGCTTTATCAGTCTCCATACAGTTATAAACCTTGTAGAGGTATTGCTCCAGAAATAAGATTGTTATACTCTGGCGGCTTAGAGCCGTTCATTAGGTTGGGTTTCACAGACCCGGAGAGGCTTCAAATATGAGCCACAAGAAGAGGCAGCTTGGTCGAATTTGCACGGAAAACTCATAAAAAAACAAAATAACCAGAGAAAAAAGATCGAAAGAACACTTGAGGCTTTTGCAGGCCGCCAAGCCAAAGGTTCTTCTTCAATGAAACTAGCCTTGGTGGACACTGGAAGGTACGTGCGTGCTATGAGCCGACTCTCACAGTACCTAATCAACATTTGAACCTAGACAAGTACAGGTCTTTATTTTAAAGATAGACTTGCCTAGAGTACGTGGGGTCAGAGTTGCATCTTGCATCATAGGCCAAAGTATCCAAGTTTCAAGGAAGACGGCTTTTTGAGCCTGGATCTATCCTGACTATCTGTAAGCCGTGCTCTCATAGTGACAGCCGGTGTTTGAACCTTGACAAGCTCAGGTCTTGGTTGAATACGCCATGTAAGACTGATTGCCAAGAGTTTGCCGGGTCAATCAGGATGACTTGATGGAGTTGAAGCAGCTAGGTATAGGTAGGATGACCCACATGTTATATCCTCTTTGGTCGAATACGCCCATGTTTGAACATAACCTGGTCAAATGGGTAGTAATGATGTGTTCTCTTTGGTTGAATATGCCTATGTTTGAACAGGAAGCCCCCAAGTGACATACTTACAAATTATTCTTATCAAGGTCTTATGCTGGAGCTGTGCTATGCATCCACCTCGCTGTGATCCCTGTAACTTGGGTAGTAAGCTCCTTGAGAAAACATGTATCACGGTGATAAGGACTTAGCTTTGAAGAAAAAATGGGAGAGGCCCCGAATTATCAGGGATGCCAGCTTTATTATATCGTTCTAATATTTACATCATCGAACTACAACATGAGAGCCGGAGGCTTAGGTATAGTAAGGCCAGAGGTGAGCGATATTCCACGGCCGATTAGTCTCCTCCTCTGATGTGCGTGAATCCTTGTGCTCTCGAATGTCAATCAGATAGTATGACCCGTTATGTAGATTCTTGCTGACAACGAAAGGTCCTTCCCAAGGTGGCGAAAGTTTATGCATATCAGTCTGGTCTTGGATGAGCTGGAGAACTAAGTCGCCTTCTTGAAAGGTTCTGGTCTTGACCCGCCGGCTGTGATATCGTCTTAAATCTTGTTGATAGATCGCTGAACGAGCCACCGCGAGATCACGCTCTTCATCCAACTGATCCAACGCATCCTAACGTGCCTTCTCATTATCAGCTTTGACATAAGTCGTCACTCGGGACGAGTCATGACGGATATCGCTGGGAAGAACCGCCTCAGCTCCATAGACCATGAAGAAGGGCGTGTAACATGTAGATCTGTTGGGCGTTGTATTAATGCTCCATAACACAGAAGGTAACTCTTCCACCCAACACCCCGGCGTTCTCTTTAAAGGAACCATAAGCCGGGGCTTGATCCCTCGCAAAATCTCTTGATTAGCTCACTCTGCTTGGCCATTGGACTGGGGATGAGCCACAGAAGAAACCTCAAGTCGGATATGCTCACGCTGATAAAATTCCCTCATAGAACCTTTAGACAGATTAGTGCCATTGTCTGTTATGATACTGTGAGGGAAACCAAAAGGGAAAATCACCTTCTTGATGAACTGAACCGCTGTTTCCGCATCACACTTGCTGACTGGCTCTACTTCAATCCACTTGGTAAACTTGTCCACTGCTACCAAAAGGTGGGTTTTCTTATCCTTGGACCTCTTGAAAGGCCCAACCATATCAAGCCCCCAGGTTGCAAACGGCCAAGTTATTGGGTCATCCTCAACTCTTGAGCCGTTACATGAGCATGCCGTGAAAATTTCTGACAATCGTCACATCTGCTGACCAAGTCTTCGGCATCAGCATGAGCTGTCAACCAATAGAATCCGTGACGAAAAGCTTTTGCCACAAGAGATTTAGAACCGGCGTGATGACCACAATCTCCTGCAGGATCTCACAGCCTTCCTCAGGCGAGACACAACGTTGAAACGCCCCTGTCACACTGCGATGGTGCAACTCTCCTTTGACAATCGTCATCGACTTAGACCGCCGGGTTATCTGTCTGGCTACAATTTCATCCTCAGGTAACTCACCCCAGGTCATGTAAGCCAAATATGGGACTGTCCAGTCAGGTATCACATGAAGAGCCGCCACCAACTGTGCCTCCGGGTCAGGAATAGAAAGGTCCTCCTCTATAGGCAACTTGACAGACGGGTTAAGCAAAACATCCAAAAAGGTGTTGGGCGGCACCGGCTTACGTTGAGATCCTAACCAGCTTAAAGCGTCAGCTTCCTCGTTCTTCCTTCGATCAATATGCTCAACTTGGTAACCCTTGAAGTGACCTGCAATAGCATCAACCTCCCTCCGATAAGCCGCCATGAGTGGGTCCTTGGAATCCCAGGTGCCAGAAACCTGCTAAGCTACCAGATCTGAATCACCGAAGCATCTTACCCGGCTTAAATTCATCTCCTTGGCCATCCGAAGACCTTGGAGCAAGGCCTCATACTCAGCTGCATTATTAGTACATGGAAACATTAATCGGAGAACATAAGAAAATTTATCACCTCGTGGGGAAGTTAAAACAACTCCAGCCCCCGAGCCTTCTAACTGTCTGGATCCATCAAAATGAATTTTCCAATACGTGCTATCCGGCTTTTCCTCAGGCGTCTGCAGCTCCGTCCAGTCATTGATAAAGTCCACGAGTGCTTGCGATTTCATGGCTGTCCGAGGCATATATTTTAAACCATGAGGCCCGAGCTCAATGGCCCACTTAGCTACTCGTCCTGTAGCTTCTCTATTTTGGATGATATCCCCTAAGAGAGCAGAACTCACCATTGTAATAGGATGACCCGGAAAATATTGCTTGAGCTTCCGGCTTGCCATGAAGACCCCATATACTAGCTTCGGCCAATGTGGATATCTCTGTTTGGACTCAATGAGCACCTCGCTGATATAATAAACAGGCCTTTGAACCGGATGCTCTTTGCCAGCCTCTTTTCTTTCCACTACAATGGCCACACTGACAGCCCTGCTGTTTGCAGCGACGTACAATAACAATGGCTCTTTGTCAATGGGGGCCGCAAGAACCGGCGGCTCAACCAACTGTTTCTTGAGTGCCTCGAACGCTTCGTCAGCAGCTTCACTCCAGACAAAGTCATCTCTCTTTTTCATCATCTGATATAGAGGGATAGCCTTTTCACATAAGCGGCTTATGAACCGGCTTAAAGCTGCTATCCGTCCTGCCAAGCGCTGGACATCATTTACACACTTCGGTCTCGCCAAGGAGGTGATGGCCTTGATTTTATCCGGGTTAGCCTCGATGCCTCGCTCAGAGACCAAAAAACCCAAGAGCTTGCCTGCTGGAACACCAAAAACACACTTGGTTGGGTTAAGCATCATCTTGTACACCCGGAGATTGTCAAACGTTTCCTTTAAGTCGTCGATTAGGGTCTCCTTCTTTCTGCATTTGACCACAATGTCATCCACATAAGCATGAACATTACGCCCAATCTGGCCGTGCAGGCAATTTTGTACGCACCGCTGGTAAGTCGCCTAAGCACTCTTAAGCCCGAAAGGCATAGACACATAGCAGAAGGCTCCAAACGGAGTGATGAAAGCCGTCTTCTCCTAGTCCTTAACTGCCATTTTGATCTGATGATACCCAGAATATGCATCCAAAAAACTCAAGCGCTCACAACCCGCCGTAGCATCAATGATCTGATCAATACGGGGGAGGGCAAACGGGTCAGGTGGACAAGCTTTGTTTAAGTCTGTGTAGTCCACACACACATTTGCCAAGTGTCGTTCTTTTTAAGCATCACAACCGGGTTAGCCAACCACTCCGGATGAAAAACTTCAACGATAAACCCGGCTGCCAAGAACCGGGCCACCTCTTCACCAATGGCCTTTCGTCTCTCTTCGTTAAAACAGCGAAGAAACTGTCTGACCGGCTTAAACTTTGGATCAATATTGAGAGTGTGCTCAGCGAGTTCTCTCGGTACACCCAGCATGTCTGAAGGCTACCATGCAAAGATGTCCTGGTTCTCACGAATGAACTCGATGAGCGCGGTTTCCTATTTTGGATCCAGATTAGCACTGATGCTGAACTGCTTAGATGAGTCGCCAGGAACAAAGTCAACTAGCTTGGTATCGTCCGCCGACTTAAATTTCAACAATGGATCATGCTCGGTGGTTGGCTTCTTCAAAGACGTCATATCTGCCGGGTCAACATTATCTTTGTAAAACTTAAGCTCCTCTGTGGTGCAAACTGACTCTGCGTAAGCCGCATCACCTTCTTCACATTCCAAGGCTATCGTGCGACTCCCATGTACTGTAATGGTCCCTTTATGACCTGGCATCTTGAGCTGCAAATAAACATAACACGGCCTCGCCATGAACTTAGCGTAAGCTGGCATTCCAAACAGAGCATGGTATGGGCTGTGGATCCTAACAACCTCAAACGTTAAAGTCTCCGTCCTGGCATCATATTCATCCCCAAAGGATACCTGGAAATCAGTTTTTCCAACCGGGTACGCCGACTTACCAGGCACAACTCCATGAAAGACAGTGTTGGACGACCTAAGTTTCTTGTCAATTAATCCCATACAACGGAAGGTATTGTAGTAAAGGATATTGATGTTGCTACCTCCATCCATGAGCACCTTGGTGAACTTGTATCCTCCGACTTGAGGTGCTACCACCAAAGCCAGCTGACCCGGATTATCAACGCAGGGCGGGTGATCTTCACGGCTCCACACAATGGGCTGCTCAGACCATCGTAAATAACGGGGAACTGTCGGCTCAACAGCATTCACCGCCCTTTTATGAAGCTTCTGGTCCCGCTTGCATAGACTTGTCCTAAAGATGTGGTACTGCCCGTTGCTCAACTGTTTCGGGTTACTCTGATAACCTGACTGCTGTTGATTCCCTTGATTGTTCTGCTGGTTGTTGCCGCCTTGATTTCCTTGACCTTGAAAGCCGGAGTTTGAACCGCCGCCTCCATGAACCGGACCATGAAAGCCGGATCCTGAGCCGTGGTTCGGTCCGTAATTGTTCTGGATGGACTCCCTATAAGACCTCATGATGCTGCAATCTTTCCACATATGGGTGGTCGGCTTTTCGTCCGTTCCATGCTTTGGACATGGTTGATTCATCACCTCATCAATGTTATATCTTGGAGGCGGTTTCCCCTTGCGACGTTGGCTAAAATTCCGTGCCCCGGTATTAGCTACAAAAGTATCAGCCTTGCGTTTATTGCCACTATTTTGATTGGCCAGGTTATACTGCTGTCCTCCCGGGTCATTACTCTTCTTTCCCTTTCCCAGTCTTTCAGCCTCAGACTCGGGGTCCTTGGTACTATCAGAGTCGGCATATTTGATGAGAGCCGCCATAAGCTCCCCCATATCACTACAATGGCGCTTAAGCCGCCCCAACTTCAGCTTGAGCGGAGGAAAACGGCAATTTTTCTCCAACGTTAATATCGCAGATTCGGCGTTAATCTTATCTGAAGAATGCATAATGGTTGAGACCCGACGCACCCAACTGGTCATTGATTCGCCCCTGTTCTGAACACAAGAATCTAGATCCACAATCGACATCGGCTGCTTGCATGTATCTTTGAAATGCTTGATAAACTTGGCCTTCAGCTCCGCCCATGACCCGATGGAATTGACGGGCAATCCTTTCAATCAGTTACGAGCCGTGCCTTCCAGCATCATGGTGAAATACTTAGCACATGCAGCTTCGCTAACGTCCAGCATCTCCATAGCCATCTCATAACTCTCTATCCAGGCCTCAGGTGGCTGATCTGCTATGTAATTAGGCACCTTACGATGGCCCTTGAAATCCTTAGGCAACCGCTCGTTCCGTATAGCCGCCGTTAAGCACGGCACGCCCCAAGCTCTAGAAGTCCTGCCTATCTCCACTGAGGTTGCCGGGTAATATGGCGCCGGCTGATGATCGGCCGCCTGAGCCGCCAGCTCGGCCTCTCGGCGCATCCTGCCCTGATCCACTAGATCATGTGCATTTGCGTCATGCCACGCCGGGTTATGTCCGTGAGGCGAGTTACGGCGCCGCTCTGTGCTTGAAACTTCTGGCGAGTCAACATGCCTGCTGTAGCTGGCACTTGGACGGGGAGTTGCATGAATCCGGTCTCGACTATAAGAATAAGCATGTTGCTGCTGCAGTGCTGTTTGAAGCAGTTCCTGAGCCCTCCGGGTTTCCACCGCTAACGGAGTTTCGCCTTCAACTGGCAAAGCCTCCAATCTCGTCGCCGGTGCTATCATGTTGTCCAGAGGGTTGGAGTAGTGACCCGCCGACGTCGCCGGGTAACGAGGCGATGGGTGGTTTTGATTTGCATACAGAGAACCTGTCATACGCCGGTGAACCGGCCCGCCGGTCCTAGGCACTTCAGTCGTCCGGTTTACCACCGGCGGGCTACTGCCCCCTGCTCCGGCTGTGTTAAAAAGATTCCTTGGCTCATGGATGAAGGGGAGGCAACTCCGTTGCTTTCTCCTCATGGCCTCATTAGTCGCGTTCGGATCCACCGAGAGCCGGTAAGAATCCGCTTGAATCCGCTGAGCCCGGGCGTCCAAAACAGCCCGTTCTTCAGTCATCCTGGTGTTCTCCGCCGTCAGGTCTTCCTTGGCTTGTGCTATCTCCTGTCACAGTTTATCCACAGCTGCCTTGTGTTGGTCCTGGTTTTCTTGGGTTACCTCTGTCCCCATCAGAGTCACCAGATCCTCCAACAGATCTGTCAAGACTTGAGTCGGCGGGCGCGCTGAGCCGCCCACGCCTGCCGCAGCTGCCATTGCGCCGGGTGTTATGGCCTCGACAACTGTTGATCCAAGAGCCGGTTGGTTGCTAGTCATGAAAATCGCCACCCTGCTCGGCGGCTCATAGGGGTCGGAAATATTGCTGCCGCCGGACAAGCCCCCAAGCCGTCTGCTCTACATCTGATACATGGAAGTAGTCTCACATGTGGACGTCTCACCATCGGAGAGAGCGGCTGTCTCACCGCGAGATCCAAAGTTTCCAACACCCTAGATGTATCCAACAAAAGCACGCTTCACGATGGGCCGAACCCGGGCAGGTCGCGCACGCTGAGCCGTCTCGAAGATGTCGGTGCAGGTGTCCGGCTCAGGGCCCGGTTCGCCGATCTTGCCGATGAAGACGTGGATTCCGCCGAAGGGGACCCGGTATCCACACTCAATTGAGCCGGCCTCGGTACCCCAGCCTTCGTCATCGATGTAAAGCTTGACGCAACGATTCTTGGTCATCCGGCCCACATCGTATCCCTTGAGCCCTTCGAAATTGCCCTTCAAGAACTCGAAACCATAGGCCGCAGGCCCCACGGTGGGCGCCAACTGTCGTGGAGTTGTCACGGCAGATGTCCTAAGGGAAGGACTTAATTGCAGAGCCATAGCAACGTGGTTAGCTTAAAGGGGTTAAACGGGACAAAAGGCACGTGGAGTCTATACTGGTTCGGCCCCTTGCGGTGAGGGTAAAACCTAATCCAGTTTGAGGTGGAATTGCTGGGGTGTCGATTGCTAGGTAGCGGATGCGCTTGCCTAGCTCTCGATATGTTGTTTCTTGCCCTAAGCCGCTGCCGGGTCATCCCCTTATATACATGGGTTGACGCCCTACGGCCTACGGAGTCCCAGCCGGCTCATACAATCGTGTGCGGCCTGGCGACTCTTGTTACATGCCTTACAATACAAGTCACATATATGGTGGTTTGATATTTACAGGCTTTAAGCCGCCTCGGGCCTTGGGCCCTTACATGAACCGCCATCCTTAATATGCTTCTGGGCTTGGCCCATGAACCGCTGTTGGGTAACCCGGCCCCTCCTGGGCGGGTCATATCAAATACTTATATCCCCAATAGGAAGGAGACCCCTCCCCCCCCCCCTATCGCACACACTCACTTGGAGACGGTTCCAAATGCCGTCGCGGAAAGGGGTTAAAAACTGTTTGTATAGCATTTGTTGTACCAGTGGACGTTTGACAAACCCTAAAGTTCATGAAGCAAGTATGAAGAAACTCGATACTCTCATGGTCTAAGGAATTATGCAAACATTAACCATCTCTGTGTTATTAACCATTAACTTGTGACGAATGTATCTCATAGTATAACATCAATTCGGGTCGATTCAACACAAGTGTTCTCCTAACATTCTGCCCTCAAACTTGCCAGCATAGTCATGCCCATGATCAGAAAAACAGAACTACCATGCAACACTTGAGCTAGTCTTAGAGGCGAGACTAGGAATACACTTTACCGTTATTATTCCACACGTGCATATGAGTCTTCCTCCGAGCCTTGTGTTATTGCAGACTTGAGAACCATAGCAGTTATAGCATGGAACATAAACATAATTATGAACATGGAGATAAATAATAGTATTTATTATTGTCTCTAGGGCATATCTCCTACACGACGATGGATGTTGTCACACCGAAAGGGCCCTAAGGATATCTCTTCATCGTCGGAGGAGCAAATTCTAGTCTCGACCTATGTAGTCCCTTGTCATACGTTTCCGATGAATCACCTTGTTACGTTTGATGTTAGAACAACCTCAAAGTGCATCATCTAGTATGAGGTGACTTGATACTCTTGGTCTAAGAAATTATGCAAACATTTACTTTACTGTGTTATTAACAATTAACTTGCGACAAAAGGATCTCATAGTATAACATACAACTTGGAGCCCATGATCAGGAAAACGGAACCATGATGCAACACTTGAACTGGTTTTATAGGTGAGACTAGGAATTTATTTTACCATTTATTCTTCTACACATGCACATGAGTTTTCCTCCAAGCCTCGTGGTTATTACATACTCGAGAACCATTGAAGTTATAGCATAGAACATAAACATTAATCATATAAACTAAAAAATAAATAATGACTCTTTATTATTGTCTCTAGGGTATATTTTCAACAGTCCATTGAATATTAATATGTATATTGCACTTGACTTTTATCCAAAAATGCAATTCTTGTGGTTTTTTGTAGACCAAAATAAACTTTATCTGATGGCATGTCTAGACTAATCGCTAGCTCCGCAACTGCTCTTACTAGGAAGAACGAAAGAAAGACTCCCAGGTGTCTAGGGCTTTCCCGCCTCTCGCTGGCGCCACCGCTGATCTACCTTGTCTCCTGTGGAGTTGGGCCATGGAGGTAGGGTAGATCCTGACCCTTGCCAACAAGAGGGATCATGCTTTGTTTTTAGGTGTTTTTTTAGTCTATTTAGGGTTTGTTGTCCTGCTTGGGAAGTCGAGGCGGCTGCTCCTCGAACATGGAATAAGGTTCTCCCCGCTTTGCACCCGTCCCAGCGATGTGTCTCACATAGTCAGAGCCTCGAAGGGCGTGTGAAGGTGCGTCTCTGGTGGATCTCGCGGGATTCGATGGATGTTTGTCTTCAGTGGATATGTGTGGATCCAGCCTTTGTTCGTCTGTGTTCTTGCGTCTACAGGTTGGATCCTTCTGATCTACCTGTAATGCCCAGGATGGGACTATACCTCCTACGTGTCGAGGCACGACTTAAAGGTATAAGCCCATCCTAGAATGATCTCAAGTTTGGTATCTTTGCACGACTCATGTAAAAGAGGGATTAAAATGCAAAAGGAGATAGTTGGCTTACACTCGCCACTTCACACAATACATTACATAAACAATCATCATACAGAACATCACAGCCCGACTACGGGTAAGATCCAAACGAAAGATACCAAAACAACAAAAGCCACAGGTCAAGATCGAATCCTAGTAGAAACCACTACTGAACATCGAAACGTCACAAGCAAACGACCACACTCTTCAACGAACTCCTGGTGAAGAACTGGTCCAACTCCTGCATCAAACTCGGCTGAACCTGCAACTGGTGTGGTGGAGTAACTGTGAGCCACAGAGGACTCAGCAATCCCGTTCCCGGGTAACAAGACTATTTAAGCCGTGGGTGAGGATAAGGCTGAAGAAAGAATATGAGGTGAAGGAACAAACAAGAGTCTGCAGCAGCAACTAGCACTAACTTACGTCAAAGAGAGCGAGAAGAGAAGTGCATCGGTCGAAAGATGATCATGAAGTGATCCTAACTAAAGCCGGTCAAACATAACCCCACCGTGTTCAACTCCCGAATCCCTATTCGGAAATTGACAGTCACGGTACACACGCTGGTAGTGTATTAGAAACATTGTGTCAAGTTATCTACAACCGGAATTAACAAGCTCCCATCTGCCACATAACCGCGGGCACGGCTTTCGAAAGTTCAAACCCTGCAGGGGTGTTCCAACTTGACCCATTACAAGCCCACGATCCGCGGAGTCGCAACTCCATAGTTGGGAAGACCCGAGTATTCTCGGAATCCCGTGCTCAAGTTAAACCGAACTAAGGTAAGGCTAATCCAGCAAATCCTCCCGGCGTGTCGACACCCTGATAGTAGCCGCGCGTATCTAGGTCTCAGGACACGTCCGGCTGAGTCATCCTACAGGTTTTTACCAAACCTCGAGTTTCCTTGAGGTGGCCCCGCAGTCTGCTCGTTTCGGACCAACACTCATGTGGAGCACTGGCCCGGGGGGTTGAATTAAGAATAAAAGGGATAGCTAGTCCACATGCAAGTTTTTTTTATTAGTTATTAGGCAAATAGTACCAATGTTGGGATTTGCTGGAAAAGACTTAGCACTTAGCGGTTTATCAAGGGGGTCCCATACACCCCAACCGTGTTAGGAACGCAAAATCAAGGAACATAACACCGGTTTATACGGTTCCTAACGGCATGAGTGGAACAAAACACCAAGCAAAAGGCTTAGCCTTCCACCCTGCCAGTATATAGATGATTTCATTTTTAAGCATTTATATAGTGTGATATAACCCAACCAAACTTCAACATGAAGCAAGCATCTTCGATCTTCACCTGCAACTAATAATGCTATAAGAGGGGCTGAGCGAGCCTACGTATAGCCAAGCAACGGTTTGCATAGGTAGGTTGGTTAAACATGGCAATTGGTTACAAGTAGGAGGCTGACAAGAAAGACATGGGCATCGAGGCAAAGCTATAGATCGAGACTACTAGCAAGAGGCAGAAAATAGTAATGGTATCCGGGTTCGGTCATCTTGCCTGGGAACCCACAAGGGAGAAGAACGGATCCAAGAAGCAGAAGGAGCAACAGACGAGCGGATCCTCACAACTCCGGAACGAAACCGAAGCTAACAGGAGAAGCAACCGGAAAGAAGAAAACACACGGTAAACACACAAGCATCAACATGGCATACGATGCACATCCAAGTATGATGCATGTCCGGTTTAAATATGCATGGCATGACAAAGTGCACAAACAAAACTACAAGTTAAGTGGAGATCAATATGCAACGAGTTGCATATTGACGAAACACCACATTTAATTAATTAGTTGACTCTCATTATTAACAAGACAAGATTTAATGTTTTTAACATGGCAAGAGGTGAAGCATAAAGAAACTACACTATTAAGACAATTTAAATGAGGCCGGAAATAACAACAACATATCCGGAAAATCCCCATGAGCATGTTTAATAATTATAAGCAAACAACAATTAAACATTTATAATGTTGTTAAATGATGCGGATGACATGAACAAGTTTATGCAAGTTTTATTAACAGGTTGACTTAAGAGGAAGAAGCATTTGTCACCGTGGTGGAACGAAAGGGTGCCACGGCATGATCCGAAAATGGTGCAACGCATCATATCGGTTCCGGTATCTCGTTAAGAGACCGGTGCAAAAGATAACGGAGAGCGAGTCAAACGAGATGAAAGAGGTGGGGCGATCCCGTTGCCGGGTTCCCACGGGTCGGCGACGAGGCAACCGAGGAGCTTCAACAAAAGGTCGGAACGGGCACGAAGCACACACGGGAGACAACATTTCATACAACACAACAAGCAAGCATCTCACGGTTCATCCACGGGGTCGTTTCGGTATACCTTCGAAACTCTCGTTTCGGGGCGGTTCGAGACGTAGAGGAAGGAGTCGTTCACGAGGTCGTCGTGGGAAGTAGTGGTTCACGTTTCCGAAGAGGAAGTAGCCGTTCCGCAACTCGTAGAGGAAGTAGTTGTTCCGTTCGTCTTGGCGGTTCCACGACGGCGGTAGTTGTACTCGGGCGACGGTAGAGGAAGTAGTGGAACTTGGCGACGGTAGATGTACTCGGGGCGACGGTAGACGTTCGGGCGACGTTAGTGGTACTTGGGTCTCCGAGTAGTCGTTCTCGAACTCGTAGCCGTTCGGTCGTCGAGGTACTTGCCGGTCACGTAGAGGTACTCGTCACGGTTCGTTGACGTTCGGGTCGTCGTGGACGTAGTGGAACTTGGTCTCGGCGCATCGAAGGGGTACACGGGTCTTCGTTCTCGTACACGGTTCATCTGTCCAAAAATTACGGCACGGCAACAAAACAAAAAAAAAACAACAAAAGTACAGCAGCAGGTCAACGGCGAGGCCACGCAGCGACTTGATGTGCGCCATGGCGAGGAGGTGCCACGCGCGGACGCCGGAGACGGGACGGTGGCGCTGCAGGCGAAGGGGAGGCGCTGCTCCGGGCGCTTGAGCCCTGGACGAGGGGAACGGAAGGAGCAGCTCCGGCCGGCTGCGGTGCTCCTGGCTGGAGTTGGACGGGGCGCTGCACGGAGGGAGACCACGGCGGACGCGGGGCTCGGAGGGGCCACGGCGCTGGTTGACCGGAGGAACGGGGCCGGCCTGGTGACGAAGACTTGGGCGGCCGGAGGGGGTCCTCTTCCTGGCGACGAAGGCCGCGTCGGAGGAGGGAGGAGGCGAGAGGCCGGGGCGTCGGAGCGACCACGGCGGGGAACGGTCCGCTCGGGGAGGAACCAGGCGCGCGAGCGCGGCTCTGGCCGGCCGGGCTCCTGGCCGGCGCTAGGGCGCGGAGGAGGAGGGCCGCGGGGCCTCGCGAGGCGCGGGGCGCCGTGGGAGCTCGGCCTGGGGCGAGGGGAGGGAAGAGCGGGAGAAGGTCGGGGCGAGCGATGGGAGTTGGAGACCGCTCGAGGGCTGCGTGAGAGAGAGATCGGGATCGGGGAGAGAGGGAAGCGGGCGAGAGGGATGAGTGGCGGCGGGGAAGGGAAACGGGGAGAGAGCGAGGGCTGAGCGCTCGGGCTAGGGTTCTGTGAGGGATCGGGCCAGGAGATGGAAGTGGGCCGCAGGGAGGATCCCAAGAGGCTGGCGGCTGGGCCTGAAGGGAGGCCTGGGCTAGAGCTGGCTGCTCCTTTTTGTGAATAAAACTGATGCTGTCTTCTTTAACTAGTTTTAGCAGAAAACAAAGATAAGAGAAGAGAAAGAAGAGGGGGGTTAGGAGCCGAATTGCACAAGGGAATATTTTTTTCCGGGCTCGTAAAAATGAGCACGACCGGAGAAAATACAAAAGGCCAAGACGGAAAATAATTCAAACATATTTGAATTTTTAATTCAAATAGTTTGAACTAAGACTTGATTATAGAAGTGTCCAAAAATGTTCAAATTTTGGAGGAGCCTCGAAACAACGGAAAGAATTATCGGCAAGGTTTTGAAGGTGAAACACGAAGTGAAAGACATGGGGAAAAATATGCAAGTGTGTTTGAGTAATTCCGAGGAATGGAATGATTATTAATATAGCTCCATAATTATTAGGAGGCTTTTATATGTTTTAAAGAGAAGACATCTTCCCTCGATTTAAATGGACCGAAGGTCCACACGGTTTATTTAAGTTGAGATGCAAAAAAAAAAAAAAATATGACATGATGGCATGATGACATGATGCATGCAAAAAAATAAATAAATAACACAAGCTCAAAAGAAACACACGGGCAACCCGGAACATCTGGAATCTTCTGGAAGCTTCTGGAATCTTCTGGGACGTCGGTCTCGGGCGTCACACTACCCTTCTCTTTATTGACGGCGGTTGTTATTCTGGTGCATTGGTCCTTTGATGCATGAGCATGGCCACTTCTCGATTGTCTACTACAACAAGGTTTGCTTGCTCCGGTGATAGCCGCAAAAAGAAAAAAACTTACAAGAAAACAAATAGGAGCAATATATCCGGGGAAAGGGTAAGTAGCTAAACTTTTCCATATCATTAATTCATCGTTACAAAATGACGAGGAAAGCTTGTGTTGACTATTTTGTTTATATTCCTTTCATCCTTTGCTTTCTTTCTTTTGCACATCGTCTTGGGAAGGCGGCAATGCAAAGACGAGAGGCGAGAGAAGGGTGGGACGGTAGCCCCCGTGAATGTTCCACTGACATTTCGAAGTTTCCCACCATAATGGGAACTCGGGGATGTGGAGCCGCTGGTCCCACTGCAACCACTGAACGTGGCCGAGAATCGGCGGCGGCGGCGAGCGTCCTCTCGTGCCATACATGTGCAGGGTGTCGCCGTGCATGTAGCAGAGCATCTCGCCACCGTCAACCCATGCGCTCCAAGGCCCCAAGTGGTCGAAAGCCTCGTTGATCTCGAAGCAGTAGTGCCGATCCCACCGCAGCGGCCTCCCGTCCTCTGGCGGCGACATGACCCAAAACTGGAGGGCTGTGGGCGTGCTGTCGGTGTGCAGCGCGAAGCACAGCCGGCCGTCGAGCTCAAAGGCGCCCACCCGCGGTATATCATGCTCATCATAGGCGATGATCATCTGCGCCGGGAGACGGTGCGCTCGGCACGTCTCCGTAGCCACGTCGACCACCAGTACTCGGTTCCAACCGGTTGTGAGCAGGTACAGCTTGCCGCCGATCAGCCGCGGCGCCCAGGCCGTGATCTTGGTTGGATGCGGCAGCGAGAGGTCAGTGTGCCGGCGCCAACCTCTGGCGTCGCCCAGGGTGTATACGTCCACGGTCGTGGACGAGAGCCTGAACAGCTTGTGCTCCTTGGTGGACGGACTGAACCCCAGGGCGAAGAGGTGCTGCGGCTTGCCCTCGGCGGCGAGCGGAGGCGGCTCCGGGAGCGCCAGCGTCTCGCCGGTGACGGGGTTGCAGACCACCGCCGGCGCCTCGGCATTGTGGCGGTGGACGAAGCAGAGGAGGCCGTTGCAGACGTTGGCGAGGCCGTAGTCGCCGGGGATGGCGACGGAGCGCATGGCCGTGGCCTTGCCCGAGGACATGCGGAAGAAGCTGGCCTCGTCAGGCTCGCGCGTCTCGGAGACGAGCAGGACCTCCGCCGCGGGCGCGACGTAGGTGGCGGCATGGAGGCTGCGGAAGGAGGGGTCGCCGACGACGCCGCGCCACAGCCTGGAGACGCAGCAGGACCGGGCGACGTCCTTCATCGGCAGCTTCGCCAGGATCTCCTCCAGCAACTCGCTAGGGATCTCGCCGCCGCCGCCGCCGCCGCCACCACCAGGCTCCAGCAGCCGCCGACGTTGTCCCATCGCTAATGGTTGTCGATCGACCGGCGACGCGACGCGACGGCGGCAACTTGAACCTTGAAGTCGGTCGAGTTGTGAGGGTTTCTATATATTTTCTATATGGAAGGAGTGCTTCGTTGCGACTTATTAATTGCCGTGTTCCGAGTTGGATTAGGTATCATCAACTCAGACTCCTAGGTGAACACGGAGCAGATAAGATTAGAGACCAGACCTGCCGTTGGTCCATCGATCTGCCGTTGGTCATGATCAGACGACTTATGTGGAACGCTGACGTCGACGTCAACATCCCCGGAGGCGCACGGTCCGCCGGGATGAAGCCGAGGAGAGGTGATAGGTTCGTGATGAAGTTTTGAACACGTTCATCTTTGATCTTTCTGTGGTGATTGTACACTGAACGAAACCATGAAACTTCGAAAAACAAGCAATTCAAAAGGAGCCGGTAATTTGATTACAGTTTTTTCAATAAAGGGCATTATTATTAACTCCAAAATATAGAATCAAACGGATGTAAAGCATGATGAGCAATACCTGACTTCTGCATAACTAAGATGCACGCAGTCAAATATTAACAAACTGACAGGCGATAAGAAAAGAAGACATATCGGCCAGTGGCGGAGCTAGCGAAGGATGGGGG
>LR738713.1:706659216-706772549 GCA_902687465.1 Secale cereale
CCCCCCCCTGCTTTTTTAATAAAAAAATTGCACTTGGATGCCGATCAGAACTTCAATCATCCACTTTGATGAACAAATTAACATGCTGTGACACAGTACTAGTGTGGATTGGTCCGTGTTAAAGGCAGTAGTACGTGTGATCATGTGAAAGACATAACATACCATATATCATAACAATACAGGGTGATTAGACACAACGTACTAGCATATTCTGACATGCTGACAGCTACATATCATACAACATTTCACAATATCCAATTTTGCAATCGCACACACAAGGCATTGGCATTTAAGTCATAAGCTAGATTACACATACCATTACTGACCTTTTGCAATTTAAGTCATAAGCTAGATTACATGGCACATGAATACAGTAAACTACATACGGCATTTGTAGGCCATGTTTTTTATCTGATCACGAAATTGAGAAATAACACTGAACAGCAGCAACAATATAATGACAATGACAGAACGAGCATAGTGCAAGTTAGTTGCCACCATAATTCAAGGTAAAGTGAAGTCAGTATTTCCCCCTATACCATCACAAGGCGCTCACCTGCAGAAGTACTCTGGATCCGTCTCTTCCTTTATGTTCGTGGGGTAACACGCATCAACAATCATCCTTACCAAAATATTCCCTTGTCTAACAGGGACAACATTCCAAGCATGAGGTGTGTAGTCAAGATGCCCCCTCACAAGCTCACAAGGAATTGGAGGATCCGCCCGGTCACACAAATACTGCAATAGATATGGTAGCCATGTCAAAGTCTCAACCGACAAATATAGAACATAAGTCAGATAACAGAACAACAAGGTACCTTCATTAGGACAGCTCGGTGCCTACAAACACCAAACTGCAATGCCCCTATTGGTACAATGCCTGAATTATTCCTTTCCTTGATGATGTGTATTGATTTATCACAGAGACCAGTAAAATTAAAGTGCCCAGAAGGAGTACTGGCCTGTTTTGATGCTTCATTACTATCACACATGCTACCAGCAGCACAAGTACAAATGAACGGTTGCTCCTTCTTCAAGCTAACAATAGCTCCCCGTGTTCTCCTCAGAGAAGCACTTCGATCACAACCTCCAAAACAGTCAGAGACAAACAAAGCAAGAACTGATGCCCTTAGCAAGTCCTGACCTGCATCTTCATCTGTTTCAGAATAACTTGGCCTCTTCAAACTGGATAACAACTGTTGTGCTGAAGAAGCAATTGCGTCCAATTCTTCATCTTGTTCTCTAAGATAAAGAAGCAAAAAAAGTTAGGCAGATTGCAAATATATCCTATGCTCTCAAATAAACCAATCAGAAAGAGCATACAGCATATAAAAATGCAAATTACCAAACAACGGTTAGGAATGTGCACCAACCTGTCCAAAAGAATAACTTCACGCGCATACAGCCCGAGACTCCGTTCGTACTCCTCTAATGGCATGAACGGCATATCTCGTCCCGCGTCATAAAATCCATCCGGTAAATGGTCATCTATGCTGCAAAATGACTCCACACTGTACTTATAGGATAACTTTGAGGATTCATCAATTGGTCTCGGGCATTTGCTGGGTTTTGGATTATTGTCCATATCGGGATGCCTTTTAGATTTCAGTGTAAGCTTAGATGCCTCTGGAGTGTTCTCTTCAACAACTTCAACTGCATTGCGGGTTGATGAAGCGGTATCCTCAAGTTCATTTTCAATACTGCCCCTCCTCAAAAAAGCAGGATCGGTGCTGATACCAGAATTGTTGTCATGACAACTTCTCATACTTATTCCAGTTTTTCCATCGTCATATTGGTCCTGAAGCATCATGCCACTATCTTTTATAAGCCCATCTGAGTCATAATCGACTATGCAAGATAGGTCATCAGATATAGAACTTGTTTCTTTCAAATCCTGTGCTGAACTTTCTTCAGCAATGTCTTTCATCACTGGCCTGTTTTCCATATCATCTTCAGTCATGTTCACAGCCATTTCATCAATGTCATTTTCACAAAGCCTGCTCCTGCTGGACTCCAAACGCTCTTGTCGAGCCTGCTGTTGCAGGCAATCCCGTCGCTTCCAGCCCTTCTTCATTTTCTGTGCAGTATGAGCTTTTAAATTTGGGGAAATAACTGTGGGGGAGCATGAGAGCACACCATTGCAAGCATGACTTGCAGGTCTAGGTTCTGCTGAACTTTTTATGCTTGTGATACCTAGACGTTGCAGCTTGTCACTCTTCAAAGGATTTTCACCATTTTCCCTCATGTCACAGCATACCCAAGACGGTATCATAAAAGAATGGGAAATCCTGTTAAACTTCAATATAGAAAGAGAAACTATCAGGATCTGATATTCGAATTTCTAAGCATAAATAGAAGACATAAGAAAACATCACAATACAATCATCAGTAGAATTGATGAGTAAGTCCATGTAGTATCTCGTGAAAAAGGATAATAAAATTAACGGCCAATATTAACACCTCCACAACTTTCTTTCTGGCAAACACCCCCCATGCAAGTAATGTTCTGCAACACCCCCCATGCAATGCAAGTATTGTTATGCTTGCCAACACCCTCCTTCCCCTAATTTTCATTACATTTAGAAAGATCGCATGTCGATTCCATTACAATCATTTTCCTCAAAAATTACACTAATCTCTCTCCAAGTATAATTGTGAATCAGGTCCTGACAAATGTTGAATGTTTTGTTCCAGAAGTGAATGAATGCCATCGAATAAGCACCAAAATGACAAATAACAAATATAAAGAAGACATCAAAGATCAGAACCAACACTGCTGAAGATAATGTAAATTATGTCAACGTGATAAAGACATAGCAATAATTAGGAATACGTGGAAAGCAAAACTTCTGATAAGAACATACCTGAAGATTAAGATACTGCAGTGTAAGCATAGAGACTAGTTCAACTGATCCAAGGGATGTCAATCTATTGTTCGATAAGTCAAGGCTTTCAAGGCATCTCAAAGAAGAGATCCCTGGTGGTAAATCTACCAACTTGTTATTAGCCACTTTGAGGAATTTCAGGGCGCGCAACTCGGTTATCCAATTAGGCAAGTTCTTCAGCTTGTTGAAAGATAGATCAAGTTCTTGGAGCTTCCTGAGGGAGCCAATCTCAGGGGGGAGGAACCTAAACATATTTAAAAAGGAATGTGAAACCACCATTTTTTTTCCAGGGAAGAAGAGAAATAAATAAGTAAATATAGCATAAAATAGAAATCATCATCAGAAACACCATACAAGTTCCCTATAATTGGTTCAACTGTCCAAAGTCAACATAAAATTCAATTAATTATTTCTAATAGCCTAGATCAAGAATATCCAACTTCTGCGAACTCTAGGTAATAAGTAACAATTTGGGAGATAAATAAAAGAAGGAACAGAACCAGCTGGAAAAATAAAATCTGGTGACAAACTGACACTGACAGTTCCTACTTCCTACATGAGTTGTCACATGTGATCAAAGGAGGCAGTTCAACAAATTGGTACGAGAATTTAGACCATTACTTCCTTTTGTTGTTTCCTGTGCTAAGAAAATGAGGAAGAACACATAGAGTAATTTGGCACCACAGATGAACAAAAAGCATTACAAGGAAGTGGTCACACCAAGTGCAGTATTTTCATAAACAACGCATGCACACTACTAAAGCTTGCGGAAGGTGAACTACTTGATGTCATTATTATAGTGGTAACAAAATTTGGTTCTAACAGATGTCAGAATTAGGAAAATCACATATGATAAACCCATTTCAACTCAAATCTTGCAAACTTCTGTCTTGTTCATTGTGCTGTACTGGAAAAAGGAGATGTGAAGGGTATTCCGATTTAGACCTGTTCAATGCTGTCTGTACTCGGATGCACAAAGCACACCTAGCAATTAATAAAGGCAAAGAGAGCTCAGGAGAACATGCTCCCTTTCCCAAAAATATGTTCATTCTTCCAAAAAAATCAAAAACATAACTCATACGGATGACTGATCTTAAGTTTCATGCAGAGTTTTACAATTTTTGTGGCTTGTGCACAAAAGTCAAACTTATAAAGCACCTAAAGATGCTTTTTAGCTACTCATTCTTGTCTTTTTTATGCAGACTACAAACCAGCCCATTTTTCACAAGGACTTGAATATACATAGTTCATTCAAGTATCTACACACAACTTAGTTTTGGAAAAATTCTGAGTTTATTCTTTGATTTTTTTTTAATAAAGAGTGCACATGCACTTGGCTCACAAAAGCCGTGTCCTAGCAATGCCCAACGTTAACTAACTCATATTTACAAGATGCTGAAGGTTGCCGCTTGCTAATCGGATATTGAAAATGTGCCTCTTAAGAGGTGCATACCGCATACCACATCAGTATCGGCATTTTTCTCATTGTTCCAAAACTCGGCCAGTTAATCGCTACTCGGACACCTCTAGATACAAAAAGGCCCTATTCATGCCATTAACTGGTTGGGGCAATTTATCGGTCTGGGACGATTAACTGCTAGGGAATTTTTGGCCCAAAGATGGCTCTCCCTCCCTTCTTCCACAGCTGCGCAGGCATTAGGTTAGACCGCTCCCTCCCTTCTCCCACTCGTGGAGGAGCAGCAGCCGCACCCGTCCCATCCCTGAGCAGCTCCGCCGGCTCCATCCCCTCCCCAAGCAGCAGCCAGCGGCGGTCAATCCCCGGTCCCCTCCCTGAGCAGCCCATGACGGACTGTCGGCTCCGTCCCCTCCCTGAGCAGCAGACGGCTTCAACCCCTCCCCAAGCAGTCGCCGGCGCTGTCCCCTCCCCGAGCAGCCACAATACCCTCCCTAGCTGCTTTGTTGTCTGCTCCTCCTGTCCATGGTGTCCCCAGGCAGCAAGTAAACTCAGTTCTCTCCTCTGTGATGTACTTCTGCTGCTGCTGATGTGCCCTGCTGCCCTCCTATGTAGTATGCAGACATCTAATATGTACTGATGTGGTGCATTTGGCATTTGTAGCAATCTACGGTTGCTTCTACTGCAGCATGTTACTATGTAGGCTAGGATATATAGATATGGCCCTAGTTAACCTTCCAATAAATGTGTTACCGATAAATTCAGTTAATAGGGCAATTTGCTGATTAATCCTACTCAGCACCCGGCGAATATGCTACCAGTTACAGCCTTACAGGTATCCTGAACATTGATTTTCATGTTCATAAAATAACTTTATTGTTCTGTTTGTGACTCTGTGTCGCATGGCATTGCTGGGCTCTCTGTATATGTGCTACAACTAAGGCCCAGTTCTTTTGCCAGAATCTGGGGATTCTCCCAGAATCTGACCCCTACCCAGCTTCTCCCAGAATCTTTGAACCCCATGTGTTTTATAATCCTATCTAAGTAGACCCTAACTAGATAGGATTGTAAAACAAATGGGGCTCAAAGATTCTGGGAGAAGCTGGGTAGAGGTCGGATTCTGGGAGAATCCCCAGATTCTACCAAAAGAACTGGGCCTAAATTTCCACTCCAGAAACTGAGAATTTTGCTACAACTAAATTTAGACCACAAAATCATTTAATCATCATTCAAGCATTTGAACTTTTAAACATCTGCACTAACCATCAGATCAGTGCATTTTCAGTGTTAAGACAAAGTAACTTAACTACAACAACCATTTACAATCAAACTGCACAACAAAGTTGACAAATGCCCCTGCACTGCCAAACTAGGGGCATGATTCAGAACAGCTAGTTGAAGTAAGGTGAGTAAACTGAATGCTCATATAAACACCAATGGCCTCTACAAACTACTGTAGAGACATAGCAAATATTGCAGGCATAATGTTTGCAGCTAATGTCCAGGTTAAAACTTAAAAGTAGCCACAACAAACAATTCAACCTGAGTTAACACATGGCAAAAGCATCATGGTTGCCAGAAGCTATTAGACAGTGAGCATGGCAAAATTGCCACAAACCAGCATAGATTTATAATTAGATGCTAGTCTGCTAAAGGTTTCTTATACACATCCATTTCTCCTAGGGTCGTGCTACAGAAATAAACATAAAATGGCACTAGAAAACACACAAAAAAGCAAGCTTACGCTGCAAATCACAGATGGAACACTAGCATTTGGCTGAGTAGACACGAGAACAGTAAATTAACCATAAGCAATTTGACGCACTGTGGCAAAACTGGCAGTAGGCAGGCAGGCAGCTGTCAATTGAGGTAGTGGTGTCGTGCAGCATACCTGATGGAGAAGTGGCAGATGGTGAGCTTGGTGAGGCACTTGAGGCTGGCGATCTCGACGAGTATGGAGCAGGCGGAGGGCCTGGGCGGCACCATGGAGAGCTCGAGCTCCCTGAGCGCCCGCATCCGTCGGAGCACGGCCCCGGAGACCCTGGGCGCGGAGACCTTGAGCTGGAGGCTCTGGAGCCCGTCCAGGTCCCCGGCCTCCGGAGGCAGCACCTCGACGTCGTTGCCGAAGAACTTGAGCGCCCTGAGGCCCCCGCGGCACTCGCCGATGGAGCGGGGTACGAGGTTGTAGGCGTTGCGGTAGATGTAGAGCTCGCCGCCGCGGAGCGCGGCGGGCGGCGGCGAGAAGGGGGCGAGGTCCCACGTGTTGCCGGCGACGTCGGCGGCGTCGGATCCGCGCGGGAGGAGGCCGCCGGCGTCGGGGTCCGGCGCGGCGGGGTCCATGCGGGCGCCACCGGGGACGCCGTCGGCCGCGGGGTTTTGGGGCGGCGCGGCGCGCCGCGGCCGCGGCCTAGGGTTTCGTACGGGGGGCGGGGAGAGAGTGTGAACGGGGGAGAGGGGAAAGAGAGAGAGAGCGGGGGCTGGAATTGTATAAGTTAAGCTATCCTAAAGCTGAGATTTGGACCGAGTTCGAATTAGTTTCTGTCTCGAGGGGTAAAATGGAAGGCGGCCACGCGGTCACCCCGCGCTCTCCGGGAAGACGAAGCTGGTGCGGCTCGGACGGGGTCGCGGTCGGGGTCAGGCTCGGGTGCGGTCGGGGTCGGGGTCGGACCCGAGCCTGTGTGTTCAAGGGCTCAAGGCCCACTTCGAAAGAGGCCCAGTCACCTTCCAAGGTTTTGGCTGATCCACATCGCTGCTCGCTCTAGTCTCCGGCTCTCGCCGCCGGCCACCCCTCCCCGGCCCCCTCTACTCCGCTTGCCTCCCTCCGTCCGGTGAGGGCCACCCCCGGCCCGTGCTCCCGCGATGCCGGCGACGGAGGAGGAAGGCGCGGCGGCGGTGGCGGAGGAGGAGGCGTACGAGCAGGAGGACGGGGACGGGGAGGAGTACGACGAGGATGAGGAGGAGGGGTACGAGTTCGGCGACGCGGCGGACGCGGCGCAGTGCGTGGAGATGGCGGAGCGGGGCCCCGGCGGCGCCGTGGCCACCGTCAGCATCCGGGACTTCGAGGCCCTGGCGGCGCTGTCGCGCAAGCGGAAGGCCCTCCCCGAGGAGCCGCCGCAGGGGGACGAGTCCTCGAAGCGGAGGAAGCAGCAGGGCGAGCTCACCGAGGCGGAGTCGGCGAACCTGTTCGACCAGCTGATGGAGGGGTTCGGCCTCCGGCGGAAGAAGCGGCGGAGGTCCAAGGACGGCAAGAGGAAGGGGCGGGCGAGAGGGCGGAGGAACCGGTGCAGCCCCGAGGTCATCAAGAAGCTGGGCGACGCCACCCTGCTCTTCACCGAGAACAGGTTCAAGGAGGCCATCCCCATACTGCACGAGATCGTGCGGATCGCGCCCAACCTGCCCAACTCGTACAACCTGCTCGGCAGCATCTACAAGGAGAATGGCGAGATCGACAAGGCCATCAACTTCGTGATGCTGGCCGCGTACGTCTCGCCGAAGGACGTGTCGCTGTGGAAGAAGCTCATCGACCTGGCTCTGAAGAAGGAAGATGCTGCTCTGGCAAGACACTGTGTTATCAAGGCAATGAGGGCTGATCCAGAAGAAGTGGGGCTCAAGTTTGATTGTGCGAACATATATCGCACCCTTGGTGACTGCCACAAAGCCGCGGAGATATACGAGCAGATAGTCGGGATCCATCCCTCCAACACCGTCGCTCGTAAAGCCGCGGCACAGATGTACAGAGACTCTGGTCAAATTGACAAGGCTATTGATTTGTTGGAGGATTTTATCAATGCTCAAACTTCAAGCATCGACTGGGGTCTTCTTGATTTACTGATATCCCTTCATCTGAGAAATAATGCCCACGGTGAAGCTCTGAGGCAGATCGAGAAGGCACGGCTGGTGTTGGGATCTGGACACAAATTACCAGTGCGATTGCAGGCGAAAGCAGTGATCTGCCAGGCTTATCTTGGAGACATGAAATATGCCGAGGTATTCCTTCAGAGTGTGCATTTGGGGCGTTCAAAAGAGAATGCCGATATGGTTAAGGAGGTCGCTAGCACTCTTCAAAGTTTGGGGCAGTATGGGTATGCACTAAAATTTTACTCCTTGATGGAAAGCGTTGCTGTTCATAATGATGGCCGTTCGTTTGTGGAAGCTGCTCGATGCTACATGGTCATGGGGGACAAAGGAAAAGCCATTCCTTACCTCTATAAAGCTTTAGAAGGGATGGAGGACAATGTCGATGTACGGATAACCTTGTCTTCTCTTCTCGTTGATGAGGATGAGAGTGATGAGGCTATCAAACTGCTTTCTCCTCCTCCTGAAAATCCAGAGTTGCAGTCTGCTGATATCCCAGATCATCAGAAACCTTGGTGGCTTGATGGGGAAGTAAAGATGCAGCTTGCCAAACTTTATTACAACAAAGGCATGATGGAGAAATTTGTGGAAACCATTTTTCTTCCCATTCTCGAGACACTGGATATCGAGTATGCTAATCGAAAGGTCAAGATGAATAGAAAGCTTACAAATGATGTTCTGCAGGAAAGAACTAAAGTGCTGGGGGAAGCGCGTCAAGACAGCGTATTTCAAGGGTGCAGGCCTATAGCATCAACTGCACAGTTAGTGAAGGCAAACAGAGCAAAGAAATTGCTAGAAAAAAGGGCAGCAGAGTCAAATGAAGATACCATAAGAGATGATACACGTAGAGCAAAGCAGATACCTCCTCTTCCTGGTCTGCTGACAAATGTGGAGAACCATCAGCTTGTGTTAGATCTCTGTCGAACACTGACTTTGCTTCAGCGATACTTTGAGGCGCTGCAAATTATCAATCATGCTCTTAAACTTGGAAATGACCCCCTCTCTGATGACATCAAGGAGGAACTCCGGTCCTTGGGCGCTGAAATAGCATACAGAGCTCCAGATCCCAGTCCTGGTTTTGATTATGTCCGATATGTAGTTCACAAGCACCCGCAATCCATCTCCGCATGGAACTCCTACTACAAAGTGACATCAAGAGCAGAAGAGAAAGGTCATTTTAAGTTTCTTCTTCGGGCAAGAAGGGATCCCAAGTGTGTGCCCCCTAAAATCATATCTGGGCATCGATTTACTGCTATCAGTCAACACCAGTCCGCTGTTCGGGATTATCTGGAAGCGTACAAGCTGGACCCAGAGAATCCTCTAATCAATCTCTGCGTTGGTTCGTCCTTGATCAACCTCTCCCTGGGCTTCAGGCTTCAGAACAAGAACCAGTGCATCGTCCAGGCGTTTGCGTTCCTCTACAAGTGCCTGCGCATTGGCAGCAACAGGCAGGAGGCCCTGTACAACATTGCCCGAGCGTACCACCATGTAGGCCTCAAAACCCTGGCGGTCATCTACTACGAGAAGGTTTTAGCCATGGAGGTGGAAGATCATCCCATACCCAAACTTCCATTCGAGGATTTACAGGAGCACCAGGATTTCAGGCCTGGCTATTGCGATCTCCGAAGAGAGGCTGCGTTCAATCTGCATCTGATCTACAAGGAAAGCGGAGCAACTGATCTGGCGAGGAAGATCCTCAAGACCTACTGTTCTATTTAGGAATTGGTCGTTTATGTATACTGTATACAAGTACTTGGCCCAGTCTATGTATGCTATTTAGGCAGGCGATTTTTCACAGTGGGGTCCAAAAGATATTCTAGACTTTGAAATGGTTCTCCTCCGGGAAATTGCTTTTGGAGGCCGAGCTTCAGGCCTCCAAATGCAAAATTCAAAATTCATGAAAATTCATATTTTTTACATTTCAAAAAATTCTAAAAAAATATAGAGGTAGATGAAGGCATAATGCACAAGTGTGTAAATTTTCAGGACGAAATACGTTAAAATGAGGGTTGTGCAAAAAAGACAAATCCAAGGTTTTTTAACACATGATACTATTCATACTTCCAGACCATAGGTCACATTTCAATGAATTTGATCCTGAAATTTTACACACATACGGCTCACATCCTTGTTTACTCTAAAAAAACAGATTTTTTTTAAAACCAAAATTTTCGATTTTTGAATTTTTCAAAAATTTGGCCTCCATGGAGGCTGAGAACCAAAACGCTATTCTCTCCTCCTCCCTGGTTTTGTCACACTGGTTTTGGAATGATAATATGCCTGTTTCTTCCAATTTGATCATGAAACAAAATGGATGGAAATCATTTACTGTACAACATAAAGTACATGAAAAAAACTGCCTAAAACAAAAACACTAGCTGCAAGCTAGTAACACGATACCCCCTCTGTAAACTGATCTAAACGCTCTTATATTAGTTTACAGAGGGAGTACAAAAGACAAACAAACTAAGCCTTCACTGAACTTTATTTATTGAAACATATGTAGGGGGGCAGATAAACCTCTACCACCACAAGGTGGTGGCATCAGAGTTTCTTCGCGGTAAGCTTACAGCAGTATCATTACCCATCAGACAGTACATTTATTGAAACAGCATTGTCTAGAGCGTTGTAAACTGCTCAAAAAATAAAATGCAGATGCAGTGCGGTGTCTCAGCGATTCAGTGTCAAGATCGGCAGTTTACAACAAGGGTCATCGAGCTAGAAGTGGTTAGACCAATCAGCAGCACTACCGACGCGAGGGATCCCCGAGTCCTTCTTGGCCTCGCTGTCGACCTTGAAGGTGGAGCCGCACATCTGGCCCTGGCTGTCCACACGTGGCACGGCCTTCAGCTCGTTCAGCGGGTGCTCGAAGCTCTGCAGCCCTCCAGATGTGGTGTAGAAGCAGCCTGATGATCAACAAAAATGTAGTGTCAAGATGATGAGTACCGCAGCTGAATTATAGGGATACAAACAAAGATGAGATGGGTGAACTGTGGCAACGCTGCTCTTTGTAGTGTACCTTTTGGGAATGGCGCGAATGAGTTTCCACAGCCTGCCTTGAGAAGCTCATTGTCGTCAGAGAACACAAGGTGGTCTTCAGAGTCGACGCCCCAGAAGAAGGGGATACTGCCATCAGCATCCTGTTCAAGAAAAGAAAAGCGGTTGCAACTCAAAACCATATTCAACTACAGGTTAAAAATTTACATCCTTCCAGAAGAGAGATGATCTACTCACAGCAGCGACGAAGGTGGATTTCGACACGGTGTCGTACAGGATGAAAGCGAACCTTCCGCTGAGATCTCTCACGACCTGGCTAGCTGGGAGCGGGCCCCTGTCCCGGAGGGTTCTGTAGGCCTCAATCAGGATGGTAACCTCATTTGCTGTCTTGCTCAGGCCATAGTGTTGCTTCAGGTTGCCAATGTTCTCAACATGTCCTTGGAACAGGCAAAATATGTCGTTCACAGAACCGAACATCCTGGATACAAGCGCAAAGGCAAAAATACAGAGTCAGGTCAATATAATTCAGGTTAGCAGATAGAACAACAATTCTCAGGATCACTAATAAGGTAGAAAATAAGTTCCATGTTACTGCTATATAAGTTAAAATTACCACATGCCTAAAAAAACTATCATGTGAAATATTTTCTACAAACGCAACAAAAGGATGTTACTGGAGTCACATCAATGTTCACTATGTTATTCAACTTGGCAGCACAATACTGCCAATAGGTATGATCATGCTATCAGCAAGCACTGATATTCAAGTAAATATTGCTTCATATCAAAAGAAAAATTGATCTTCGCTTTGAGTTAGTTTAATAAGGCTCTCAACTCTCAAGTGGCATACGCATTTTATTTTATTTTATTTTGGAGGGTGTGGTATACGCATTCGGTTGCACATGACATGTTACTGCCGAATAAAAAAAGAGCACCAGTCACCACCCATCCCCGGTGGGCTGGCTGACAAAGAACAGTTGCTTAACATATCAAATTGACACGTAATCCAGCCGTGTGGACAATGGTGCCATGGGCATGTGCAGGGTATCAGAAACTTCAATATTAATCCCCCTTATTCCTGGCGGATCTCTAGACATGGATGCAAAACATAGTCTAGGAAAAATAATGGTACTGCATTCAGAAACAGAGATGGTACATTATATCTACACAAAGGGTTCAGACAAGATTCCGGCAGCAAACTCCAGCTCCTCACATCACACGAATTGTTGAATCTCTTCACGCTGGATCAGGTGTTGGATGAACCAGGAGTCTATCTTATATATCCATGAAACAAATGCATCAGCCGGAGGAAACTGTAACTCAGTTCAGCCGTTCCTAATTTGGACAGGATCTGAACATGCGTACTAACAATGATTAAATCAGCAGTCCATTCTGCCCATCATAATGGTGCTGTCACATAACCTATGTTGCAGATCTGATGAGGAGTGGCCTAGAATTTACGCTGCGGAGCCCCCAATCAATGGTCCAGAAATCGCCGGAAAGCTTCAAAACCAGCACGCTACTGAAAGCTACATCTCTGGCTGGCCTGGCCCGGAGAAACCAAACGAGAAGGAAAGGGAGATCTCCGCAGGCTCCGAGCGGGAACCTCCAA
Source organism: Secale cereale (assembly GCA_902687465.1). Taxonomy (NCBI): domain Eukaryota; kingdom Viridiplantae; phylum Streptophyta; class Magnoliopsida; order Poales; family Poaceae; genus Secale; species Secale cereale. Next base: position 706,671,980 of record LR738713.1, read on the forward strand.
AGTCCCGGCGACGCGATCGCATCGCCGGATCAAGCGCCGTGAAGGCATAAGCTTTCGCATCACCCGGCAGCACCACAAGCACCGGCTTACTCGAAGTATTATTGAGCAAGACTAGCGGATAACGGAGCCGTACCTGGGGACGAGGGGGTTCTTGTTGGCCGAGGAGTAGGCGAGGGCGCCGGCGGAGCCGAGGCTGACGGTGACGGCGGCGTCGTTGGCGGCGGCGAAGCCCTTCATCAGCGCGGCCGCGCCGCCGCCTCCCGCCGCCCCTCCGGCCGCCGGCGGGCTGCGGAGGCCCTCCGGGCACTTGGCCACCGTCTGGTCGAACACGGCCAGCATCTCGGCGATGTGGTCACCTCTCCGATCTCTCCCCTCTCTTTCCGTGCGCTGAGGCTGCTGTCCCCGTCTGCTTTGTGTCTGCGTGCTGCGGTGTGATCTCTCGGCGACGCTGAATGGCCACCGCAAGTCAACACATATAGGGGGCTCGGTTTCCCGTTTTGCCCTTTGGTCGGTCGGTTGGTGGGAAATTCCCAGGGCGGTTTTTTTCCTTTGGTGGCCGCCAATGGTTTTTGTGTCTCGTGCTATTCCTTTCTACGTGGATCGTAAATAAACCGTATAAAATCCAGGAAAAATCGCAAAGAAGGTAGAAAAAGCAGCATGTGCTGCAAGGTCATTTTATCTGTAGGATATCTTGCTGTGTCCCAGGGTAGTTTGGTAACTTTGGTAAATAATAACCGTCCTAGTCCCTGTGGCCTTATCCGTTTTTTATTTTCTGGTTGATTGATTCTGATTGAAACCTTATCCAGTTCCGCACTCGTTACCAACGTGGAAAGCTTTAGAGGGTCTGCCGGGTATCCCGCGGATCGGATTAGATTAAGCGCGTCCAGCTAATCTATCTCTGATGACATGGGTAGAGGAGAGGAGAGCCATCATTTTTTTTCTTTTCTTTTCGAGAGTACGTCTAGTCGTACCATAGGTTCATACTACATCCGTTCTTAAATATAAGTCTTCTTAAATATTTCAAATGAACTACAATATACGAATATACGTAGACATATTTTAGAGTGTAGATTCACTCATTTTGCTCCGAGTCACTTGTTGGAATCTCTAAAAAGACTTATACTCCCTCCGTCCGGAAATACTTGTCCGAGGAATGGATGTATCTAGATGTATTTTCGATTTAGATGCATCCATTTATATCCATTTTCATGATAAGTATTTTCGGACGGAGGAAGTATTTGGGAACGGAGGGAGTAGAAGGCATAACACTATGTGAACAAGGAGCGTAGCACGAACACCACATCCGACAAAACCGACGGCAAACAACACCGACAAGCAAGCTACAACGCAAAAGAGCCTATCCTAAAGTGACACAAAGCACAGCGTCTCAACCAACGCCAAACACCTCCGAAGACCAACAACTTCCGCAGAGTTTCTCTTGTCGATGCACCATTCCCACTTAGCACATGAGAGGAAGTGGCAGATGAATGGCAGGACTCGATCCGCTCCAGGAAGACGCCGTCTTGGACACACCGACGGCGGACGTGCATAGCGCCACTGAGGATCAAAAAAGGACCGCGGCGAACAGCGAAGGAGAGCAACGAGGAGCCATCCTTGTCTCCAAACACAATGTTCCCAACAGAGGGACAACATCGAGGACGCCCCCATCGTGCCGATCCAAACATCGTTTCGAGACTTTCGCCCGGAGACATCCACCAACTCCAGGAGCCCGAAGGACAAGGCGAACACGCTCGGCGATGCCTCCAATGAGGGGAATGACATCCATAGGTGCCATCACCACCGGTTCGGCAGAAGCCATGCAAGATTTTCATCTGCGTCGCCCATCACCCCGCCTCCAAGAAATTGACAGCACTGCCCAAGAAGCCTTACACCGCTGCCACCACATCACTTGCCGACGTAGCGGCAAAGCTGAGGATCGAGGACCGAACGCCTGACACGGAAGCCGCGGCTGCACCGAGAGCCATCTTTTTCAAAGCTAGCACGGGTTGACGTCCACGTTTCCAGATGCGTCATCGTAGAAAACATCATCTCCGAGCGTGCTTCCTCCTTCGGATCTTTAGTTTCACGTGTCGAGCTTGGCGCAAGACCCAGTTTTTTACATACATGGATCATCAAAACATCCATAAATATTTGGATCAAACTGTTCAGCCATTTATTATCATTCAATGCGGATCATCAAATTGGGCAGAACTGGTCCGGACGTTCGAAATCCCACAAATTGTCCCAAATCGGAGGAGGAGTTTTGTGGGAGTCTGCCACATTGGACTCCGACACCTCGGACCCACCTAAAACCCGACTCGGGGGCTAGAGCTCATCCATTTTCACATTCCAGCCATTCTTTCCACGCCAAAGCATGTCTGCTACGCCCCGATCGCCTGTGCCCCCATCTATTCCGTCATTCACCATCGCCACAATGGATCTGTCAGTGCCCTTCACGATGTTTGTCGTCCCACCAAACCCGCGGAATGACAAGCGCGAAGCTTGAGTGAGAGGGCCGTCGAGCTCATCCTCCATAGTGGATCGCCGTACAGGTGCCACCCGGCCAATCACAGCCTGGCCAGCCCAGTACAAGTCATCATACTACTACGTCGACCATCTAAATGGTCAGCCCGACACATAGCAACCAACGCAACACTTCATCGCCTCCTTCACCTCCACCTCCGGTCATCCTCCACCGTACATCGTCAAACTCAACTATGACTACCTATTCATTGAGTCACCAATGCTCATTCGATCACGGTTTCGTCCGAGAAGCCCTCGTTGAAAGAACATGCGGTGCCCCCATGTTTGGTTTTGGTAATTGATGACAATCTCTATGGACTAATGGTTTCCTTGAGTTATATTTGAAGGGTTTGTCCATAGGCTTTTCTTGGAGTTCATTTGTTGGTTTCAAGGAGAGTTTGTGATGACCAAGGTGCTATTAAGGAATTATCCAAAGATTGGTCTTGTGAGTGTTGAGCTTATTGCAAGCATGTCTTGAAGAAGAAGAGTGTGTTATCATTCATGTTTACCTTCAAGACATCATCCAAATGAAGAGTTGGAAAGATTCAAGGTTGATCAAGACTAAGTGAAGGAGTGAATCAAGTTGATCAACACACAAAGCGTAGAAGATGTACCGAGAGGGATCAAGCAATCCTATGGTATGGTAAGCATTGTCAATCACGCTTTGTGTACTAACCCATGGTCTTCGTGAGAGTTCTTTGTGGGGTTAGGTTGCGGTGTGCAAGTTCAAGTGGAGCATCACGAAGAGATCAAGTGCTTGAAGCTTGCCGTCCATTGTGGTGACAATGGACTTGTGAAGATATGCCGAAGAGTGGCTCACCCATAGTGGAGTATGGGGGAGCAATCTACTTGTCTTCACCGAGACAACGCAATCAAGAAAGGTGGTCCAACTTGAGGAAGTCAAGATCGTCTACATCTATCTCAAGTGGACTTTGTGCAAAGCAAAGGTTTGCCCTTGATAGGTTTTCTATTTTACCGGTCTCGTGGTGGTAGTTGGGAGACCGGGTTATAGGATCGTTTGCCGTACTATCAAGGGGGGCTCTCAAGTTTGTAGCTTGATCGTATCGTTAGTAGAGAGCTCAAACCATTGCATCCTTGCATCATGTTTCTTGGTTCTTGTTTGGTTCTCTTTGTGAGTCTTAGAACTTATGGTCATCTTGATGACAAGCTTGAGTTCATCGAAAACGGAGTTCACATGTGTCTTCTATGATGTTTTTGGTGTTGGGTGTTTTACCGGTCTTATCCGAGGAAGGGTTCTCACCATTTTCTTATGGGCCTTTTCTAATTTTCTTCTTATTGGTTTTTCTATCAAGATTGTGTTAGCCCTTGTCGCTAGCTTTCCAACAAACTTGGTTTCATCGAATTCGGAGTCTGTATGCAAAAGTTATTGTCGTTTTGGTGTACTGAAAAGGCTGCAGCGGTACTACCGCGGGTAGGAGCGGAAGTAATTTTTTACTACCGCTTTCGGAAGCAGTACTACCGCTTTTGGGAGCGGTACTACCGCTTGGAGCAGTACTACCGCGGCTACTTCCGTGGCTACTTCCGCTCGGGACAAAAAACTCGTCACAAGTCCAGCGGTGGTAGGCACGGATGTAATTTTTTAGTACCGCTCGCAAGCAGTATTACCGCAACCCTTAGCAGTACTACCGCTACCCCTAGCGGTAGTACCGTGAGGTCAAGCGGTACTACCGCTCCGACGGTTTTTCTGGCCTTTTTGCCTCCTCGCTGTTGTTTTTCTAAGGGGTACTAATGCCCTAGCGGTAGTACCGCTCCTGGAGCGGTAGTACCGCCCTGTGCGGGCTGTGAGCATAACGGTTGGATTTTTCCCCACCTATAAAAGGGGCTCTTCTTCCCCAATGAACCTTATCCTTTAAGCTCGTGTTCTTCCCGCATTGTTGACCTTCTTAGAGCTTGCTATCTCTCAATCCCTCCATGGATTCTTGCTAGTTGTTGGGGGAAAAGAGAGAGGAGATCTAGATCCACATTTCCACCAATCACTTTCTCCTCTAGGTGAGGGGAACCCCTTGGATCTTGATCTTGGAGTTCTTGGTGTTCTCCTTCTTGTTCTTCCTCTCATTTCCCTCCCTAGCATTAGTTGCTTTGGTGGGATTTGGGAGAGAAGGACTTGGGCACTCCATGTGCCCTTGCCATTGCATTTGGTGCATCGGTTTGAGTTCTCCACGGTGATACGTGGAAGTGAAGTTGAGAAGCTTATTACTCTTGGGTGCTTGGTAGCCTTGAGCTTGTTCCTCTTGGGTGCTTGGGCGCCCTAGACGGTTGTGGTCACCTCGAAGCCATATTCCATTGTGGTGAAGCTTCGTGGTGTCGTTGGGGAGATAGCCCCAACCTTGGTGTTCGGAGCTCAATCATTGTGGTGTAAAGCTCCGGGCAAGCGTCGGGGTCTCCAATTAGGTTGTGGAGATCGCCCCGAGCATTTTGATGGGTTCCGGTGACCGCCCCCAAGGGTTGCCAAAGTGTACGGGTTTGGTGACCGCCCCCAAGGGTTGCCATTTGTACGGGTTCGGTGGCCGCCCTCAAGGGTCCCTTAGTGGAATCACGGCATCTTGCATTGTGCGAGGGCGTGAGGAGGTTACGGTGGCCCTAGTGGCTTCTTGGGGAGCATTGTGCCTCCACACCGCCCCAAACGGAGATTAGCATCCGCAAGGGTGTGAACTTCGGGATACATCGTCGTCTCCGCGTGCCTTGGTTATCTCTTACCCGAGCCCTTTACTTATGCACTATACTTTGTGATAGATATATTGTTTCTTGTCATTTATCTAGCTATCACCTAGTTGTTTATCTTGCTTAGCATAAGTTGTTGGTGCACATAGGTGAGCCTAGTTGTTGTAGGTTTTGTGCTTGACAAATTAACCGCTAGGTTTATTCCGCATTTGTTCAAGCCTAAACCGTAATTATTTTAAAGCGCCTATTCACCCCCCCTCTAGGCGACATCCACAATCTTTCAATTGGTATCAGAGCCTCGTCTCTCTTTATAGGGCTTAACCGCCTAGAGAGTAAGGATGTCGACTAGGGGCTTAGGATTCTCTGACCCTCTTAGTTTCGATGGCACAAATTTTGATTTTTGGGTAATTCGCATGCTTAATCTCTTTAGGGTCATGGACCCAAATTTAGAGCGATTGTAGATATGGGTTTTTCTCCTCCAAAGGATCCCCAAAGATTATCTTTTGAGGATGAGAAAAACTCTTATCTCAATGCTCAAGCTTCTAATGTGCTTTTCGATGCTTTGAGCAATGTAGTTATATTTCAACTCATGCCGTTCCGGGATGCTCATGAGTTGTGGACAAAGCTTCAAGATAAATATGGTGTGTCCAAGAATTGTAGGAATGATTGTTCTCCCTCCACCTCCGGCGCTGTTGTCTTCTCAACTTCTTCTACTTCACCTACATGTGGTCTGCCACAAGGTAATGATATGGTGAGTAGTGTTGGTCATTGCAATGATGATAGTATGCTTATTGTGGATGATCCTTCATCACTATCTTACTGCAATGCATCTTCTTTCGACTTTAACACTTCGAGCACCCTACATGTTTCACATGCTTGTGTTGATAGTCCTTGCATATCATGTAGAAATTGCTTGACTAAAACTCATGATGATATGCTTGCTATGTCTTGTTGCCATGATAAAAATGCATCTATTTCCTCGAATTGTTGTACTAACAATGTAGAGGAAATCCAACACCCCATGGAACAAGATGTAGTCTTGAATGGTGCTTCAAGGGATCCTACATCATCATCTATTGCGTTTTGCCTTATGGCTAAGGCTTCAAATGTATCTCCCACTTTGAACCCCAATATATCTTGTCATGATAGTGATGATGACAATGATGATGATGTAGAAAATGATGAAGAAAATGATAATGTTGCCTCCTTAAAAATTAAGGGGGAAATGATTTTTAAAGCTCTTCATAAGAATAAAATTGCTCGTTCCAACTTCATGGAAATCATGTCTATTGCCATTGAGGGCAAGAAATATATAGAGGAGTTGGAATCTCATATAGAGGAGCATGAGGTCACCATTGAGAAAATGGAAGGTCATGAGCGTGATTACGCTAATGAGATCGCCGACCTCTCGCAAGCTCTTGAACTTGAACAAACCACCAAGGAATCTCTTGAGGAGACTTTTGCTCTAGAACTATCTAGAATAAAGGAATCCCGTGATAGAGCTCTCGAGGTGGTTAATGATTTTGAAACTAAAAATGAGAAGCTTGAAGTTGCACATGCTAAACTCCTTGAGGATTTTGATCACCTCAAAAATGGCTCAAGGGTCATTAAGGGTGAGCTCATAAAACTCACCGAGTCTCATGCTCAACTTAAAGCTTCATATTCTAAGGAGCTTGCCAAGTTGCCTTCTCCTCTTGCTATTATTGATGATGCTTGTGCTACTAACTCTATTTCTAGTGAAGCATCCATTTTGAAGGAGAATGTTGAGCTAAGGGCTCAACTTGAGTTGCTATCTGGCAATTATGGGAAATTGGAAGAAAGTCATGTAAAGCTCACAAGCTCTCATGATGATCTTCTAGTATCCCATAATGTGCTAAAGATAGCTCATGAGGCTATGAGTATCAAGGTAACATCTAGTAAGCCTCATGTGGATACTAGCACTACTTCAAGTCAAAATGCTATCTTGCCATGTGCTAGTCCTCGTAATTCATCTACTCACAATGTTAGTACATCTTGTGATGAATTGCTCTCCTTGCCTTGTTGCTCTAACAATGAAGCTTATACTTCCTCTAGTACTTTTGTTGATACTAACCATGTAGAGGAAATCAAAGAGCTCAAGGCCCAAGTCACTTCTTTGAAGAAAGACTTGGAAAAGTATCATGAAGGGAAGTCCACACCCAACAATATCTTGAGTGTGCAAAAATCCCCCAATGACAAAGGTGGACTTGGATTCAACTCCAACAAGAAGAAAAGGTCCAAGATCATTAACAACAATAAGGGCCAAGAACAACTCAAGAATCCGGCCAAGATTATTTGCTTCAAGTGCAAAATTGAAGGGCATCATGTTAGATCTTTCCCATTGAAGAAGAAGGCCATTAGTGACAAGCAACAAGGGAAGAGGCCACAAGTTCATTCTCGTGCTCAACCGCAAGTTGGAGAAAGGCCGCTTCCCAAGAAGACTCATGGTAATGCTTCTCATTTTGAGAAATCAAATGAGAAGAAAGTAAAGAGTAGATGTTGCTACCTATGCCGTGAGAAGGGTCACCTTGCTTCTTCATGCACTAGTGGTAACTTATCCAACCTAATTATTATTGATGATGTCTATTCTCTTGGGAAGGATAAGGTTGGCAATGTGTTTGCCAAGTTTCTTGGGACTCAAAGTGGTGTCAAGAAAAGAACCATTTGGGTAGCCAAGCCTATTGTGACTAACCTCTTAGGACCCAACTTGGTTGGGGACCAACTAGCTCAAACTTGATCAATAGGTGATGATGGAGGGCATTGGAGACTTGGTACATTATGAAGAATTAAGGGGTCTTCATCATTCATATTGTCTCAAGCCAAGTCATTCGGATGATCAAGTTTCTATCTTATATCCAATGTTCCTCCTTGCGGTAACTCGTGCTTAAATTGTTTACATTGAAAGTTACTTGCCCCTTTGCATGTTTTGGTTTTGTTCCTTGCATGTGTTTGTATATGATGTGCGTCCAATTTGTATATCTTGAGAAATCAAGTATGTGTATATTGGTTTGCACATCATGTATGTGTGTGTCGTGCATTGAGCCTTTGTGCTTCTTGCTTTTATCTTAGTTGGCTCTTGTGAGAGATTAATGGAACATCCCATTTTGGGGGAGTGATGTGCTTTGTGCACCTCACAATCCTATAAATGTGTGTAAATGAGGAATACCATCTAGTATTGATATTACAAGATTATCTAGTCTCTATGTGGTATGTCTTCTCATGAGAAAGTCAAATTCTAAATGTTCCATTAATTATCTCTTGTTGGTTCTCTTTTGCATCTTGGTAAGTTTTTCATTGGTATCACATTATGGGGGAGTAATATTCTATGTGCATATTACAAGCCTAGAAAATGTGTAAAGTTGAGATATTGTCACCTAGAGTTGATAGTATAAATTATGTTGTTCCTAGGTGGCATGTTAGCTCTACAAGTTGCATCTTGCTTGTGTTTGGTGTGAAGATGATGTTGGATATCATTGCTATCTATCACCGGGAATTATTTCCGAATACCTCTTGTCTTTGACAATTGGTAATCATTTATGTGGTGGAAATTATTGATCATCTTTACATTGTCTTTTGGTCTTATTTGTCTTATCTCTTGCCAAGTTTGTGTCAACTCCCATTTCCTTCCATGCCACTTCTGGATCTCGTGTTTTATTATTCTTGTCGAGTGTTTTCTAGATATAGTGAAAGTGGTGATCCCACCCTGTGCATTTTGTACTCGAATGCAAAATCTCTCTAAACGCACAATTCGTGGGGGAGCTATCCTATTTTCGATAGAACACTCATCTTGTGATCCATATCAAGTGTGTTTTGATGGAAGGCAAGCCGTTTCTTTTTGGTACTTGTGCCATCATGAAACTTTGTAGATGGGTTGGTTTGTTTGGAACCATCCTCTCTTTTGGGAGTCTGATATCTTTCCTTTTGCCTGTATCAATGGATATCTCATTCCTTGATGTATCTTCTAATAGATATCTTCCAAGTGATGATTTCTCCATTTGGTATCCTATTTTCACTTGGTAGTTCTTTTTATTTTGTTTCGTTTCTTGAAAGTCTTGAGCATGCATATTTACTTCATGTATTTTCTTTGGCATGCTTTCTTTCTTTAACCCAATATATAAGGGAAACTCCACCTAGTCTCAATTTGGATGAGATGTGCATGAAATTCATTTTCATATATAAATGCACATATGTTTGTGGAGTTTTTCCTATGTATTGGTGTTTCTAACTCTTTGGTCCCAATGAGTTTGGGTACCATTTTCTTTGTATTGGTGTTCTAGGAAGAATTGGAGATGCATTGGATGCTCGGCTCATTCAAAAGGAAGGTGGTGTCACCATGTGCTTATTGGAGTCAAATTAGGATGATCAATGAACTACTATCTACCTTCATTTGGTATCTACTACATCCTTCCAATGGTATCTCGGTAACAAATATCATCATCTACTTCATGCACACATTTCTTGCACCAACCTTGCGTAGGTTGCATCATGGCATGTTAGTCATTCCTTCTTGTGATATTTGTTTCCTTTCTCAAAGCATCCCAACAATGATGCCTTGTTGCTAGTTGTGATGTCTTTGATGTTCGCTTGGTTGGAATTCATGTATATACAATAAGACCTTATCTAGCCATGTGCTTGCGTTTAAGCAAAATATCTTATTGGTATAATTATGACTTCCTTGTGGATATCTTTTTACTTCATTTTTGTAACTATTTCGAGTGTACATTATTCTTTGTGGATTGATATCATCATGATTTTCATCTACCTAGAATCTTATACACTTGAGAGAAATTACATATCTAGAAGATATCCTTTCTTTCACGACCACCTTGTCTTTCTTGTATCATTTCTTTGGTGGCTCCGTGAAAGCCTTTGCCTTGAGTGTGGATCTTATCTTGTTGCATCTAGATGCACTCTTGTGTGGTGAGGATATTTTTGTCTCTTGCTTGTCTTGACAAGGCTTTTGCCAATTAATTGGTATCCCTCGTCTTGATAACGCTCTCTTTTATATCTTCACCACGGGTTGTCACAAGCATAGGTTCTTTATATGCTTATTAGTGAGCTGGTGAACCCGTTTGCTTGTTGTGTGTGGGAATGATAGGCCTTGCACCGAGTATCTCTTTCATTCAAGACTATATTGATGCTTAATGTTCTTCCATACATTAGTCTTCTCAAGTGCTTTGCCATGACTCACACACATCATTTTGGTTGAGCATGCTCTTAAGTTGTCTCTTTTATATGTTGCTCAACCATTTGTTTGTTGCAAGTGCTAGGCTTTGTTACCTTCATGCTCACTTGCACTTGGTGTGAGTTTCTATTGATTTTGGGGGAGTGATGATCCTATTTTTTGCACTTGGTATCCTAATGAAAATTTTCTAAGGAGTGCACAAATTATGGGGAGCTTCACCAGTGTCTTTAGAAAAATCGGTTGCTATGTCGTGAGTTCTATTGATCTTGGGGGAGCGACGATCCTATTTTGTGCTCGTTGTATCCAGATACAAAACTAAATTGTGCACAAATCATGGGGAGCTTCTCTAGTTTCTCTAGAACACTCCTTTGCTCTTATCATAATATATTTTATTCATTTGGCATGTAGGATCATTGGTCTAGTTGGGTCAATTGGTATCTTTTGATAGCTTAATTCAATTGGTATCCTTTGACTGCTTGATTGCGTATTTTTCTCCCTTTGTTATGCCTTTGTGGCATATCATTCTTTTGCAATCTTTGGGCCTCAATATAGTTTGTCTTCCTCCAAGTATTTACAGTTGGATATATGTATTGCATTCAACTCTCTATTTCGAGGAATACATAATTTATGGAGGAACACAATTTATATTGACTTTCTAAGTTTTTCGCCCATTTTGGCAATCGATGCCAATGGGGGAGAAGTTTCAGAGTTTAGTTTTGTGAGGAAGTTTAGAGAGTTGTCTCTTCGCTCTTCTTGCTTTGGTTTTGTTCCTAAGCTTTTGCATCTCATGCGCATACATTATTGTTGCATGGTATGGTGATGCATAATTCCTTATATAAACTCTCTTGAAAGTGATTGTCATCAATTACCAAAATGGGGGAGATTGAAAGAACATGCGGTGCCCCCATGTTTGGTTTTGGTAATTGATGACAATCTCTATGGACTAATGGTTTCCTTGAGTTATATTTGAAGGGTTTGTCCATAGGCTTTTCTTGGAGTTCATTTGTTGGTTTCAAGGAGAGTTTGTGATGACCAAGGTGCTATTAAGGAATTATCCAAAGATTGGTCTTGTGAGTGTTGAGCTTATTGCAAGCATGTCTTGAAGAAGAAGAGTGTGTTATCATTCATGTTTACCTTCAAGACATCATCCAAATGAAGAGTTGGAAAGATTCAAGGTTGATCAAGACTAAGTGAAGGAGTGAATCAAGTTGATCAACACACAAAGCGTAGAAGATGTACCGAGAGGGATCAAGCAATCCTATGGTATGGTAAGCATTGTCAATCACGCTTTGTGTACTAACCCATGGTCTTCGTGAGAGTTCTTTGTGGGGTTAGGTTGCGGTGTGCAAGTTCAAGTGGAGCATCACGAAGAGATCAAGTGCTTGAAGCTTGCCGTCCATTGTGGTGACAATGGACTTGTGAAGATATGCCGAAGAGTGGCTCACCCATAGTGGAGTATGGGGGAGCAATCTACTTGTCTTCACCGAGACAACGCAATCAAGAAAGGTGGTCCAACTTGAGGAAGTCAAGATCGTCTACATCTATCTCAAGTGGACTTTGTGCAAAGCAAAGGTTTGCCCTTGATAGGTTTTCTATTTTACCGGTCTCGTGGTGGTAGTTGCAAGACTGGGTTATAGGATCGTTTGCCGTACTATCAAGGGGGGCTCTCAAGTTTGTAGCTTGATCGTATCGTTAGTAGAGAGCTCAAATCATTGCATCCTTGCATCATGTTTCTTGGTTCTTGTTTGGTTCTCTTTGTGAGTCTTAGAACTTATGGTCATCTTGATGACAAGCTTGAGTTCATCGAAAACGGAGTTCACATGTGTCTTCTATGATGTTTTCGGTGTTGGGTGTTTTACCGGTCTTATCCGAGGAAGGGTTCTCACCATTTTCATATGGGCCTTTTCTAATTTGCTTCTTATTGGTTTTTCTATCAAGATTGTGTTAGCCCTTGTCGCTAGCTTTCCAACAAACTTGGTTTCATCGAATTCGGAGTCCGTATGCAAAAGTTATTGTCGTTTTGGTGTACTGAAAAGGCTGCAGCGGTACTACCGCGGGTAGGAGCGGAAGTAATTTTTTACTACCGCTTTCGGAAGCAGTACTACCGCTTTCGGGAGCGGTACTACCGCTTGGAGCAGTACTACCGCGGCTACTTCCGTGGCTACTTCCGCTCGGGACCAAAAACTCGTCACAAGTCCAGCGGTGGTAGGCACGGATGTAATTTTTTAGTACCGCTCGCAAGCAGTAGTACTGCTACCCTTAGCAGTACTACCGCTACCCCTAGCGGTAGTACCGTGAGGTCAAGCGGTACTACCGCTCCGACGGTTTTTCTGGCCTTTTTGCCTCCTCGCTGTTGTTTTTCTAAGGGGTACTAATGCCCTAGCGGTAGTACCGCTCCTGGAGCAGTAGTACCGCTCTGTGCGGGCTGTGAGCATAACGGTTGGATTTTTCCCCACCTATAAAAGGGGCTCTTCTTCCCCAATGAACCTTATCCTTTAAGCTCGTGTTCTTCCCGCATTGTTGACCTTCTTAGAGCTTGCTATCTCTCAATCCCTCCATTGATTCTTGCTAGTTCTTGGGGGAAAAGAGAGAGGAGATCTAGATCCACATTTCCACCAATCACTTTCTCCTCTAGGTGAGGGGAACCCCTTGGATCTTGATCTTGGAGTTCTTGGTGTTCTCCTTCTTGTTCTTCCTCTCATTTCCCTCCCTAGCATCAGTTGCTTTGGTGGGATTTGGGAGAGAAGGACTTGGGCACTCCGTGTGCCCTTGCCATTGCATTTGGTGCATCGGTTTGAGTTCTCCACGGTGATACGTGGAAGTGAAGTTGAGAAGCTTATTACTCTCGGGTGCTTGGTAGCCTTGAGCTTGTTCCTCTTGGGTGCTTGGGCGCCCTAGACAGTTGTGGTCACCTCGAAGCCATATTCCATTGTGGTGAAGCTTCGTGGTGTCGTTGGGGAGATAGCCCCAACCTTGGTGTTCGGAGCTCAATCATTGTGGTGTAAAGCTCCGGGCAAGCGTCGGGGTCTCCAATTAGGTTGTGGAGATCGCCCCGAGCATTTTGACGGGTTCCGGTGACTGCCCCCAAGGGTTGCCAAAGTGTACGGGTTTGGTGACCGCCCCCAAGGGTTGCCATTTGTACGGGTTCGGTGACCGCCCTCAAGGGTCCCTTAGTGGAATCACGGCATCTTGCATTGTGCGAGGGCGTGAGGAGATTACGGTGGCCCTAGTGGCTTCTTGGGGAGCATTGTGCCTCCACACCGCTCCAAACGGAAATTAGCATCCGCAAGGGTGTGAACTTCGGGATACATCGTCGTCTCCGCGTGCCTCGGTTATCTCTTACCCGAGCCCTTTACTTATGCACTATACTTTGTGATAGATATATTGTTTCTTGTCGTTTATCTAGCTATCACCTAGTTGTTTATCTTGCTTAGCATAAGTTGTTGGTGCACATAGGTGAGCCTAGTTGTTGTAGGTTTTGTGCTTGACAAATTAACTGCTAGGTTTATTCTGCATTTGTTCAAGCCTAAACCGTAATTATTTTAAAGCGCCTATTCACCCCCCCCTCTAGGCGACATCCACGATCTTTCAGTCGTCCAACAGTGCTTGGTCATTGTTTGGCAGACCCCAAGGCTGATGGCGGACACCGACGAGATGCTGATGAACATGATCTGCAATGGCGGCGAGCACGAAGACAGACAAGTAAAGGACCACTATTCATCGTAGCTGGACCAAGAAACATCGACGGATACCCGAGAGACTGATCCGGTCATGCCCGACCCCGATGCTCTGTCATCGAGTCGGTGGGGGTCATTGCTACTCGGTTCCAGGTTCCGACCACTTTTTGTGTGTTGTCGGTGGTCAGCTAGGTGGTGGTGGCAAGAAGAAGCATTTCCAGGGCAAGAAGGGCGAAGGTGACACCTCGACCCTGGGCAAGATCCAGGACCATCCTTGTGCTATCCACCCTAACAATGGAGATCGGCCTGCCACCCACACCAACTGAAGTTTTTGGGTGCATATGAAGGTAGTGTAGATAAGAAGTGCAATGCGGACAAGCCGAATCCTTGCAATAACAATGATGATGATGAGCCGCATGCTGGTAAAGGGACCGGAAGGCAAAAGTAGTACCCACTACAGATAAAGGATGTGAATATTATATGTGCATCTCATACTTCCAAGAAGGATCGGAAGCACGCCCTCCATGAAGTATGTTGTGGAGCCAGTGGAACCGAAGTACAACCCCTGGTCTGAAATCTCAATCACCTTTGATTGTCGTGACCATCCGACCAACATCCACCATGGCACAATAGCCCCCGCTCGTTCTGGACCCAATAGTTGATGGTTCCCATCTTACTAGGGTCCTGATGGAAGGCGGCAACATTTTGAACCTAATCTAATTTGGAGCCAACTAAGGCTGAAAAAGATGCAGTTTGACTCATCATGTATTGAGCCAACTAAGACAGAAGTTCAAGGGCATTATCCCTGGGATGGAGACTCGATGCACTTGAAGGGTCGCGCTTGACATGGTGTTCGATACCCCATAGAATTCTCATTTGGAGCATTTAAACTTTGACATAGTTCCTTTTCGAAGTGGCTATCGGAAGGAAATATGCCCTAGAGACAATAACAAAGTTATTATTTATTTCCTTATATCATGATAAATGTTTATTATTCATGCTAGAATTGTATTAACCGGAAACTTAATACATGTGTGAATACATAGACAAAACAGAGTGTCCCTGGTATGCCACTACTAGACTAGCTCATTGATCAAAGATGGTTATGTTTCCTAGCCATAGACATGAGTTGTCATTTGATCAATGGGATCACATGATGTCTACACACGCTTCTACTCTTGTAGACTATGTTGGGCCTCCAAGCGCAGAGGTTTGTAGGACAGCAGCAATTTCCCTCAAGTGGATGACCTAAGGTTTATCGAACTCAGGGAAGTAGAGGTTGAAGATGGTCTCTCTCAAGCAACCCTGCAACTAAGATACAAGAAGTCTCTTGTGTCCCCAACACACCTAATACAACTAGGAGTTGTATAGGTGCACTAGTTCGGCGAAGAGATGTTAAATGGCAAGTGATATGGATGATAGGAGTGGCAAAGCAAAGTAATATAAATCTGTAATAAAAAGTGCAGCAAGCAAACAAGTGGTAAACGTAAGCACAAATGGTATTGCAATGGTGGAAACAAGGCCTAGGGTTCATACTTTCACTAGTGGCAACTCCCAACAACATTAACATAATCGAATCACATGATATTTCCCATAAAACATGCAATGGAGACGCACCCGGGGGTCATTCCTTCGTGGTCAAGAGAGGACGAGAATTATCTAGGGCTACAAAAGCACACCTCAAAGTTCGTAGTTCTCAATCTAAGGATTTCCCAATGTCACCGCGGCCATCCAAAGAGAGTCCCACAATCACCACAACATATCTAAAGGATAGTCAAAGACAAGCACCAAGAGACTCTCAATCTTCAATCAACACACAAGAGAGGAAATCACTCATGAAAATATTTTTCTAATCCATGTCCAATAAACCGCTGTCACCTTGGTCTCGGGGATTATACTAGATAAAGACAAGTGAGTACATCAATCCAATACATAGAGGAAGGGGAAATATCATGGGATCACCCTAGATTAACATAGCCTATGATCACAACGAATATCACATCATGGGAGAGAGAATTGACCACATAGCTACTGGTAGAAACCTCAGCCCCGAGGAGGAACTACTCCCGCATCATGGAGGGAGGAAGCAACGTCGATGGAGATGAATCCGGGGGCACTTCCCCGTCCCGGCAGGGTGCCGGCACAGGAATTCTGGTCCCCCGAAGCTTGATGGCGATGGCGGCGGAGATCAGAATTGCGTCTGGAGAAAAAGGGTCCGGAATCAGGGTTTCCTCGACGGGTGTTAAATATATGCCAAACGGGGTCGCCAGGGGAGCTAAGGGGGGCCCAGGTGCCCCCCCGGCGCGGCCTGGAGGGGGGCTGCGTGGCCAGGGCGCCTGGAGCCCTGGTGGCCCCCCTCCGGCCCTACTTTGGCCGCATGGAAGCTTCCGGAATGCTAATTTTTTATATATTTTTCCCGGAATTTTTCTGGCAGTTTACGTAATGGGAAAACCTGAAATACAAAAACAGCAGAAAACAGAAACTGGCACTGGGGTGCACTGAGTTAATAGGTTAGTCCAAATATGATCAAAAGTGTATGGAAGTGTATAAATATCATAGCAATATCACACAAAAGAGGCATGGAGCAAGCAAAAATTATATATACGTTTTGGACGTATCAACATCCCCAAGCTTAATTCCTGCTCGTCCTCGAGTAGGTAAATGATAACAAGCATAATTTCTGTGGTGACATGCTATTAACCATACAAGGACTTTTCATAGTCACATGACAAAAGCTTACTGAGACAATGAATCTGTAGTAATTAAGTTGCCTCATGAGAAAATCACAAAGAACTGAAAGTTTTACAATATGATACTGAAACATCAAATAGATTTGTAGTGAGCATGGTGTGTAAATATGATAAAGTGGTACCTCGCTTGCACCCTTTAGTGAAGCAAAACATAAATGCAGGGGCACCTCCAAGGTTTAAGTGACGACTAGATACAATGATTTCAGAATAAACGATATCATAATCATGCAAAAGGCAATGCTACTTTGGGACAATGCACATTACACTCAGAATGACAATCATGCTCTCAATAGTTGGTGCTTTAAAGAAGGTGGAGTCTCTTGAACCGTGGCTTTTGTTGGAAAGGTTGAAAACCCGTGGTCGGAAACAAAGACAAAATATGTACCAGAGCTCTTGGTTTTAAAAACAGAGGTAATAATTATTATTTTTAGATTATGCATATTTCGTCAACGAATGCTAGTAGATAACTCAATTACTTCTCGAGCTGGACAAGTTTCGAGGAACGGCTCCCGAATGAGGACGATCACATCCTCTTAATCTCCTTTGTTTATCACTGCCAAAGTTTTCTGATTTCTCATGAACAAAGCGTGAAGGAGGGTTTGTTTGTTTGTATTATTTTTAATGAGCCGGGCGCACTCTATGCCAGTTCCTTCTCGTATTATGGGTTTGCACATTAGACATGCAATCCCGAGGTGAAACTTGTCCAACTTAAAAAGATCATGAATTAACTACTACTTCCTCATGAGCTAAAACAGAGGCACAAAATAGAAATGCTTTTTTGAATAATTTCGAGATGGTACATGAAAGTCTTCGTTAGGAATGGCAGGTAAATACCATGTATAGGAAGGTATATGGTGGACTCATATGGCATAACTGGTTTAAAGGATTTTGGATGCACAAGCAGTCAGTCCGCTTAGTACAGGTGGAGGTTGGCAAAAGACTGGGAGCGACCAACTAAGAGAGCAATGACGGTCATAATCATGCAGAGCGACAAAGCAACATTGAATCAGGCATGGAAGTTATATCGCTACTCAGAAATAAAAGATCAGCAAGGCTTGACAGACTTTCTTTACAGTCTTAAATATGCGTGAGCATACGCCAAGTCAATCAAAATAAATTCTTGAAGGAAGATATCACTAAACCATACCACATCATAGGCAAACAAATCATGTTGGTACTCCAATAACACATTGGGAACCCCCCAGCTATTTGAGACTAACCATAAGAAAACATGAACTACTAAGCACCATTATGCACATAGCATTTTATCATAGACATATCAACCAATGCAACAGAAGCCAACTCTCTTAGCAAGATAAGCATGAAAACTAAGAGCTGAACATGATAGTAGCTATTGAAAGACCAAGAACACACACATCAAAGATAGACATGAAAATTCTATGTTATGTTCTAGGTTGAAGTGGAGCGTGTTTCTCTCCCACACAAAGAAAGCTGAGTTCCAACTCGTTATGAAAAGCGAGCAAAGCTAAAGAAAACTAAAAAGGAAACTAAAAGCAAGACGCTCCAAGCATAGCACATAACACATGAAGTGATAAAAATATAGTGGAACGAAAGACGAACTGATAATTGTTGATGGAGAAGGGGATGCACGGGGGCATCCCCAAGCTTAGACGCTTGAGTCTTCTTGAATATTTCTTGGGGGTGCATGGGGGCATCCCCAAGCTTGAGCGTTTGACACTCCTGAATCTTTTTATCATCTTCCCTCGCACACTTGAAAACTCCCTTCATACATAACTCATCATAATCTGATTAGCGAGGTTAGTAACCATAATAAAATAAGTGTTCCTTGCTGGAAATAAGGATATTCTTGAAGGTCTACTGTTTCTCAAGATTGCCAAAAGGTTTTTGCAAAGAAAAGGCAAGCTCAAGGTTTGCAAAATGAAGGAAAGGCAAAGCAGGACAGAATCTGTGAAAAACAGACCAGCAGGTAGTAAATGATTTTTTCAGGGCACTTCTGCAACTCTAATCAAAAAACTCAGAACAGACGCCCGAAAGACAGTTGTATAGAGCACGCTGTCGAAAAAATTCAGACCAAAGAGATGATCTGGTGATTTTATACGAATTTTTCTATCCAAGGATAGAATCTGTTTCCTGGACAGCACGTCACAACTTTTGAACTTTCTTGCAATCAGAGGCTACACTTGGCACAAAGCTGAAAAGTAAAGATACAATGATGTTGCTACAGTAGTAAAAAACATCAAGACCACTAAAAACTGAAAGAACAAACTGAAAGCAAAGATAACAAGGGTTGTCTCCCTAGAGCTCTTTCTTTATAGCCATAAAGATAGGCTTAAGGCTTTAATGATGCTCTCGTAGGAATAAGAGTTGAAGAGCAAAAGGGAGCATCAAGAAGCAAATATCAAACACATTTAAGCCTAACATGCTTCCTATGCATAGGAATATTGCAATAGAATAATTCATTTAAGCACAAAGCAACTAGCATAGGAAGGCAAAACAAGCATAACTTCAAAATATTCACCATAAAGAGAGGAAACTTCTTATTATTAAGATATTTAGAACCAAGTCTCCCTCTCTCATTATAAATTTCAGTGGCATCATGGATGAACTCAACAATATAAGCATCACATAAAGCATTGTTACCATGATCCACATGCAAAAAGGTACTCTTACTCTCCACATAAGCATAATCTTTCTCATTGGTAATAGTGGGAGTAGGACTATCATAAACAACTTGAACACTATAGATTAATTGTGTATTAGGAAGATGGTGTTCAACAAGGGAGTAATTCCCTCCAAGATTATGACAAGTTTCATAAGGATAATTTCTCCTTATGTCATAGGTACCTTTATAATCACTATAGATTGGAGTTATAACATCATCATAGTAGAGAAGAGCATTATCATTGCTAACAACTATATTTGTAAACATGTTGTCTTTATTCTTACTAGCAAAAGAATTATCAATTATCACATCACTAGTGGGTAAAGGATTTGCAATCCTATCATCCCCAAGCTTAGAGCTTTCCATATCATCACTTTCAGAGTTGGTACCAAAAAGATTTTCAAGATCATAAGTAGCATTATCATCATTTTCCCAATCACAATAAGTAACATGCATATCATAATCAAAATCATCTTCAATAGTACCTACGGACGTATCATCAAGATGATAATTAAGGCAATAAACTTCACCTTCTTCTTTAAACTTACAACCGTTAGGATAAAAGTTGATGGGAGGAATATGCTCAGGCCAGGTTGATACCCATTCTTCTTCCTTCTTGCTCCTCTTCCTCCTCCTCTTCTTTTTCTTCTTCTTCACCTTAGGAGGGAGTGGTTGGAGATGAAGCTTCTCCACATATCCTGGTTTATCATTAGAAACAATAGGGGAAACTTGGGAGAAACTCTCCTTTTTATTAGCAGAAATATAAGAGACATTTTTATACTTTGGTAAAGTCCCCTCTTTTCTAATCTTACTTACGTAATCATTTTCATGGCAATTAACAACACAATAGAGATGACAATTTTGCAAAGTGTTTTTTATTCCTATGGCATTAACATCTAGCCAAGAAGTCTTTTTTGGTAACTCCTCACACATCAAAAATAACATAAGCTCATCATAAAGATCAGAGGTGATCATGTTATCACACAACTGGTTAACAGTTATGTTTTGAAAGTTCATGCATTGAAAATTAAAGTGACCCTCTATACAACAAAGTTCACAAGTAAAAGGATAAAGGTCACACAATTCTCTAGCAATTTCATTTAAATCTCTGACCCAAGTGATTCTTCTTTCATGCTTATGTTGCTTACAATACTTCTCTTCTTCAATCATAGGCCTTTCACAAGGTCTATCCACTCCACAAAAATTAACATGCTTATATAAAACTTCATTTTTAGGAATTGGATCATGCATGTTGCAATCATCATGAACAATTTCATTTTCTTTGCAAGTCACTTTAAAAGGTTTATGATACTTGATCCAATCCTCCTTAGGCATATTAAGATGTGAAGCAAAAGATTTGAGGAAATCAACAAGGAGTTGAGAATCAAGCCCAAACTTAGCACTAAACTTATTAAAACTTGTAGTTTCAACAAAGGACTTAATGCAATCATACTCATAAATTATACCTGACTCTTTACCTTTGTCGATCTCCCAATTTTCAGTGTTGCGTTGAATTCTT
The DNA here is from genome assembly GCA_902687465.1 of Secale cereale. Classification (NCBI taxonomy): domain Eukaryota; kingdom Viridiplantae; phylum Streptophyta; class Magnoliopsida; order Poales; family Poaceae; genus Secale; species Secale cereale. The sequence continues at coordinate 706,692,978 of LR738713.1, forward strand.
TCAAGGAGTTCCCATTTAGCATCAATCTTTTCGTTTGTGAAAGAACCCATAGAGGAAGCGTCGAGCAAATCTTTATTCTGTCGAGAAAGCCTCGCATAGAAATTAGTAATAATCATATCTTTGGGGAGCCCATGGTTAGGACATTTTAGCATTAACGTTTTCAGTCTCCCCCAAGCTTGAGCTATGCTCTCTCCGTCATGAGGATAGAAATTATAAACATAATTCCTATTCTCATGGACTTCATGAAGAGGATAAAACTTGGAGTAAAAGAGAGACTAGATCTCTTCCCAATCCAGCAGGTGAGAGTCATCTAGTAGCCTATACCATTCCAATGCTTTTCCTTTCAGTGACAAGGCAAATAATTTCCTCATGACAAACTCCCTTGATACACCTGCAAGCTTAAATAATGAACATAGTTGTGACAGATATAGCAAGTGTTCACCGGAATGTCTGTCTCCTGCATAACGATTAGCCAAAACATAATCGATAATACCAGCTGGTATTTTATAGGGCACAATTTCAGTAGGGGGAGGAGCAACCACCACAGGTGTGGGGCGTCTTCCCATAAGCAACGATCCAATAGCACGGTTTTCCATAAACATAACTAGTGAAAGTAAAAACAAGAAACGAAAAGATTTAATTGCAAGATCTAAAGATATACCTTCAAGCACTCACCTCCCCGGCAACGGTGCCAGAAATAGCTTGATGTCTACACACGCTTCTACTCTTGTAGACTATGTTGGGCCTCCAAGCGCAGAGGTTTGTAGGACAGCAGCAATTTCCCTCAAGTGGATGACCTAAGGTTTATCGAACTCAGGGAAGTAGAGGTTGAAGATGGTCTCTCTCAAGCAACCCTGCAACTAAGATACAAGAAGTCTCTTGTGTCCCCAACACACCTAAGACAACTAGGAGTTGTATAGGTGCACTAGTTCGGCGAAGAGATGTTAAATGGCAAGTGATATGGATGATAGGAGTGGCAAAGCAAAGTAATATAAATCTGTAATAAAAAGTGCAGCAAGCAAACAAGTGGTAAACGTGAGCACACATGGTATTGCAATGGTGGAAACAAGGCCTAGGGTTCATACTTTCACTAGTGGCAACTCCCAACAACATTAACATAATCGAATCACATGATATTTCCCATAAAACATGCAATGGAGACGCACCCGGGGGTCATTCCTTCGTGGTCAAGAGAGGACGAGAATTATGTAGGGCTACAAAAGCACACCTCAAAGTTCGTAGTTCTCAATCTAAGGATTTCCCAATGTCACCGCGGCCGTCCAAAGAGAGTCCCACAATCACCACAACATATCTAAAGGATAGTCAAAGACAAGCACCAAGAGACTCTCAATCTTCAATCAACACACAAGAGAGGAAATCACTCATGAAAATATTTTTCTAATCCATGTCCAATAAACCGCTGTCACCTCGGTCTCGGGGATTATACTAGATAAAGACAAGTGAGTACATCAATCCAATACATAGAGGAAGGGGAAATATCATGGGATCACCCTAGATTAACATAGCCTATGATCACAACGAAGATCACATCATGGGAGAGAGAATTGACCACATAGCTACTGGTAGAAACCTCAACCCCGAGGAGGAACTACTCCCGCATCATGGAGGGAGGAAGCAACGTCGATGGAGATGAATCCGGGGGCACTTCCCCGTCCCGGCACGGTGCCGGCACATGAATTCTGGTCCCCCGAAGCTTGATGGCGATGGCGGCGGAGATCGGAATTGCGTCTGGAGAAAAGGGGTCTGGAATCAGGATTTCCTCGACGGGTGTTAAATATATGCCAAAGGGGGTCGCCAGGGGAGCTAAGGGGGGCCCAGGCGCCCCCCCCCCCGGCGCGGCCTGGAGGGGGGCCGCGTGGCTAGGGCGCTTGGAGCCCTGGTGCCCCCCCTCCGGCCCTACTTTGGCCGCATGGAAGCTTCCGGAACGCTGATTTTTTATATATTTTTCCCGGAATTTTTCTGGCAGTTTACGTAATGGGAAAACCTGAAATACAAAAACAACAGAAAACAGAAACTGGCACTGGGGTGCACTGAGTTAATAGGTTAGTCCAAATATGATCAAAAGTGTATGGAAGTGTATAAATATCATAGCAATATCACACAAAAGAGGCATGGAGCAAGCAGAAATTATAGATACGTTTTGGACGTATCATCACATCATTAGCAAAATGATGTGATGGACAAGACCCATCCATTAGCTTAGCAACTTGATCGTTTAGTTTTACTGCTATTGCTTTCTTCATGACTTATACATGTTCATATGACTATAAGATTATGCAACTCCCGAACACCGGAGGAACACCTTGTGTGCTATAAAACATCACAACGTAACTGGGTGATTATAAAGATGCTCTACCGGTGTCTCCGATGGTGTTTGTTGAGTTGGCATAGATCGAGATTAGGATTTGTCACTCTGATTGTCGGTGAGGTATCTCTGGGCCCTCTCAGTAATGCACATCACTATAAGCCTTGCAAGCAATGTGAGTAATGAGTTAGTTGCGGTATGATGCATTATAGAACGAGTAAAGAGACTTGCTAGTAACGAGATTGAACTAGGTATTGAGATACCGACGATCGAATCTCGGGCAAGTAACATGCCGAGGACAAAGGGAACAACGTATGTTGTTATGCGGTTTGACCGATAAAGATCTTCATAGAATATGTAGGAGCCAATATGAGCATCCAGGTTCCGCTATTGATTATTGACCGGAGATGTGTCTCGTTCATGTCTACATAGTTCTCGAACCCGTAGGGTCCGCACGCTTAACGTTCGATGACGATTTGTATTATGAGTTATGTGATTTGATGACCGAAGTTTGTTTGGAGTTTCGATGAGATTGGCGACATGACGAGGAGTCTCGAAATGGTCGATAGGTAAAGATCAATATATTGGAAGGCTATATTCGGAGATCGGAAAGGTTCCGAGTGATTCGGGTATTTATCGGAGTACCGGGGAGTTACGGGAATTCGTCGGGAGAAGTAATGGGCCTTATTGGGCTTTAGTGGGGAGAGGGGAGAAGGGCCAAGAGGTGGCGCGCGCCTCCCCCCCTGCCCAAACCGAATTGGACAAGGGGTGGGGCGCGGCCCCCCTTTCCTTCTCCTTCTCCCTCCCCTTCCTTCTTCTCCTACTCCTACTAGGAAAGGTGGAATCCTACTCCTAGTGGGAGTAGGACTCCACCCTTGGGCGCGCCATAGGAGGGCCGGCCCTCTCCTCCTTTATATACGTGGCCAATGGGCACCCCAAAGACACACAAGTTGATTTCATCCGTGTGCGGTGCCCCTCCCCACAGATACACACCTCGGTCATATCGTTGTAGTGCTTAGGCGAAGCCCTGCACCGGTAGCTTCATCATCACCGTCACCACGCCGTCGTGCTGACGAAACTCTCCCGTGACGCTCAACTAGATCAAGATCTCGTGGGACGTCATCGAGCTGAACGTGTGCTGAACGCGGAGGTGCCGTACATTCGGTGCTTGGATCGGTTCGATCGCGAAGACGTTTGACTACATCAACCGCGTCACTAGACGCTTCCGCTTTTGGTCTACGAGGGTACATAGACACACTCTCCCCTCTCATTGATATGCATCCAGTAGATAGATCTTGCGTGATCGTAGGATTTTTTTTGAAATACTATGTTCCCCAACTATGGCATCATGAGCCAGGTCTATGCGTAGATGATATGCACGAGTAGAACACAATGAGTTGTGGGCGATAATAGTCATATTGCTTACCAGCATGTCATACTTTGATTCGGCGGTATTGTTGGATGAAGCGGCCCGGACTGACATTACGCGTACGCTTACGCGAGACTGGTTCTACCGACGTGCTTCGCACATAGGTGGCTGACGGGTGTCAGTTTCTCCAACTTTAGTTGAATCAAGTGTGGCTGCGCCCAGTCCTTGTGAAGGTTAAAACAACACACTTGACGAAAAATTGTTGTGGTTATTGTATGTGTAGGTAAGAATGGTTCTTGCTAAGCCCGTAGCAGCCATGTAAAACTTGCAACAACAAATTAGAGGACGTCTAACTTGTTTTTGCAGGGCATGTTGTGATGTGATATGGTCAAGACATGATGAGTTATACGTTATTGTATGAGATGATCATGTTTTGTAAAGTTATCGGCAACCGGCAGGAGTCTTATGGTTGTCTCTTTATTGTATGAATGGCAAAGGCCATGTAATTGCTTTACTTTATCACTATGAGTTAGCGATAGTAATAGTAGCAATAGTTGGCGAGACGACCATGACACTACGATGAAGATCATGGTGTCTAGCCGATGACGATGGAGATCATGATGATGCTTTGGAGATGGAGATCAAAAGCACAAGATGATGATGGCCATATCATGTCACATATTTTTATTGCATGTGATGTTTATCTTATTATGCTTCTTATTTTGCTTAGTACGGCGGTAGCATTATAAGATGATCCCTTACAAAATTTCAAGGTACAAGTATTCTCCCTGAGTATGCACCATTGCGAAAGTTCGTCGTGCCGAGACACCACCTGATGATCGGGTGTGATAAGCTCTACGTTCAAATACAACGGGTGTAAGACAGTTTTGCACATGTAGAATACTCGGGTTAAACTTGACGAGCCTAGCATGTACAGACATGGCCTCGGAACACTGGAGACCGAAAGGTTGAGCGTGAGTCATATAGTAGATATGATCAACATAACATGTTCACCATTGAAAACTACTCCATCTCATGTGATGATCAGACATTGTTTAGTTGATTTGGATCACGTGATCATTTAGATGACTAGAGGGATGTCTATCTAAGTGGGAGTTCTTTAGTAATATGATTAATTGAACTTTAATTTATCATGAACTTAGTCCTGGTAGTACTAGCATATCTATGTTGTAGATCAATAGCTCGCGATATAGCTCCCCGTTTATTTTTATATGTTCCTAGAGAAATATAAGTTGAAAGATGATAGTAGCAATGATGCGGACTTGTTCCGTGATCTGAGGATTTTCCTCATTGCTGCACAGAAGTATTATGTCCTTGATGCACCGCTAGGTGACAGATCTATTGCAGGAGCAGATGCAAATGCTATGAACGTTTGGCAAAGCTCAATATGATGTCTACTTAATAGTTTAGTGCACCATGCTTTACGGCTTAGAACCGGGACTTCAAAAACGTTTGAATGCCATGGAGCATATAAGATGTTCCAAGAGTTGGAATTAGTATTTAATACGCATGCCCGTGTCGAGAGGTATGAGACCTCTGACAGTACTTTGCCTATAAGATGGAGGAGAATAGCTCAACCAGTGAGCATGTGCTCAGATTGTCTGGGTACTACAATTGCTTGAATCAAGTGGGAGTTAATCTTCCAGATAAGATAGTAATTGACAAAGTTCTCTATTCACTATCACCAAGTTAGTAGAACTTCGTGATGAACTATAATATGCAAGGGATGACGAAAGTAATTCCCGATCTCTTCGCGATGCTGAAATAGGCGAAGGTAGAAATCAAGAAAGAGCATCAAGTGTTGATGGTTAACAAGACCACTTGTTTCAAGTAAAGGGCAAAGGGATAGAAGGGGAACTTCAAGAAGAATGACAAGCAAGTTGTCACTACCGTGAAGAAACCCAAAGCTAAACTCAAGCCTGAAACTAAGTGCTTCTACTGCAAAGGAAATGGTCACTCGAAGTGGAACTGCCCTAGATACTTGGCGGATAAGAAGGATGGCAAAGTGAACAAAGGTATATTTGATATACAGGTTATTGATGTGTGATTTACTAGTGTTCATAGCAACCCCTGGGTATTTGATACCGGTTCAGTTGCAAAAATTGGTAACTCGAAACGTGAGTTGCAGAATGAACAGAGACTAGTTAAAGGTGAAGTGACGATGTGTGTTGGAAGTGGTTCCAAGATTGATATGATCATCATCGCACACTCCCTATACTTTCGGGATTAGTGTAGAACCTAAATTGTTATTTGGCATTTGCGTTGAGCATGAATATGATTTGATCATGTTTGTTGCAATACGGTTATTCATTTAAAGTCATAGAATAATTGTTATTCTGTTTACATGAATAAAACCTTCGATGGTCATACACCCAATAAAAATAGTTTGTTGGATCTCGATCGTAGTAATACACATATTCATAATATTGAAGCCAAAAGATGCAAAGTTGATAATGATAGTGCAACTTATTTGTGGGACTGCCGTTTAGGTCTTATTGGTGTAAAGCACATGAAGAAACTCCATGCTGGTGGGCTTTTGGAATCACTTGATTATGAATCACTTGGTGCTTACGAACCATGCCTCATGGGCAAGATGACTAAAACTCCGTTCTCCGGAACAATGGACCGAGCAACTGACTTGTTGGAAATCATACATACTGATGTATGCAGACCAATGAGTGTTGAGGCTAGCGGCGGGTATCGTTCTTTTCCGGCCTTCACAGATGATTTGAGCAGATATGTGTATATATACTTGATGAAACACAAGTCTGAAACATTTGAAAAGTTCAAAGAGATTCAGAGTGAAGTGGAGAATCATCGTAACAAGAAAATAAAAGTTTCCACAATCTGATCGCGGAGGCGAATATTTGAAGTTACGAGTTTGGCCTTCATTTAAAACAATGTGAAATAGTTTCACGACTCACGCCACCTGGAACACCACAGCGTAATGGTGTGTTCGAACGTCGTAACCGCACTTTATTAGATATGGTGCGATCTATGATGACTCTTATCGATTTATTACTATCGTTTTGGGGTTATGCATTAGAGACAACTGCATTCACGTTAAATAGGGCACCATCTAAATCCGTTGAGACGACACCATATGAACCGTGGTTTAGCAAGAAACCTAAGCTGTCGTTTGTTAATGTTTGGGGCAGCGATGCTTATGTGAAAAAGTTTCAACCTGATAAGCACGAACCCAAATCGGAGAAATGTGTCTTCATAGGATACTCAAAGGAAACTGTTGGGTACACCTTCTATCACAGATCCAAAGGCAAGATATTCGTTGCTAAAAATGGACACTTTCTAGAGAAGGAGTTTCTCTCGAAAGAGGTGAGTGGGAGGAAAAGTAGAACTTGATGACGTAATTGTACCTTTTCCCAAATTGGAAAGTAGCACATCACAGAAACTAGTTCCAGTGATTCCTGCACCAGTTAGCGAGAAAGCTAATGATGATGATCATGAAACTTCGGATCTAGTTACTACTAAACCTCGTAGGTCAACCAGAGTACATTTCGCACTAGAGTGGTACGGCAACCCAGTTCTGGAAGTCATGTTAGTAGACCACGATGAACCTACGAACTATGAGGAAGTGATGATGAGCCCAGATTCCGCAAAATGGCTTGAGGCCATGAAATCTGAGATGGGATCCATGTATGAGAACCAAGTGTGGACTTTGGTTGACTTGCCCGATGATCGGCAAGCCATTGAAAATAAATGGATCTTTAAGAGGAAGACTGACGCCGATGGTAATGTTACTGTCTACAAAGCTCGACTTGTTGCGAAAGGTTTTCGACAAGTTCAAGGTGTTGACTATGATGAGATTTTCTCACTCGTAGTGATGCTTAGGTCTGTCCGAATCATGTTAGCAATTGCCGCATTTTATGAAATCTGGCAAAGGGATAACAATATTGCGTTCTTTAATGGATTTATTAAAGAAGAGTTGTATATGATGCAACCAGAAGGTTTTGTCAATCGTAAAGGTACTGACAAAATGTGCAAGCTCCAACGATCCATCTATGGACTGGTGCAAGCATCTCGGAGTTGGAATATACGCTTTGATAAGTTGATCAAAGCATAGAGTTCTATACAGACTTGCGGTGAAGCCTGTATTTACAAGAAAGTGAGTGGGAGCACTACAACCTTTCTGATAAGTATATGTGAATGACATATTGTCGCTCGGAAATGATGTAGAATTTTCTGGAAAGCATAAACGAGTGTTTGAAAGGAGTTTTTCAAAGAAAGACATCGGTGAAGCTGCTTACATACTGTACATCAAGATCTATAGAGATAGATCAAGAGGCTTGATAAGTGTTTTCAATGAGTACATACCTTGACAAGTTTTTGAAGTAGTTCAAAATGGAACAGTCAAAGAAAGAGTTCTTTCCTGGGTTGCAAGGTGTGAAGTTGAGTAAGACTCAAAGCCCGACCACAACAAAAGATAGAAAGAGAATGAAAGTCATTCCCTATGCCTCAGCCATAGGTTCTATAAAGTATGTCATGCTGTATACCAGACCTATTGTATGGCCTACCCTGAGTTGGCAAGGGGGTACAATTTTGATCTAGGAGTAGCTCACCGGACAACGGTCAAAATTATCCTTAGAGGACTAAGGAAATATTTCTTGGTTATGGTGGTGATAAAGAGTTTGTCGTAAAGAGTTATGTCGATGCAAGCTTTGACACCGATCTGGATGACTCTAAGTATCAATCTGGATGCGTATTGAAAGTGGGAGCAATTAGCTAGAGTAGCTCCATGCTGAGCATTGTAGACATAGAAATTTGCAAAATACATACAGATCTGAATGTGGCAGACCCATTGACTAAACCTCTCTCACAAGCAAAACATGATCACACCTTAGTACTCTTTGGGTGTTAATCACATGGCGATGTGAACTAGATTATTGACTCTAGTAAACCTTTTAGGTATTCGTCACATGAGGATGTGAACTATTGGTGTTAAATCACATAGGTGATGTGAACTAGATTATTGACTCTAGTGCAAGTGGGAGACTGACGGAAATATGCCCTAGAGGCAATAATAAAGTTATTATTTATTTCATTATATCATGATAAATTTTTATTATTCATGCTAGAATTGTATTAACCGGAAACTTAATACATGTGTGAATACATAGACAAAACAGAGTGTCCCTAGTATGCCTCTACTAGACTAGCTCATTGATCAAAGATGGTTATGTTTCCTAGCCATAGACATGAGTTGTCATTTGATCAATGGGATCACATCATTAGCAGAATGATGTGATGGACAAGACCCATCCATTATCTTAGCAACTTGATCGTTTAGTTTTACTGCTATTGCTTTCTTCATGACTTATACATGTTCCTATGACTATGAGATTATGCAACCCCCGAACACCGGAGGAACACCTTGTGTGCTATCAAACGTCACAACGTAACTGGGTGATTATCAAGATGCTCTACAGGTGTCTCCGATGGTGTTTGTTGAGTTGGCATAGATCGAGATTAGGATTTGTCACTCCGATTGTCGGTGAGGTATCTCGGGGCACTCTCGGTAATGCACATCACTATAAGCCTTGCAAGCAATGTGACTAATGAGTTAGTTGCGGTATGATGCATTACAGAATGAGTAAAGAGACTTGCCGGTAATGATATTGAACTAGGTATTGAGATACCGACGATCGAATCTCGGGCAAGTAACATACCGATGACAAAGGGAACAACGTATGTTGTTATGCGGTTTGACCGATAAAGATCTTCATAGGATATGTAGGAGCCAATATGAGCATCCAGGTTCTGCTATTGGTTATTGACCAGAGATGTGTCTCGGTCATGTCTACATAGTTCTCGAACCCGTAGGGTCCGCACGCTTAATGTTCGATGACGATTTGTATTATGAGTTATGTGATTTGATGACCGAAGTTTGTTCGGAGTCCTGGATGAGGTCGGGGACATGACGAGGAGTATCAAAATGGTTGAGAGGTAGAGATCGATATATTGGAAGGGTATATTCGGACATCAGAAAGGTTCTGAGTGATTCGGGTATTTTTCGGAGTACCGGGGAGTTACGAGAATTCGCCGGGAGAAGTAACGGGCCTTATTGGGCTTTAGTGGAGAGAGGGGAGAAGGGCCAAGAGGTGGCACGTGCCTCCTCCCTGCCCAAACCGAATTGGACAAGGGGTGGGGCGCGGCCCCCCTTTCCTTCTCCTTCTCCCTCCCCTTCCTTCTTCCCGTACTCCTACTAGGAAAGGTGGAATCCTACTCCTAGTGGGAGTAGGACTCCACCCTTGGGCGCGCCATAGGAGGGCCGACCCTCTCCTCCTCTCCTCCTTTATATACGTGGCCAATGGGCACCCCAAAGACACACAAGTTGATTTCATCCGTGTGCGGTGCCCCTCCCCACAGATACACACCTCGGTCATATCGTTGCAGTGCTTAGGCGAAGCCCTGCACCAGTAGCTTCATCATCATCGTCACCACGCTGTCGTGTTGACAAAACTCTCCTGTGATGCTTAACCGGATCAAGAGCTCGTGGGACGTCATCGAGCTGAACGTGTGCCGAACGCGGAGGTGACGTACGTTCGGTGCTTGGATCGGTTGGATCGCGAAGACGTTCGACTACATCAACCGCGTCACTAGACGCTTCCGCTTTCGGTCTACGAGGGTACATAGACACCCCCTCCCGTCTCGTTGATATGCATCTAGTAGATAGATCTTGCGTGATCGTAGGATTTTTTTTTTTGAAATACTATGTTCCCCAACACTATCATGCCCTCTTAGGTTGAACCGTGTTTGAATGCTTTGGCATAGTGCCTCACTAGGCGTATATGAAGCTCAAGATGTTGGGCCCAAAAGGTGTCATTACCATATGCGGGAATGTTCAGCAGTCTCTTAAGACTAAGGATCATTAGTTGTATGATTTCACCAAGTAGTTATTGGAAAAAAACTGAAATAAGGGTGATTTATCCCATCAAGTTGTCAACCTCTTCTCTCCAATCAATACTAAAGATGTGGAAGACTTATAATCATATTTCTTTAGAAGAAATATTTAGCATACAGTAGAATTTAACATTCAAAGCAATTTCAATAAAAACACAATAATAGGGCACTCATCTAAACTTCAATGACTCGTCAAATATAAGATTCTTCCCTCTATCAAAGGAAGCATGACTGTCCACTTTTATTCAAACTAAATAAAAGATCTTAATTAAAATTTAACTAAATAAGGATAAGGGATACAAAGGGCTTCCAAATCCCCCCGAGCTTAACATGGTAAGCCGGTTGGATTCATTTAGCCTCCTTTTGATAATACCAGTGTTCTTCTCAGGATGGGGTTTGGTGACGCCGGTGAGTGCATCAATCATGAGCTTGTTGGCAACCTCCAAGTCAGGCCAGTGATGCGAGAATGGTAGATGCGTAGTGTCTCATCTTAGTTGGCGATGATTCTCAGGCTTTTACTTAGTGCCTCGTGATTCTTGGCGGCGAGCACCACCTCCATCTCCCTGATTTTTTTAGTCCAAACTTTAGTTTTAACCTTAGAGCTATTAGCATGTACCTCAGGCTAAGCAGAAGGTGAAGGGTTGGTGGCGCACCTCTTCCTTCGGGGTTCCACTATGATGCGTGCGTCGATGGTGTGCATTCTACGCGCCTTGGGGTCGATCTCCTGGTGCTCTCCCATCAGCTCATGGGTATTGTAGTTGCTAAAACCGCACTTACCCATGATGATTGGAGTGTGTCAGCCCAGTGGGAACCAAGGTACCATGGGCCACCTGCCTACAGCCCATGAAGGCCCCCCTGGCCCAACTCAAGAGGTGGCCCAACAGCGGGCGCCACGAAGACAGCAACCTCACGAGGGCCTTACCCCGTGAGGGGCTTCCCAACGAAGGATTTAATCAAGTACCACCACGAGCTACAGGCAGCCTCACAAGGCCTCCCTCGTGAGGCAACACCCCGCGAGGCCTCCTGAGGAGTCCTCACGACGTGGATCGCACGCCCACCACATGGGTGACGTTGCCGCGATAGGTGATGGCAGCAGGGCCATGCCAGCGTGTGCGGACGGGGTAGTTTCACCTTTGGTGATAAGGGAGCAGTTGGGCCTGCCTGCCCCCAAAGCAAGTCTCAAAGCCTTCCGCTTTGGTGAAAGAAGACCAGGACAATGATGCGGCAGGATGGAGGTCATCGTGGAACCCCGGCAGGACGAAGGTCATCATGGAGCCCTCTGCATGTAATGGGTAACCACTTTACCAGGCGAAGACGACCTTTTATCAAGATAAGCACCGGTGCATGTCCCCTTTCAAATTTCCGCCTGTGGTTGCCCTTTCCCACTCATATTTTCAGGGAAGAGGTCTGAGGCACCTATAAAAGGGGCAGTGCTACCACTATAGAAAGGGGTTGGTCCATTGCAGCATTGCTGACCCCCCAAGAGCTCCCGCTCACCTTGTAGCTCCAAGAGCAATAACTCCATAGGAAATCCCACCAAGCCGGAGTAGGGTTTTACACCGCACGGTGGCCCGTACCTGGGTAGCTCTCTATGTCTCTGTTGTGCCTAACTCGTAGCCTCGTAGTCATTAACCAAGTCCCCAGAGTTCGAACCAGGATTTTGGAGGATTTCCTGTAGCTCAGAATCAATTCCCCGACATTTGGTGCGCCAGGTAGGGGACTTGGTCTTCGTGCCTTCGACCTCGACATCGCCATGGCTGACGCGCGACTCTAGCGCGCTATCCGTCGGGCCACCCGAGTCTAGACCGAGCCATCATCGACAATCGCCGCAGCCGAGCCTGCGCGGCCATCGATGACGCAACACAGAAGGTGCAGGCCTCCTACGATCACCCGTTGGTCCGTCCACACCAGCAGGAGCAGGAGCCCCATGTCCGCACCGCCATCGCGACACGCCGGCTCCACACCCAATGCTACTCATGGCTTAGGAGCTACTGCGCTACCGCCCTATCGAAGAGGGGTACGATGCATGGCTCACTCGCATCACCGAGCTTATCAACGTCGCCAGGGATGCTTTGGCCCCTTCACGCTCCTTGGCGCCCCCGCCGTTGCATGGCGTGCGGGTAGGGCGCGGCTGTCCTCCTCCACCTCCCTCGGCAGATACCAACGTGGGCCATCATCATGGTGCACGTGCACCGAAGCAGTCCCATGCTTGTCCCTGTCACACGACGACAACCCAAGCTGCCAGATCATCCGACGCGCGCCACCCGATGCACGCATCCTTATCAAGAAGCAGTGTGATCGCCAGAATCGCACCCTCAAAGAAGTCACGGCGGCCGGGCGTCAGAACCACGCCGCACTAGCCAGCGGCATCGTCACCAACAGCGTGGTTGCCTGGCCTTCACCCGCGAGCTGTGCTATTTGGTGTGGCTCAACAAGTCCAAGCTCGAGCTGCCTCCACGCTACGATGGAACCACCAACCCTTCGGAGTTCCTACTGCTCTACACCGTGAGCATTCAAGCCGCAAGAGGAGACGACAAGGTGATGGCGAACTAGTTCCCCATGGCCCTCAATGACGCTGCGCGTTGATAACCCACAAGTATAGGGGATCAATTGTAGCCTTTATCGATAAGTAAGAGTGTCGAACCCAGCGAGGAGCTAAAGGTAGAATTTATATTCCCTTCAAGTTCTATCGACCACCGATACAACTCTACGCACACTTAACATTCACTTTGCCTAGAACAAGTATGAAACTCTTTTGTAGGTGTGATAGGATAGTTTGCAAGAATAAAATTACAGGTACTTAGCAAGATAAAACTAGGAGTAATTTGCAAGATAATAAAGTTAGATGTTTAGTACAAAGATTTTTGTAACACAAGAGAAGGATCTATCCCTAGGCAATGGATAACTAGAGCGGTGATCGTTATTGCAATTTTATATGAGGGAGAGGCATGAGCTATTATACTTTCCGTACTTGGATCATATGCACTTATGATTGGAACTCTAGCAAGCATCCACAACTACTAAAGATCATTAAGGTAAAACCCAACCATAGCATTAAGTAACAAGTCCTCTTTACTCCCATACGCAACAATCCCCTTACTCGGGTGTAAGCTTCTGTCACTCTAGCCACCCACCATAAACGAATCATGAACATATTGAAAAACCCAATAGCGGGAATCCCTCACGCTTGCATGACATGGAGGGCACCATAGGACAACACACAAATAAAACATACAACTCAAACCAATCACGGTCATCAATCAACCCATAGGACAAAAAAGATCTACTCAAACATCATAGGATAGCCACATATCATTGGATAATAATATATAGCGTTGAGCACCTTGTTTAAGTAGATATTATAGTGGGGAGAAGAGGTGTTACACCGCTGCATAGAGGGGGGGGGGAGTTGGTGTTGACGGTGGCGAGGTTGTTGGTACAGATCACCGTCACGATCCTTGCCCCGGCGGCACTCTGGCGCCACCAGGAGAGATGGGAGAGAGCCCCCCTCCTCCTTCTTCTTCCTTGGTGTGACGCTCGAAGACCGATGTCCCAGAAGATTCCAGATGTTCCGGGTTCTCCCGTGTGTTTCATTTGTGATTGTGTTATTTATTTTGCATTGCATCATGTCATCATGCCATCATGACTTTAATTCTGCAACTCAACCAAATAAATTGTTCGGATCTTCGGTCCATTTAAATTGAGGGATACTCACTATGGTGACTTCTCTTTATAACATATAAAAGCCTCTCAATATTATTAGGGAGCTATATTAAATTATTCCATTTGTTTGGAATTCACCACAACAAACTTGCATTTTAAATCCCGTTCGATTCCAAGATATTCAAATCCTTAATCTTATCCTTTTTGCTTCATTTTCCTTTCGGTAAATAAGAGAAGGAAAATCATTGTTTTCCTCCTCTTCTTTTAATCTAGCCTCCTGACCTTTTTTCCCTCCACCGAGATGGCCCAATGCCATCTTCCACCTAAAGCCCACCTAAGGCCTCCTGGCCCAGCTAACCGAACCCTAGCCCCGACCACATCTCTCCTCGTTCTTCCCCACGCCGCCGTCTCGCACCTCTTTCCCCCGCACACGAGCCTTCGCTCGATCTCCCTCGCTCGGTCCCTCTCCTCCTTCGTTTTCCCTCACGCCGCCAAGTACCTCGAGCAGCTTGCCTCGACTCCCTCCTGCTCGAGCCTCTGCCTCAGCTCCCCGACGCCGTCTCCAGCGCATCGCGCCTCCCCTCCCTCCGATCGGCACGCCGCCGCCAAAGGACGCCCTGTCGTCGTGCATCCGCCGCCCACGCGCCGAGCGCCGGCCTCACCTCCTCTAGGGCCACCCCGTGCCTGGCCTCCATGGACGCGCCCGCGCCCGTCTGCTCGGACGTCCCGTCGCGTCTCCAGGGCCGCCGGGCACGGCCGCCGCCACCAGCGCCTGGCCGCCGCCTTCTCCCGCCTTCTCCACCTCCCATCGGTGCCGCCCTGCACCTCTACCGCGGAGCCCGTTGTCCTCCGGATCCAGGACCCATGCTGGGACCCGACGAAGGAGTCGTCGGAGCAGCGTCCTCGTCTTCCTGCCGCGGCCGCAGCTCTTCGGGAGGTCCTCATCCCCGAGCTCCTGCTGCTCCAGCGTCGCCGCTGGCCGCCCCTTGTCTCCAACTCCGCCCATGCTGTGCTGCTGTTTCGCCCGATGCCTTCCTCCCTTGGCGCCGCGATTTCCTGGCCGCAGCTCGCCGGGGCGACCCCTAGGTGCCTTTGCCGTCGCCGGGCTTCGTGCTTCCATTTTTGTTGTTGTTTTGTTTTGTTGATGCCAAAGCCACGGTTACAAGATCTGTGCCCGGATCACCATGTTCGTGTCCGTGTGTTCGCCAAGTTCTTTGAAGCTGAACGTGTACGACTACATGTTTGACCACCGAGACCGATGCCCCAAGGACGCTGAGAACGACTACACGACGACACTTTCGAGTACCTCTTCTACCATCTATGGAATCGCCAAGTTCGACCACATGAAGATACTTCAAGTACCACGACGACCGTTGTTCGCCAAGTACCCCTACGGCAAGTACCACGAAGGCCCCGAACGAACTCGAACCGTGTACCCCTACGTCAATGACTACTTCGATGACGACCTCGTGAACAACTACTTCCTCTACGACCCGTGTACCACTACTTCCACTACGAACTCGAACCGCTTCGAGAACGAACGCTTCGAATGTATACCCCGAGTCGAATGCCGATGTGCTGAACGAATGCTTGTTGTGTTGTATGTGATGTATCGAATGTTTGCTCGTGTCCGTTGTGCCCTCGTTTGCCTTGGCGGCAACCCGTGGGAACCCGGTGACGGGATCACCCCACCTTTCATCTTGTTCGACTCGCTCACGCCACCTTTTCTTTTGCTCCGGTCTCTCAACGAGTTACGGGAACCGAGATGTTGACGTTGCATCATTTTCGGATCGTTGCCGTGGCACCCTTTCCTTCCACCACGGTGACAATACTTCATATCTCTTCCTGTTAACTTTTACTAAAATTGCATAAAACTTGATCATGTCATCCGCATCATGTTAACAACTTTAAAATGTGTGAATTGTTGTTTGCTTAGAATTGCTAAACATGCATATGGGGATTTCCGGAATTGTTGTTGTAGTTTCCGGCCTCATTTAAACTTGTTGCCATGTATTGCATCATATGTAGACTTGTCATGCATCATACCTTGCCATGTATTGCATCATATAGACTTGTGTTGTTTTCTGTGCTTCCTACCTTGCCATGTAATGCTTCCTGTATAGACTTGTCATGCATCATACCTTGCCATGTATTGCATCATATGGACTTGTGTTGTTTTCTGTGCTTCCTACCTTGCCATGTTGTGCTTCCTGTATAGACTTGTTGTGCTCCCTATGTAGACTTGTGTTGCATCATACTTGTTTGAGCACATTGTCATGTCTCGTGTGGTGTGTTTACCGTGTTGCTTGTTTCTTTCCGGTTTGCTTCCCTCGTTAGCTTCGGGTTCGTTCCGGAGTTGTGAGGTTTGTTCGACTACTTCATGGACTTGTTCTTCTCCTTCGCGGAATCCCAGGCAAGATGACCATACCCTTGGATACCTTTACTACCATTGCCATGCTTAGTTGTCTCGATGCTATCGTTACATGTCGCGCTACCCATCATTATTGTCAGCCTCTCCTTGTTGCCATGAAACCTCTAACCTTTGAAACCTTCCTAGCAAAACCCATTGTTTGGCTATGTTACCCGCTTGCTCAGCCCCTCTTATAGCGTTGTTAGTTGCAGGTGAAGATGAAGATCGTTCCAGGAGGGAACTTGTTGGTGGAATATCACAATATCTATTATTATTATTATTAACACACCTATATACTGGGCATGGGTGGAAGGCTTGGCCTTTTGCTCGATGTTTTGTTCCACTCATGCCACCTTAGGCGCCGATAAACCGGCATTATGTTCCTTGATTTTTGCGTTCCTTACACGATGGGTATATGGGGACCCCTTGACACTTTGTCTTTGAATAAAACTCCTCCAGCAAGGCCCAACATTGGTTTTAATTTGCCTCATAATAACTTAATTAATTAATTAAATTGCATAAGGGGGACGCTCCTTGGAGATTCTTTTCTACATAGCAGGGGGCAGTGCTGATGGTGTTGGTCCCAAACGGGGAGTATGCGGGGCCACCTTGGGGAAACCCGAGGGCTAGTTTTACTCGTATAATCGCCCATCCGGACGTGGCCTAAGACGAGATACGCGCGGCTACTATCAGGGTGTCGGCACGACAGGAGGTCTTGCTGGACTTGTTTTACCATTGTCGAAATGTCTTGTGCACCGGGATGCCGAGCCTGATCGGATTTCCCTAAGATAAGGGGTGATGATATTATATTTATCACTTCACCTGATCGTGAGAGCTTGTGATGGGCTAAGTTGGGACACCCCTGCAGGGTTATGATCTTTCGAAAGCCGTGCCCGCGGTTATGTGGCAGATTGGAATTTGTTAATGTCCGGTTGTAGAAAACTTGACACATGATCCAAAGTAAAACACACAACTGTGTGAGTAACCTTGACTGTCTCTTTTCAATTTGAGAAGCGAACACGGTGGGGTTATGATTGACTCGTAGGTAGTTCAGGATCTTTAGCGATCACTACTAGTTTGCGACCGTTTGCGTAGATGCTCATCTTATTCTTGTACTCGTAAGTTAGCCACCATATTTGCTTAGCCGCTGCTGCAACCTCACCACTACCCTTCTCCATACCCAAAAAGCTTTGCTAGTCTTGATACCCATGGTTATGGGATTCCTGAGTCCTTGTGACTCACAGATACTACAACACCAGATGCAGGTTCAGCCGAGAATGATGCAGGAGCTGGTTCAAGTACTTCACTGGGAGCTCGATGAAGAGAGTGGCCGTTTGTATGTGACGTGTTTCGACGATCATTAGTGGTTTCTACTAGGGGCGATTCGGACCTGTGGCTTTATGTTTTTGGTATCTTTCTTTTGGATCTTCGCCCGTAGTCGGGTTGTGATGTTTTGGGATGTTGTTATGCTTATGTAATGTATTGTGTGACGTCGCGAGTGTAAGCCAACTATCCTTTTGCATTTTCATCCCTATTTTTACATGAGTCGTGCAAAGATACCAAACTTGAGATCATTCCAGAATGGGCTTATACCTTTAAGTCGTGCCCCGCCACATAGGAGGTATAGTCCCATCCTGGACATTACAAGTTGGTATCAGAGCCTTCTCCGACCTAGAAGCCCCCACTGATTGATCGAATCGTTGACGGTTGAGTCTAGGCACACACTTAAATTGTTTTGAGTCCTATATATATATATCGGAGAGTAGGATTTCTTTTGCTCCTCATCTCTTTTCACTCTGGTGAGTACTCCTGACGATTACTTATCTCTTCTACTCTAAAAAAATTCACCAATTTTTTTTAGGTTCACGCGAGTATTGTTTGGATTGTTCCGATGTCTTTGTGACGAGAACATTGTTCTCGATGCCTCCTATCATTTAGGGGTTGTGGCAGTGTCCCGAGGAGTTGAGCTCCGAGGTGTTGTCGTCACAAATATATCACGGCAGTTGTGGAATACTTAAGACGGCCGACATCAAAAACTCTCCTATGCGGTTAGTGGCAAGATAACCCCGACATCACCCAGTACTGGGGAGGTAGTTCGGGAGTATTGCCATAGCTTGTATAGCAGATGCGTTTCGAAGGTCCGAGGTAAACGGTTTCCGGAAATAACTGGTTATGTGTTGAAGGATGGATACAGCTGGATGTAGGATTAGAGTTGAGTGCGCGGTGCTTCCCCTGTATCCCCAACACCTGATTGCATAACTAGAAACTTTCGAAAATTAATAGGTGGGTCATCCAGTAGTTCGTAGGCATTCTTCCAACGAATGCATGATATGGAGTTCGGGGTTCTACATTGAGTGAAGTGGTTTTATGGGCGTTGTTCCGATCGGGAGTTGCATCTTAAAGGGTCCTTGGCTATGCTGATCCGGGGATTGCAAAACCCTTTCGTAACACGTTCCATGAGCTTTCAGCACGAATATGTGGGATGAAGCTTCTATCTTGTATTTGTTCTATCTGCTCCTTGTTGATTTTATTTACCTTTTGTTCTCCCAAGTGGCTTCTCGACAAGTTGATGTACCTACGGAATTCATTCGTTCAATTCTCTGTTCGAATGATATTGTGAAGATAATGTTGCAACATATCTATCCTTTGTTTTTGTTTTGATTCTGGTATTCGAGTTGCTTCGATGTCAAATGTTGATTCCATACCTTTCCTAATGGGTGTTCTCATATTTCTATGGGAGTGCTAATTCATCCCAAGTGGCTTCTTGACCATCGAGATTTTCATGTTAATCCTTTTCAACCGGTGTGCCTTCTCTTCAAGTTATTCCATACGGACGCCGTTGAGAAATCTGACGATTTGTGTGTTTCATTCATCCCAAGTTGTCTTTGTTTCCCCGCCCTCCCTCCCTTCTTCTCGGAGCCAGATATCTCAAATCAAGTATCCATTTTATTCATGTGAGGTTCTTCATTCTATTCCTTCCATGTTCTTATCCGGTGATTTATCGTGAAGATGCTCAAGAGTTCAAGTTCATCCTTCTTAATTCCAATATTCTTCTCCGGTGGACTAAATCTAAGCTTCCGTATTGATCATATCTGTGCCTCTTGTTTCACATGTTTTCCAATGTGGAAATTTCTTATCCGAAGTCTCTCTTGCTTATTCAGCTCTCTAATTCTTATCCGGAGTGTTCAAGATGTCTCAAAAGATTCGTGTTTCCATTCTTAATCCGTTCAAGCTATTTTGAGGATTGCTATCTTATTCAAGCCATTTATTTCAACCGGTGCAATACCTCTTAAGCAATCTTTTTCAACGGTGATTTTCTTTGAGTGGGCCCTAACCCACAGGTCTTTTTCCAGGATCTTACCTGACTCTTTTAATTTTTATGGAGTTATACTCAAATTCTTTTCAAAGTGTGACGTAAGAATGATTTCCATCGGTCACATGCCTTCTCCAAGATTGTTTCCAATTATTCTCATCTTTAGCTCTACCTTCCATCTTTTTATTCTTACGGAGTATCTCGCAATTCTTCAAGGTGTTTCTCCTTGTCATTCTCAATAGTTGAAGACCCGAAGACGAGTTCCTCTTGAATCCTTATCCGTTCTTCCAAGATTCGTGGTTCTAGCTTCATGCCATTCTCTTTATTGTTCCGATTGTGAGGAATTCTTTTTATACCCGTCCGAAGCATTTCATGAATTCTTTCCATTGTGATCCTCCGAAGGCCAACATTTCAGAATATTCTTCGTTCTCAGTTTTCAACTTCGTCCTCCAACTATTCTTAATCGATGTCTCTTCGTTCGTCTCCATATTTTTTACGGTGGTTCTTTCAAGATTACTCTTCCGTTGTTATCATATTAATTCATTTGTTCTTTTCATAATCCTACCGGTGCTTTGTTGAATATTTATCCAAGGTTGTACTAGATCTGTCTTTAATTCTTTGCAACGAGAATAAGTAGTATGCCAAATCCATTGCTTGTCGTCAATTTAAATTGATGAAGGATATGCATAACATAATTCTTATTCTTATTTCTTCCAAGTGGATTAATCCCTTTGTTTAGAGTTTATTCAGGAGGAATAAATCCTAGGTTTCAAGTTGTTCATGACGAATAAACTCTTGGTTCGAAATGATCCATCCTTCTTTTCCGAAGGTCCAAGCTATATTAATTATCTCGTCGCGAAGCTCCATCTAATCATTGCGAGGCTCAAATCTTAATCTTTTCATCCTACACTTCTCATCCTTTTGTTACCGGAGTTCTCTTGGTGGTTCTTCATGATTTAATTCATCCTCGAGGTCTTCGTCAAGATTATTGTTGGAGCTCAAGCATTCTTCATCATGCATTCCGAAGTGCAATCCATTCTACCTTATCTTTCAGATGGTGTTATGTCATTCTTCACAATTCCTTCATGAATTATGATTCACGAGTTATCAAGAATGAGATATTTAAAACCATCATTTTCCTTGTTTAGGAGATCTTTTCAACCCTTCAATTATTCGTTGGAGTTATCTTGGGTATAATTCACCTAAAAGCTTTCCCTGAGAATTGTTGCTATTATGGTGCTTATAAATGACCCAAGTTCTTCATTAATCATTCCGGTGAAATAAGTTTATCGTCTCCTTGTTGATCTCAATCCAATCAAATGTTTTCGTAAGTGGCTGGTTGTCACCTCTTAATTTTGAGATGTTTTCCATAAGCCCACATCAAGCTTATTCTTTCGTTGTTGAATTTCCAACAACTCTGGTCAATCCATCTTTGTAAAGATGCTCTTTCAAATTCATTTGTGGGAGAAGTTGTCATTTTCTTCTCCGTTCTTTTCTTTCCACCGACCTAGCATATATTCTTTCATTCCGGAGGCATTGTGATGTTGATCTCTCCTAACCATCATCTCGTTTTTATCGAGATCATGTTCTTTCCTTGTTTATCTATTTATCAGGAGTGTCGTGACCTCCATTCTAATTCTCTCATCTTATCAAGTTTTGCCTCTCTTTCAACCGGAGTGCTTTCTGAAGCCTTCCTTACCCCTTGTGCCATTCTTTCAATGTCCCGGAGGCTGTGTGTTGTTGTTTACATCAAGTATCATCCCAACTTGGCAAGTTCATGTTCAATTCCTTACATTTTCAGTCGGAGTGCTGTCCGAATCATGTCATTCTTATTCCTTGGCTATACCATTGCGGTTTCATATTCTTTTGGTTCGTAAGCTCTTGTTTCATGTCTTTCAACCTACAAGGTTCTCATAATGTTCCTTGTTCCTCTTTTCTACAGAGTGTTTTCATCTTCGTTCGTCTCCATTGTATTCTTTATTCAAGATTGTTCAACCTCTCAAGGTTCAAGGTTTCACTCGTTTGTCGAAGAAGCAACTTTGTTTTACCTCTTCCTCTTCCGTTTTTTTTACCCGGTGCCATCTCTAGGATCTCGGGTCGAGATCCTCTGTTAGTGTGGGAGAGTTGTGACGCCCGAAGACCGACGTCCCAGAAGATTCCAGATGTTCCGGGTTCTCCCGTGTGTTTCACTTGTGCTTGTGTTATTTATTTTGCATTGCATCATGTCATCATGCCATCAAGACTTTAATTCTGCAACTCAACCAAATAAATTGTTCGGATCTTCGGTCCATTTAAATTGAGGGATACTCACTATGGTGACTTCTCTTTATAACATATAAAAGCCTCTCAATATTATTAGGGAGCTATATTAAATTATTCCATTTGTTTGGAATTCACCACAACAAACTTGCATTTTAAATCCCGTTCGATTCCAAGATATTCAAATCCTTAATCTTATCCTTTTTGCTTCATTTTCCTTTCGGTAAATAAGAGAAGGAAAATCATTGTTTTCCTCCTCTTCTTTTAATCTAGCCTCCAGACCTTTTTTTCCCTCCATCGAGATGGCCCAATGCCATCTTCCACCTAAAGCCCACCTAAGGCCTCCTGGCCCAGCTAACCGAACCCTAGCCTCGAGCACATCTCTCCTCGTTCTTCCCCACGCCGCCGTCTCGCACCTCTTTCCCCCGCACACGAGCCTTCGCTCGGTCCCTCTCCTCCTTCATTTTCCCTCGCGCCACCAAGTACCTCGAGCAGCTTGCCTCGACTCCCTCCTGCTCGAGCCTCTGCCTCAGCTCCCCTGCGCCGTCTCCAGCGCGTCGCGCCTCCCCTCCCTCCGTTCGGCACGCCGCCGCCGAAGGCCGCCCTGTTGTTGTGCATCCGCCGCCCACGCGCCGAACGCCGGCCTCGCCTCCTCCAGGGCCACCCCGTGCCGGGCCTCCATGGACGCGCCCACGCCCGTCTGCTCGGACGTCCCGTCGCGTCTCAAGGGCCGTCGGGCACGGCCGTCGCCACCAGCGCTTGGCCGCCGCCTTCTCCGCCTCCCATCGGTGCCGCCCTGCACCTCTGCCGCGGAGCCCGTTGTCCTCCCGATCCAGGACCCATGCTGGGACCCCGACGAAGGAGTCGTCGGAGCAGCGTCCTCGTCTTCCTGCCGCGGCCGCCGCTCTCCGGGAGGTCCTCGTCCCCGAGCTCCTGCTGCTCCAGCGTCGCCGTTGGCCGCCCCTTGTCGCCCACTCCGCCCATGTTGTGCTGCTGCTTCGCCCGACGCCTTCCTCCCTTGGCGCCGTGATTTCCTGGGCACAGCTCGCCGGGGCGACCCCGAGGTGCCTTTGCTGTCGCCGGGCTTCGTGCTTCCGTTTTTGTTGTTGTTTTGTTTTGTTGATGCCAAAGCCACGGTTACAAGATCTGTGCCCGGATCACCATGTTCGTGTCCGTGTGTTCGCCAAGTTCCTTGAAGCTGAACGTGTACGACTACATGTTTGACCACCGAGACCGATGCCCCAAGGACGCTGAGAACGACTACACGGCGACACTTTCGAGTACCTCTTCTACCATCTATGGAATCGCCAAGTTCGACCACATGAAGATACTTCAAGTACCACGACGACCGTTGTTCGCCAAGTACCCCTACGGCAAGTACCACGAAGGCCCCGAACGAACTCGAACCGTGTACCCCTACGTCAACGACTACTTCGATGACGACCTCGTGAACAACTACTTCCTCTACGACCCGTGTACCACTACTTCCACTACGAACTCGAACCGCTTCGAGAACGAACGCTTCGAAGGTATACCCTGAGTCGAATGCCGATGTGCTGAACGAATGCTTGTTGTGTTGTATGCGATGTATCGAATGTTTGCTCGTGTCCGTTGTGCCCTCATTTGCCTTGGCGGCAACCCGTGGGAACCCGGTGACGGGATCACCCCACCTTTCATCTTGTTCGACTCGCTCACGCCACCTTTTCTTTTGCTCCGGTCTCTCAACGAGTTACCGGAACCGAGATGTTGCCGTTGCATCATTTTCGGATCGTTGCCGTGGCACCCTTTCCTTCCACCACTGTGACAATACTTCATATCTCTTCATGTTAACTTTTACTAAAATTGCATAAAACTTGATCATGTCATCCGCATCATGTTAACAACTTTAAAATGTGTGAATTGTTGTTTGCTTAGAATTGCTAAACATGCATATGGGGATTTCCGGAATTGTTGTTGTAGTTTCCGGCCTCATTTAAACTTGTTGCCATGTATTGCATCATATGTAGACTTGTCATGCATCATACCTTGCCATGTATTGCATCATATAGACTTGTGTTGTTTTCTGTGCTTCCTACCTTGCCATGTAATGCTTCCTGTATAGACTTGTCATGCATCATACCTTGCCATGTATTGCATCATATAGACTTGTGTTGTTTTCTGTGCTTCCTACCTTGCCATGTTGTGCTTCCTGTATAGACTTATTGTGCTCCCTATGTAGACTTGTGTTGCATCATACTTGTTTGAGCACATTGTCATGTCTCGTGTGGTGTGTTTACCGTGTTGCTTGTTTCTTTCCGGTTTGCTTCCCTCGTTAGCTTCGGGTTCGTTCCGGAGTTGTGAGGTTTGTTCGACTACTTCATGGACTTGTTCTTCTCCTTCGCGGAATCCCAGGCAAGATGACCATACCCTTGGATACCTTTACTACCATTGCCATGCTTAGTTGTCTCGATGCTATCGTTACATGTCGCGCTACCCATCATTATTGTCAGCCTCTCCTTGTTGCCATGAAACCTCTAACCTTTGAAACCTTCCTAGCAAAACCCATTGTTTGGCTATGTTACCCGCTTGCTCAGCCCCTCTTATAGCGTTGTTAGTTGCAGGTGAAGATGAAGATCGATCCAGGAGGGAACTTGTTGGTGGAATATCACAATATCTATTATTATTATTAACACACCTATATACTGGGCATGGGTGGAAGGCTTGGCCTTTTGCTCGGTGTTTTGTTCCACTCATGCCACCTTAGGCGCCGATAAACCGGCATTATGTTCCTTGATTTTTGCGTTCCTTACACGATGGGTATATGGGGACCCCTTGACACTTTGTCTTTGAATAAAACTCCTCCAGCAAGGCCCAACATTGGTTTTAATTTGCCTCATAATAACTTAATTAATTAATTAAATTGCATAAGGGGGACGCTCCTTGGAGATTCTTTTCTACATAGCAGGGGGGCAGTGCTGATGGTGTTGGTCCCAAACGGGGAGTATGCGGGGCCACCTTGGGGAAATCCGAGGGCTGGTTTTACTCGTATAATCACCCATCCGAACGTGGCCTGAGACGAGATACGCGCGGCTACTATCAGGGTGTCGGCACACCGGGAGGTCTTGCTGGACTTGTTTTACAATTGTCGAAATGTCTTGTGCACCGGGATGCCGAGCCTGATCGGATTTCCCTAAGATAAGGGGTGATGATATTATATTTATCACTTCACCTGATCATGAGAGCTTGTGATGGGCTAAGTTGGGACACCCCTGCAGGGTTATGATCTTTCGAAAGCCGTGCCCGCGGTTATGTGGCAGTTTGGAATTTGTTAATGTCCGGTTGTAGAAAACTTGACACAGGATCCAAAGTAAAACACACAACTGTGTGAGTAACCTTGACTGTCTCTTTTCAATTTGAGAAGCGAACATGGTGGGGTTATGATTGACTCGTAGGTAGTTCAGGATCTTTAGCGATCACTACTAGTTTGCGACCGTTTGCGTAGATGCTCATCTTATTCTTGTACTCGTAAGTTAGCCACCATATTTGCTTAGCCGTTGCTGCAACCTCACCACTACCCTTCTCCATACCCAAAAAGCTTTGCTAGTCATGATACCCATGGTTATGGGATTGCTGAGTCCTCGTGACTCATAGATACTACAACACCAGATGCAGGTTCAGCCGAGAATGATGCAGGAGCTGGTTCAAGTACTTCACTGGGAGCTCGATGAAGAGAGTGGCCGTTTGTATGTGACGTGTTTCGACGATCAGTAGTGGTTTCTACTAGGGGCGATTCGGACCTGTGGCTTTATGTTTTTGGTATCTTTCTTTTGGATCTTCGCCCGTAGTCGGGTTGTGATGTTTTGGGATGTTGTTATGCTTATGTAATGTATTGTGTGACGTGGCGAGTGTAAGCCAACTATCCTTTTGCATTTTCATCCCTATTTTTACATGAGTCGTGCAAAGATACCAAACTTGAGATCATTCCAGAATGGGCTTATACCTTTAAGTCGTTCCTCGACACGTAGGAGGTATAGTCCCATCCTGGGCATTACACTTGGCCTGCTCCCTAGATGGGAGGAAGCTTTCCCCTCTCGTCCATGGTCTCCATGGAGGCGGATTGGATCTCTCTCTGTTTCTCTTCTGTTTTGCGGACCGCTTTTGTAGCCTTTCATCGTTTCTTAAATATCCGGAAATCCGTAACTCTGATCGGGCTGAAATTTAGAGGAGATTTTATCCAGATGTTAGCTTCCTTGCGGCTGAAGGACACCCCCAACCAACGTACGAGGTGTCCACAAGACCTAGGAGAGCGCCCTATGAGCTTGTGGGGCATGTGGACCACCTCTCATGCTGATTCTTCTTCCCAAAAATCACATATATTTCAAAAAAATTATATTTTTTTATCGTGTTTGGACTTCGTTTGATATGGATATCCTGTGAACCAAAGACATGCAACAAACATGAACTGGCACTGAGCACTAGATCAATATGTTAGTCCCCAAAAAAATCTTGCCAAAAGTATGCGAAAGTTGTAGGATATTGGCATGAAACAATCATAAATTCTAGATACACTGCTCGTCCTCGTGTAGGAAAATGAGAAAAAAGATAATTTTTGATGTTGAATGCTACCTAACATAATCTTGATCATATAATATAATCATGGGATGAATATTAAGACACGAGTGATTCAAAGCAATAGTCTATAATTCGATATAAAGACAATAATACTCAGTCATCCCAACAAACAATCATGTCTTTCAAAATATCAATGCTAACGAACGTTATCCCTAGCCTATTATGCCCAGTCATTAATCCATTCATGAAACACACTCAATATTAGCTACACCCAACGTACAAGTATGACGATAGTGCCCTCCAGTCGGTGCTTATAAGAGAAGATGGAGACTCAAAATAAAAATAAAAATTGCATAAAAGTAAAATAGATAGGCCCTTCGCACAGGGAAGCGGAGATCACAGAGGTGCCAGAGCTCAAGGTTTAAAATAGAGAGATAAAATTATTTTGAGAGGCATGCTTTTCCTGTTAACATCATGACTGAGAGTTCCTAACATCCTCCATGCTAGGCACATTATAGGTGGTTCCCAAACAGAAAATAAATTTCATTTCCTTTCCACCATCCTTTCACAATCCATGGCTAGCCGTATCCACGGGTGCCTTCCAAAATTTTCACTTTCCAAGGTGTTTATTATTATTTTGATTCATTGTGGGATTGGGCATCCCTTTTATATCCCACTTTCTTGTGCAATGCCAAGTGAATAAACACTCATCTTGAGAATAACCCGCCTAGCATGAAAGATATTAGCCACCCGCTGTCACTTCATGAGCGGTACATGCATACAAAACGAAAACTTATTTTGAATGTTTAGAGTTGGCACATACAAATTTACTTGGGACGACATGTAAATAGCGCTTATAGGTAGATCTAGTGGACTCATTTGGCACAACATTGGGTTTAAGGAATTGGATGCACAAGCAGTATTATCGCTTAGTACAAGTGGAGGGTAGCAAGTAGATTGAAAAGCAACCATCCGGAAAATGAAAATGGTCATAAACATGCATTGTTAGTAACTAACACTAAATAATGCACCATAAGTAACATTGATAGTAATGAAAATAGATTGAGAAGCTCCGATTTGCAAGAAGCTTATACCAAAACTTGTCCCGATTCGGCCAAAAAATTTACCACAGCATGTTAGTGCCATGTCATGACATCAAGCCAATTTTCATGATTTTCAAGCATGTTTTGGATTTACTATATTTTAAAAACCAAGTTTCTCGATGTTTCCAGCCGAGCAACAACGCCCAGATGTTTGAATTCATTCCCATTTTTTCTTGGGACCTAGAAATTCACCCAAGGACATATAAATGATTTTTCAACCAACTTTGGCACATTGGAGCATGTGCTTGTAGTTCAAATTTGAATTATGCACATTAAATTCCTATAAACTCAATTAATGTATAAAAAAGTCCAAACAAACCCGGAATAATTCCCAAATTTAGCGTGGAACTCCTATTGGTCTGTGTTGCCTTTGCAAAAAAAAAAAAATCAAGGCGGGAAAAGGCAACGTATGTCGTTTTGCACACGGAGGTGGCACATTCCCTCTCAGAACCACGAGCCTTCTTGAGAGAAGCTCCGATTTGCAAGAATCTTATACCAAAACTTGTCCCAATTCGGCCAAAAATATCACCACTACATGTTGGCGCCATGTCATGACACCATGCCAAGTTTCATGATTTTCAAGCATATTTTGGATTTGCATGAATGTAAAAACCAAGCTTCTCAATGTTTTCGGTCGAGCCACGGCGCCCAGATGTTTGAGTTTCATTCCCATTTCTTGCATAGACCTAGAAATTCACCCAAGGACACATAAATGATTTTCAACCAACTTTGGCGCACTGGAGCATGTGCTTGTAGTTCAAATTTAAATTATGCACATTAAATGGTTACAAAACTCAATTAATGTATAAAAAGGCCAAATGAACCCGGAATAATTCCCAAATTCAGCACGAAACTCCTATTGGCCTATGTTGCTTTTGTAAAAAATTAAGGCTGGGAAAGGCAATGTATGTCGTTTCGCACACATAGGTGACACGTTCCCTCTCGGAACCACGATCCTTCTTGAGAGAAGCTCCTATTTACAAGAAGCTTATCCCAAAACTTGTCCCAATTTGGACATTTTTATTTACCAGAGCATGTTGGTGCCATGTCATGACACCATGCCAAGTATGATGATTTTCAGGCAAGTTTTGGATTTATAGGAATTTAAAAACCAAGTTTCTCCATGTTTTCGGCCGAACCACGACACCCAGATGTTTGAATTCCATTCCCATTTCTTGCATGGGACCTAGAAATTCACCCAAGGACTCACATGTGATTTTTCAACAAACTTTGGTGCACTTGAGCATGTGCTTGTTGTTCAAATTTGAATTATGCACATTAAATACGTAGATACTCAATTAATGTATAAAAAAGGCAAAACGAACACGGAATAATTCCAGATTTTAACACGACACTCATATAGTTGCATGTTCAGTGCAGATAAATGTTCTAGCAATTCAAACACCGTCCTTTCCCCACGTAACACCATTTTGTGTTTCATATCAGAATGAAAAAAAGCAGGTACACCACAAATAGTTTACTAGCAAGAATCGCGTGGGATGCGATATAAAATATCTTGGCGCACCCTCTTGTCCAGCTTACGCAGGAAGCTTCATCGTCTTCAGTCCACCGCCCGCACTTGAACCACACTTGCATGCTAGTTTCTCACGGCACCAAGCAAATTTTTCTGCCACCGCGGAAATATCTAGCTTCCCACCGCCTCCCCCAGACGAAAAGCCAAATTCTAACTTTTCCTCCTTTCTTTCCAAGTTCAAACCTTCACTTCTATTTACTGGCAGCGCCACCTCCTCGCTGGCGACACTTCTTCTTGCAGCGCCGCCTCCTCACCGGCGACCCTTCTTCTTGCTGCGCGGCCTCGTCAATATGGTCAGGTAATCCACACCCCACCCCCATCATCCTCTTCCTATTGGGGATCATTGCAGAAAATCAAAAAAAAATCCTACGCATCACCAAGATCTATCCATGGAGATTACTAGCAACGAGAGGGGAGTGCATCTTCATACCTTTGAAGATCGCGATGCGGAAGCGTTGCAAGAACACGGTTGGTGGAGTCGTACACGAAGCGATTCAGATCGCAGTCAAATCCGATCTAAGCGCCGAACAATGGCGCCTCCGCGTTCAACACACGTGCAGCCTGGTGACGTCTCCCACACCTTGATCTAGCAAGGGGAGAGGGAGAGGTTGGAGAAGACTCCGTCCAGCAGCAACACGATGGCATGGTGGTGGTGGAGGAGCGTGGCACTCCAGCAGGGCTTCACCAAGCACTGCGGGAGACGGGGATGGAGAGGGGTAGGGCTGAGCCAAGAGAGAGGGAGACTCATGCATCTAGCAGCCCCCAAACCCCCACTATATATAGGGGTGGGAGGGGCTGCGCCCCCATATAGGGTTCCCCCCTAGGGGTGGCGGCAGCCCCAGATCCCATCTGGGGGGTGGCCAGGAGGGGGAGAGATGGGGGCGCCCCTAGGGTGGGCCTTAAGGCCCATCTGCACCTAGGGTCTGCCCCCTCTCCTCTCCCCTGTGCCCTGGGCCTTGGTGGGAGGTGCACCAGCCCACCTAGGGGCTGGTCCCTTCCCACACTTGGCCCACGCAGGCCTCTGGGCTGGTGGCCCCTCCCAGTGGACCCCCGGATCCCTTCTGGTGGTCCCGATATGTTACCGATAACGCCCAGAACAATTCCGATGACAAAAACGGGACTTCCCATATATAAATATTTACCTCCGGACCATTCTGGAACTCCTCGTGACTATCGGGATCTCATCCGGGACACCGAACAACATTCGGTAACCATGTACTACATTCCCTATAACCCTAGCGTCATCGAACCTTAAGTGTGTAGACCCTACGGGTTCGAGAACCATGTAGTCATGACCGAGACATATCTTCGGCCAATAACCAACAGCTGGATCTGGATACCCATGTTGGCTCCCACATGTTCCATGATGATCTCATCGGATGAACCACGATGTCAAGGATTAAATCAATCCCGTATACGATTCCCTTTGTCTAGCAGTATAGTACTTGCCCGAGATTCGATTGTCGGTATACCGATACCTTGTTCAATCTCGTTACGGCAAGTCTCTTTACCCGTTACGTAACACATTATCCCGTGACCAACCCCTTAGTCACATTGAGCTCATTACGATAATGTCTTACCGAGTGGGCCCAGAGATACCTCTCCTTCATACGGAGTGACAAATCCCAGTCTCGATTTGTGCCAACCCAACAGATACTTTCGGGGATACCCGTAGTGTACCTTTATGGCCACCCAATTATGTTGTGACATTTGGCACACCCAAAGTATTCCTACGGTATCCGGGAGTTGCACAATCTCATGGTCTAAGGAAAGGATTGTCGGATTCAGGGCTCCGCAAAACCCGATAAGTTCGAACACAGGGGCGTGAACCAAGATCTCTCCCACTCACGTCTACCTAGCGCCTCGCTCTCGTCTCTGTGGAAGGATTCAATCAAACAATAGACAAAACACACAAGAGTTTATCCAGGTTCGGGCCACCTTGTGGTGTAAGACCCTACTTCCTGCTTTGGTGGATTAGCCTCGGGTGAGCGGGGATATGAGCTAGTACAATGGTTCCTGAGCTCAGGAGGTGAGCTCGGGAGGGTCAGGAGGCAAGTGTTCTTTCTCCTTGCATGGTGTCTGAGTGTATGAGTTGATCCTTCACAGTGGGAATCCTAGCTACTTATATAGGCGGCCACGGTCCTCTTCCCCCGAAATGTTTAGGCAGGAAGGGATCCCACAACGGCCATTTTTGAGCGGGAACACAAGGACGTTCTTATCCTGACAAAAGTGGTCTTCGCCTGCAAAAGGATCAGGCGGTGATGCAGTGGTAGGCTCGACGGTGACATCCTCCTTATCGTCCTTGCGATCTTCGGTCTTGTTGCACCAAAGGGGAAGCCTTTGCCCCGCTCCTTGGGAACCAACGGCTGCGCTGTCCCCTTTGCACCAAAATGGCAACTGCGCCGCTGGCGGACGCTGGCACCCACTGGTGCGTCAATGCTGACATCACTGCCTCCTCCTGAGGCAGGCTTGGCCTTGGATTCTCCGCCCCTCCGGAGCACCTTGCTGAGGCCGCTCCTGAGGAGGTCTTGACATCGTTCTCCTCACGAGGCTTAGCCCCCTCGCGAGGGTCTTGGACAGCTGGTCGATCAGCTGGGCCATAGCAGGCCGCTTGTAGGAGCGGGTCGCGGCCCGTAGACAGGCAAGTCTGGGTACCCTGGTTCCCAGGACGCCGATAGTAGCCCCCGGGCCCAAGGCGTGCGCGGAGTTGGCTTCAAGGTGAAGCCTTGGTTGAGGACGAAGCGCCGCGGGCCCCAAAAGGCTGTGGGCCAGGCTGGCATGTGACGGTTGGATGGGACACGAGCGACCCCGCTCCCCACACCATCTTGGCAACCATGCATCTTGACAAAAGGGAGCCTTCTCCGCTAGGGGAGTTATCGCCCTCTTTCGTTCCTGCTCAGATTCCTTCCCCTTACGCCTCCTGCCTTCCTGCGTCCTCCGCTCCCTCAACCATGGCGAAGAGGAACAAGAGTGTCGCGCCGGCATCTGGATCTGCTTCTTCCCTTGATGCGGCGCTTGAGGAGTGCTCCATTACCAGGGAGGAGGACTACTCAGAGGTCCAACCTTTCCTGTCGAGCACCCACAATGAGCACGGCCCGACGCAAAACTGGGTCGGATCCACCATGGCGCGGACCTTGTCGAAGTCATGCTACCCCTTATTCCTCCACATCATCTCCGTGGGGCTCGTGCCCCCCTTCTCCGAGTTCTTCTACGCCATCCTGGAACATTACCAGGTGCACGCTCTCCACATCCAGCCTCGCTCCATCTTCGTCCTGTCGCTCTTCGCCTTTTACTGTGAGGCGCTCGTGGGGGTGAGGCCGACCGTCGTCCTCTTCCGCCACTTCTTCTCCATGCGCCGGTACAACGATGGCCCGTGCTCGGGCTGTGTTTCCTTTGTCTTCCAGTGCCAGGGCTGTCGACTGATGACAGCCGGGAAGAAGATAGAGTCCCACCAGAAGAGGTGGGTCTACCTGGACGCCCAGCGCGTCCATCCTTTGCTAGAGCCACGCGAAGCTCACCGACCCCCTTGACGGGCCTGTCCTGGCAAAGATTGAGGCCAACCTGAGCTCGAGGCTCGAAGGGGGCCAGATCGTGAAGGAGTTCTTGAGGCAGCGTCTGGCTCCGCTGCAGACTCACTCGCGCCCCATGTGGGAGCTGATGGGCGACGACGACAGGCTCCGGCTGCACCCAGGGGTGCTGTCCGAGGACGATCTGGACTTCACCTCGAGAGCTCTCCTAGGGATGGTTCCGGAGGATCTCCCCGGGGCCTACCTGCTGCTGTACAGCCGCCCTGAGAAGGCCGAGCTGTTGAAGGCTGTGCCGGATTTTGGTGCGCCTGCGGGCGCTCCGCCCACGTTCGACGTGTCTTCTGGTGCTGACGAGAGCGACGAGGGGGGCTCGGAGGATACCCTGGATGACGAGGGGAACTCCTCCGAGGCATTCGCCGGAGTAATGACACCAGGCGCAGGTGCCGCCGGACGGTCCCAGGCGACCACTCCATGCCGATCCGGATGCGCTGCGTCCGGGGGAAGCAAGATGGCGACTCCGTCGAAGATTACCGTGCCAGCGAACCTGGCGACCATGGCCGCGCCCAGGACTATGGCCTCACGCCTCTCCCAGGCCCGGGCTGTCGGTGCGCCCAGGGCGCCAGCGGCTTCTACTGACCTGCTGGTGAAGAGAAGGGTGCGCCTCGCCTCCGACGAGTAAGTGTGCAATTTTTCACTCATCCTTAGCTGTCGTATCCCTGATGCGCTCTCCCTGATGCAGCAGCCTGGGAGGTGTGATGAAGAAGGTGATGGGGGAGGTCACGCTGCGATGCCCTGCTCCTCCGGCTACTGATGCGACCTCGGGGAAGGATGCCACGGTGCTGGGTTCCCCGGTCGATGGGGCCACCGAGCGTGCGGCGATGGTGTCGCTCGAAGATGTCCCCGCCTCTAGCAAGGTTGCGGTGGCTTCTGCTCCGGCTGCTCTGGCGAGGGGGCTGGAGCCCCTGAGCCCCTGGTCGAGCAGTCGGTCTTGTCGGTGCCCGTGCGCCAGCCGGCGCAGCCTGGTCCTGATGCCTTGGAGGCTGCCTCCACTGCGCTGGTTCGTCTTCGCGCCGATCTGCAAGACGGTGACAGCCACCTTACAGAAGGGCGCCTGGGGCTAATCCGCGGGTGGCTCCGGGCAGACGAGTCTGCGCGGACCTCCTGGGATCAGGCCTTGGCGGTTGCTGCCAAGGGTCGAGAGGAAGCTGCGGCGGCCACACTGGCTCGTGATGCCGCGCGAGCCGACGCCGTGTCCTTTGAGAAGTGCTGCCTTAAGGCGGAGAGCGAGCTGGGGGCCCTCCGCGAGGAAGGCATCGGGCGCGCCCTAGAGCTCAAGAGGTTGGAGAAGGAGCTCGAGGCGCAGAAGACTAAGATGTCCCGGCTGCAACAGGAGCGGATTGCTGACCGCGCGGCCCTGGAGAAGCTGAAGGTTGAAGTTGAGCAGGCCAGGGCGACCCAAGCCGCTCGCGATCAGGAGGAGGCCCTTGCGGCCTCGGCAGCGGTGAGTCCCGATGTGACGCCCGAAGACCGACGTCCCAGAAGATTCCAGAGATTCCAGATGTTCCGGGTTCTCCCGCGTGGTTCATTTGTGCTTGTGTTATTTATTTTGCTTTGCATCATGTCATCATGCCATCATGACTTTAATTTTTCATCTCAACCTAAATAAATTGTGTGGACCTTCGGTCCATTTAAATTGAGGGAAGGATGACTTCTCTTTATAACATATCCTCCCAATATTTAGGGAGCTATATTATAAATATTCCATTTGTTTAGAATTAACCCAAGACACTTGCATATATTCCCCATGCCTTTTCTACTTCTAGTTTCACCATCAAAACCTTGTCAAAAATTCTTTTCCTGTTTATCGAGGTTACTCCAAAAACCTCAACATTTTTGGACTCTTCAAATACCCCATTCATATTCAAATCCATTGAACCATATTCAAATGAGTTTGAATTTTACTCTTGCATTCTCGCCTCTCCTATTTTTCGTGGACCGCAGACATTTTTGTGAGTCCAGGGAATTTTACCCTATGCCCAAATCTTTCTCTAAACCTCTCTTTCTTTTCATCTTCTTCTTCTTATTCTGTTAGAGTAATCTGTAGTAGTTTGGGGAGGCAGAAGAGGCCAGCCGCCGGCCTCTAAGGCCCATTTTCCCGGGAGGCCCAGCTTCCTCTCCTCCCAGCCTCCAAGCCCACGGCCCAGCCTCCCGCTCCCCTAACCCTAGCGACGACCGCTCGTTCGACCCCGTCCCTCCTCGCTTCCCCTCGCGTCGCCACAGGCCGATCCCCTCGTCCCTCTTCCCGATCCCCATCTCCCGTCCCCTGATTCCTCGATCTCCCTCTCCCCTCGAGCGCCTGCCCCTTCGCCCCCATCGATCTTTAGCGCGCCCGCTCCCTGCGCCCGATCCCGCGCAGCGTCCCCATCCCTCACCACAGCTCTAGCCCCGCCTCCCCTCGAGAGGCCTCATCCAGGCCGCCCGCGCCTGGCTGCTCCGCGCCAAGGCCGCAGCACCAGGGCCGGCCAGGAGCGTGCCGTCCGCCGCCGCGCCATGGCCCCTGCGCCTTCCCCTCCGGCCGCCTCTTTCCGTCAGCGCCGCCTCGCCCTCCCGTCGACTAGGAGCTCCAAGCCCTACTGCTGCCCCGACCTCAAGCTTCCGCTGGTCGCCAGCCTCCGCCGCGGGAGCGCCTCTACGACCGCCCCAAGCCCATCCTCCTCTCAGCTTCACTGCCGCCCGAGGACTGCAGCCACCTCCGGGAGGCTGAGCCCCGACGCGCCTCCATCTTTAGCGCCGCGCTTGCCGACCCGTGGGCAGGGCCAGGATCCGCCGTCCAGCGTCTCCTCGCTGGAGCCACCTCACCAAGCGCCGGCGACCGAGCCCTCGAGCAGTCTCCGCGCCTCTCCTCCTCGCCGTGGCCGTGACCGAGACCACCTTGGTTTGTTGCTGCTGTTTTTTTTCGCCAAGTGCCAGGATGAACATGTACATCTACAAACGAGTAACGATGGCAGCCCGAAGCACCAAGTACCTCTACATGACCCGAACGACTACTGCACAAGTTCATCTACTTCCCACGATGACCTGCAAGTACCCCTTCGGATATACCAAGTTCAACTACGCCCGACGATGCAACAAGTACCTCGACGCCCGATGTCAAGTTCGACTACAAAGAGAAACGCAAGTACCACTACCGTCGACCTCGGAGACCCTCGACGTCAAGTTCATCTTCGAAACGAGTACACCTACACGGCGACGCGTCAAGTACCACTACGTCCGGTGCCGCGGCAAGTACCTCTCCGAAACGGAATGTGAACGACTACTTCGTTGACGACCTCGTGAACAACTACTTCCTCTACGACCCGTGTACCACTACTTCCACTACGACTCGAACCCCTCCGAGAACGAACGCTTCGAAGGTATAACCCCGAGACGATGCCCGCGAATGTTGCTTGCATGTGTTGTATGAGATGTTTTCCCTTGTGTGCTCCGTGCCCGTATCATCTTTTGTCGTGCTCCTCGGTTGCCTCGTCGCCGACCCGTGGGAACCCGGTGACGGGATCACCCCACCTTTATCTTGTTTGACTTGCTCACGCCACCTTTCTTTTGCACCGGACTCTCAACGATCTACCGGAACCGAGATATTGCCGTTGCATCATTTTCGGATCGTTGCCGTGGCACCCTTTCTTTCCACCACGGTGACAAATACTCCTTATCTCTTCATGTTAACTTTTTCTAAAAATTGCATAAACTTGATCATGTCATCTGCATCATGTTAACAACATTAAAATGTGTGAATTGTTGTTGCTTAAAAATTGCTAAACATGCTCATGGGCATTTTCCGGAATTGTTGTTGTTTTCCGACCTCATTTAAAATGCCTAAATAGGTAGTTTGTTTTTGCTTCACCTCTTGCCATGTTAAAAACATTTAATCTTGTCTTTTAAATAAACGAGAGTCAACTAAATAAATAACATGTGGTGTTTCGTCAATATGCAACTCGTTGCATATTGAGCTCCACTTAACTAGTAGTTTTGTTTGTGCACATTGCCATGCCATGCATAATTAAACCGGACATGCATCATACTTGGATGTTCATCGTATGCCATGTTTATGCTTGTGTGTTTACCGTGTTGTTTGCTTCTTTCCTGTTGCTTCTCTTGTTAGCTTCGGTTTCGTTCCGGAGTTGTGAGGATTCGCTCGACTATGTTGCTCCGTCTACTTCTTGGACTTGTTCTTCTCCCTTGCGGAATCCCAGGCAAGATGATCATACCCTTGGATACCTTTACTACCATTGCCATGCTTAGTTGTCTCGATGCTATCGTTACATGTCGCGCTACCCATCTTTTATTGTCAGCCCTCTCCTTGTTGCCATGAAACCTCTAACCTTGAAACCTTCCTAGCAAAACCACTGTTTGGCTATGTCACCCGCTTACTCAGCCCCTCTTATAGCGTTGTTAGTTGCAGGTGAAGATGAAGGTTCGTTCCAGGAGGGAACTTGTTGTTGGAATATCACAATATCTATTATTATTATTAACACACCTATATACAGGGCATGGGTGGAAGGCTTCGCCTTTTGCTCGGTGTTTTGTTCCACTCATGCCACCTTAGGCGCCGATAAACCGGCATTATGTTCCTTGATTTTGCGTTCCTTACACGATGGGTATATGGGGACCCCTTGACAGTTCGACTTTGAATAAAACTCCTCCAGCAAGGCCCAACATTGGTTTTAATTTGCATCATAATAACAACTTAATTAATTAATTAAAATTGCATAGGGGGTCGCACCCTCGGGGATACTTTCTACATAGCAGGGGGGCCAGTGCTGATGGTGTTGGTCCCAAACGGGGGTTATGCGGGGCCACCACAGGGAAACTCGAGGATTGGTTTTACTCGTAGGATCACCCATCCGGTCGTGGCCTGAGACGAGATACGCGCGGCTACTATCAGGGTGTCGGCACGCCGGGAGGTCTTGCTGGACTTGTTTTACCATTGTCGAAATGTCTTGTGCACCGGGATGCCGAGCCTGATCGGATTTCCCTAATATAAGGGGTGATGATATTATATTTATCACTTCAGCTAATCGTGAGAGCTTGTGATGGCTAAGTTGGGACACCCCTGCAGGGTTATGATCTTTCGAAAGCCGTGCCCGCGGTTATGTGGCAGATTGGAATTTGTTAATGTCCGGTTGTAGAAAACTTGACAGAGGATCCAAAGTAAAACACACCACTGTGTGAGTAACCATGACTGTCTCTTTTCACTTTGAGAAGAGAACACGATGGGGTTATGTTTGACTCGTAAGTAGTTCAGGATCTTTAGCGATCACTACTAGTTGCGACCGTTTGCGTAGATGCTCATCTTACTCTTGTACTCGTAAGTTAGCCACCATATTATGCTTAGCCGTTGCTGCAACCTCACCACTTTAACTCTACCTACCCATAAAGCTTTGCTAGTCTTGATACCCATGGTTATGGGATTGTTGAGTCCTCGTGGCTCACAGATACTACAACACCAGATGCAGGTTCAGACGAGATTGATGCAGGAGCTGGTTCAAGTACTTCACTGGGAGCTCGATGAAGAGAGTGGCCGTATGCTTGTGACGTTTTCGACGATCAGTAGTGGTTTCTACTAGGGGCGATTCGGACCTGTGGCTTTATGTTTTGGTATCTTTCTTTTGGATCTTCGCCCGTAGTCGGGTTGTGATGTTTTGAATGATGTTTTGCTTATGTAATGAATTTGTGTGACGTGGCGAGAGTAAGCCAACTATCTCCTTTTGCAATTTCATCCCTCTTTTTCATGAGTCGTGCAAAGATACCAAACTTGAGATCATTCCAGAATGGGCTTATACCTTTAAGTCGTGCCTCGACACGTAGGAGGTATAGTCCCATCCTGGGCATTACACCCGAGGCCCTTGCTGCCTTTGACCTTGAGGCCCGCAAGGCGCTGCATGTCACCTACGGGGAAGGGTTCAAGGAGCCGCTGGCCGCCCCAGAGGGAGGCCCCGCCGGGCTCCTTGCTGCGCTCATGGAATCCCTGCGCGATGTTACAGCCTCAATTGGCCAGTTAGCCGACGTCGAGAGCCGTACGCTGCTTACCTTGGTCCTGACGCAGGTGTGCAGCCACCTAAGTCTTCGCGACCCTACCCTTGACCTGTCCTCGCTGTCCGGGCTCGTGACCGAAGTCATGGAGGACACGACTGCCGAGGCCCTTAGGGTGAAGGTCACGCCGCTGGTGGACGCGTTTCTCCGGGCCGCTACCATCGCAGCCGAGGAGGTGGAGACCGGTGACGACGCGCTTGGCAATGCGTCATCTGTTCTTGTTTAGTGCAAGAAGTGCGAGTGCCTCGAGGAGGCGAAAGAACCTTGCTTGAATCTGAAAAACTTGGCATTATTGTAATAGCTAGATGATTTCCATGCTTGCTTCCTTTCATGTTTGCTTAGGTGCTCTGCGTCGACAGGGCCCAACCCCACGCATACCTCGACCGCCATTGAGCGCTCCGGACGACCGGGGTTACGTAGTAACTAGACTCGCTTGAGCCCTCCGGATGACCAGTGTTACCGTAGTAACTATACTCAAGGGATGAGGGGCTACGTGGCTAGTGAGGCCCTTGGGTCACGATGCCCAAGGGTCCCTCTTGACGTTCAAGCGATCCCATTTTCGTTCTGCGTCGGTAGGGCCCAACCCCGCGCATACCTCGATCGCCATTGAACCCTCCGGATGACCGGGGTTATCGTCATAACTAGACTCAAGGGATGACGGGCTATGTGGCCAGTTAGGCCCCTGGGTCACGAAGCCTAGGGGTCCCCCTTGACGTACGAATGGCTCTCATGAAGGAGAACGGGCACCATACCTTGCCCACGAGCCTTCGCCTGGGATGGGGGCACGAGAAGGTCAGGTGTCTGGGCACCTGGTAGGGTGGCGTCTGCCAGGCATGATCTGAGCATAGCCCCCGTGCCTAGCCCCCCTCGCAACACCCATCCAAGGAGAAGTTGTGAGCGTCGTGAGGTGAAAAGCTCCTTGAGGTTGGTGCGACCACTGGGGGCCACCCTCAGTTGTTTATAACTAGTGCGGAGCATAGAGCTACCACACTTGCGCGGAGTGTGGGCATAACCGCGCCTCGGTCGTAGCGGCCAGCACGGAGCTTGGTGCTTCCACTGGTTCGTGGGCATAACCGCTCCTCGGTTGGATCTGCCAGCGCGGAGCTTGGTACTTCCACTGGACTGTGGGAGGGAGCCTCCCACCGGGAGAGACTCCGGGGCGTGTACAACCCCGTCCTGACGCGTGGCTTGCACGGTAGGACAGCCAAGGTGTATATGGGCCCTCCTTAGGACGAGCTGAACGACTCTGAGGAAGATCTCGTGAGCTTACGCATCACTCACGAGACCCTACCCTGAGGCGGGTTGCGCATGAGTCTTCTTCTGCAAAATGTGAAAAGAGAGGTGTTGTGTCGACCTGTGCCGAGTGCATCTCTAGAGGGTATCACATGAGAAGGCCGCTGCACCAGCGACCCCAGGAGGTGACATCACGGGAATGGCTCGCGAGACAGAGCTCAGCCAGTAGATTTGTCGACGCTGTAGGGACGGACCCGAGCACAGACGTCGTGCCCAGTCTTCTCATGCAACGATCCAAAAGAAAAACAACCGGCGCGCGGTTCCCGCGTGAGCAAGGCACCTGCCACGGGCCCCTACTTACCCATCCATGATTAGCCCATGCAAGAACAAGGCACCAAGGACCATGGAAGGTGACGTCACGAGAATGGCTCGCGAGACAGAGCTCAGCCCTTGGGTTTATCAACGCTGCAGGGACGGACCCAAGCACAAATGTCGTGCCAGTCCTTATTCATGGGGCGGTCGCGAGTGGGCTCACAAGGGCTCATGACCTTAGTGGCAGTGAGGATGCCGAGCATGTAGATAATGCGAATGGAAAGAAATATCTAGCCTTGATCATGCAAAAAGGGAATAACCGCGGGGGATCAGCCCCGAGCGGTCCGAGGATGATGCAGCCCGAGAGGCGCCCTCGTTTGGATACCTGAAGTGTCACCTGATACTTGTCGAAGGAGAGTTGGGGTAGCTGAAGATGTGAGCCGGGCGGGTCGCTCACGAGGATCGTCGGGCTCCTGAGGTCCAGGGGCTCTGGAGGCTCTCAGTAGTCGCGCGGGTCCGGTTCTCGCTCCGTCTGGACTACCTGCCACTGAGCCTCCCGAGCCCCCAAGGCCTGCTGCGCGAGATGCGTTGCGGGAGCCAAAGAGTGTGCAGACGTAGCTGCAGGGGAGGGCCCTCCTCCGGCCGACCGCCGTCGGCTAGAAGGGCTCTTGAGAGGTGGCTCGGTTGAGACCGGCGATGTCGACGCAGACACGGAAGCGGTCGCTTGGGCTGCGAGCAGGTGAACTTGGGGTTGTGCGGTTACGCCCACCGCGGATGAGTCTTGCGTACTGAAGTTCCTTGGTAACTTGGTCGATGAAGTCCTGAGCCCCCAGCGCTGAACGGCTCACACTGGGCTCACAAAAACGCACATCAAGATACGCTTGCAGGTGGTTCTCGAACACCTCCCTCGAGATGCCGGTCAGCCCGGAGACACTCCAGAGGAGAGCCCCCGAGCCCGTCATGAGGGGGGCGTCGAGCGCGCCTCCCTATGCGAGGGTGGATGGCGCCTCATCAACAGGCGCAGGTCCTGAGGCCAGGCCGTCGGGAGCCCCTGCGTCCTGAGGTCCGTTGACGGGTAGGTTCTTCTTCTTCTTGGGGGCGGTCTGCAGGGCGAGGACGACCCCATCCTCGTCGGAGCACTCAACCGTCGCGGTCTGGTAGGCGCGCTCTAGGGAATGCACCGCTTCCTTCTCGTCAGAGCCGATCGTGATGACTCCGCCGCTCCCGGGCATCTTGAGGACGTTGTAGCCGTGATGGGTCGCTGCCATGAACTTGGCGAGGGCAGGATACCCAAGGATGGAGTTGTACGGGAGGTGGATGTTGGCGACGTCAAAGTCGATGAGCTCGGTGTGGTAGTTGTCACGGTCACCGATGGTGACGGGGAGGCAGACCTGCCCCATCGGGAGTGTGGACCATCCGTGACTCCGTAGAATGGCTTGGTCGGGTGGAGCTAATCGTAGGGAACCTTGAGCGTCTCGAAGGTCTGGACGGAGATGACGTTGAGCCCAGCTCCGCCGTCGATGAGGGTCTCGGTCACGAGGACGTTGCTGATGGTCGGGGTGCAGAGCATTGGGAGGGCGCATGGGGCCGCAGTGCACTTGAGCTGGTCCTTGGGGTCGAAGGCGATGACTTGCTTGGTCCACCTGAGGTTGCGCGCGGTGTCAGGCCTGGGAAGCACCGCGTTCACCTCACGGGCAAACTGCTTGAAGATGCGGTGGGAAGCCGAGGCATGGGCTCCTCCCAGGATGCATGCAACCGCACGCAGCTCCTGGAAGCCCCTTGCCCCGTCTCCCTGGCGGTCATCGTCATTCCTCCTTGGTGGTGGTGGCAGCGGAGGCATGCATCCATTGCCCTGAGGGCGACCCTCACGAGGCTGGTCGCGCCAGGGGGCGTCACGAGGCTGCTCCTGCCAGTGGTCTTCACGAGCCTGCTCACGCCACCCTTGGCGCGAGTTCCTGCCATCCCAACGTCCTCCTCCTCGGCCTCCTCCACGGCCGTAGCCGCGGTTGTCGCCCTGAGCTCCTGGCAGTCGTTGGTGTTGTGGCTGTGGACATTGTGGAAGACGCAGTATGGTCGGTTGTCTCTGGGGAGGTCATCGTAGCCGCAGCCACGCTTCACTTCTGGCTCCGCTGCCAGTACAGCGGGTCCCTTGCGCTTTGATTCCTTGGCCTTGGTCTTCTTGTCGTCCGTCTCCGCCTCAGGCAGCTCCTGGAGGGAGAGGCGTCCTTCCTCCGCCCTGGTGCACTTTGCCGCGAGCTTGAACATCTCGAGGGCTGTGCACAGGTCTTCGTGAATGGCGAGCTCCTCCCTTATCCTGACGTCGTGGACGCCGTCGGAGAATGCGGAGATGATGGCCTCGTCCGAGACCCCGGGGATCCGGAGGCGCATGGTGCTGAAGCGTTGGATGTACTTTTGCAGGGTTTCTCCCGGCTGCTGCCTCACGCGGCGCAGATCAGTAGCTGCTGGGGCTTGGTCGCGGGTGCCTTGGAAGTTGGCGATGAAACGCTCGCGAAGCAGTTCCTAGGAGGAGATGTATCCCACGGGGAGGTTCTGGAGCCAGGAGCTTGCGCCGTCCTTCAGAGCCATAGGGAACCAGTTCGCCATGACCTGCTCGGTGCTGTTGGACGCCTCGATGCTCAGCTCCTAGAGTTGGAGGAACTCTGTGGGGTCTGTGGTGCCGTCGTAGCGCGGAGGCAGGTCCGGCTTGAACTTGCTGGGCTAGACGAGGCGTCGTAGCTCAGGAGCTAGGGCGCGACACCCAGCCACACTCATGATCGCATGCGTCCCCTGCGCCTGTGGTGCTGGTTCTTGAAGTGCTGGCGCCACCACCTCCTGTGGTGCGCGGTCTGGGCGGCGTGGGCCAGGAGGCCCGCGAGCCCCTGCATGAGGGTGCAGAATCACCTGGCAGCTCTCCTCGTCGCACGCGTGGGCTCTGCGAGGTTGCTCACATCGAGGGGCCTCACGCCGGGC
Organism: Secale cereale; assembly: GCA_902687465.1. NCBI lineage: Eukaryota > Viridiplantae > Streptophyta > Magnoliopsida > Poales > Poaceae > Secale > Secale cereale. Next base: position 706,736,577 of record LR738713.1, read on the forward strand.
CTCCTGGTCGGCTGGTGAAGTGGAGGTGGGGCCGGGACCCCGTGGCCTTCGTTCCCCGCCGGGGGCGACGGAGGACGTGAGGAGTGCGTTGGTGCGGGTGCTTCCCCAGTGGCGTTGACGAGCTCGGTGATGCGGTGGAGCCATTTATCGTAGAGGTTATCTGCCGGGCGGTAGCGCAAGAGCTCCCGCGCCATCAGCAACGCAGGCTGCTGGTAGACCGGCCCGCGGCGGACCAGCGAGGACGACACCGCGGCCGGCGAGGGTGAAAGTGTTGCCGTACGGCCATCTCGCCGCACGGACGGTGGCAGCGATGAGTCCTGCTGCTCGTGGATGGCCGGGTCAGTGGTGGCGTTGGCGACCGGTGAGTTGGGGCGGAGCGGTGCACCGTTGCCCGCGGGCGCCGTCTAAGCGACGTTCGCAGCGCGGCGGGCGGCGCGAGCTCGGCGTGTGTCCACCATGGTTGTGGAGCAGAGTCGACGAAGAGAACGCGACGAGGTCGTCGGAGAGGCGAGATTTCGACACACCCCCTACCTGGCGCGCCAAATGTCGGATTCAGGGCTCCGCGAAACCCGATAAGTTCGAATACAGGGGCGTGAACAAAGATCTCTCCCACTCACGTCTACCTAGCGCCTCGCTCTCATCTCGGTGGAAGGATTCAAGCAAACAACAGACAAAACACACAAAACTTTATCCAGGTTCGGGCCACCTTGTGGTGTAAGACCCTACATCCTGCTTTGGTGGATTAGCCTTGGGCGAGCGGGGATATGAGCTAGTACAATGGTTCCTGAGCTCAGGAGGTGAGCTCAGGAGGGTCAGGAGGCAAGTGTTCTTGCTCCTTGCGTGGTGGCAGAGTGTATGAGTTGATCCTTCACAGTGGGAATCCTAGCTACTTATATAGGCGGCCACGGTCCTCTTCCCCCGAAATGTTTAGGCGGGAAGGGATCCCACAACGGCCATTTTTGAGCAGGAACACAAGGATGTTCTTATCCTGACAAAAGTGGTCTTCGCCTGCAAAAGGATCAGGCGGTGACGCGGTGGTGGGCTCGACGGTGACATCCTCCTTGTCGTCCATGCGGTCTTCGGTCTTGTTGCATCGAAGGGGAAACCTTTGCCCCGCTCCTTGGGAATCAACAGCTGCTCTGTCCCCTTTGCACCAAAATGGCAACTGCGCTACGGCGGACACTGGCACCCGCTGGTGTGTCACTGCTGACATCACTGCCTCCTCCTGAGACAGGCTTGGCCTTGGATTATCCGCCCCTCCGAAGCACCTTGCTGAGGCCGCTCCCAAGGAGGTCTTGACGTCGTTCTCCTCGCGAGGCTTAGCCCCCTCGCGAGGGTCTTGGACAGCTGGTCGACCAGCTGGGCCATACCAGGTCGCTTGTAGGAGCGCGCCGCGGCCCACAGACAGGCAAGTCTGGGTACCCTGGTTCCCGGGACGCTGACAAGGATACTTGATATTGGAAAAGCTTTAGCATACGAACTACACGATCTTGTGCTAGGTTTAGGATTGGGTCTTGTCCATCACATCATTCTCCTAACGATGTGATCCCGTCATCAATGACATCCAATGTCCATGGTTAGGAAACCGTAACCATCTATTCATCAACGAGCCAGTCAACTAGAGGCTTACTAGGGACACATTGTGGTCTACATATTCACACATGCATTACTGTTTCCGGATAATACAATTAAAGCATGAACAATAGACAATTATCATGAACAAGGAAATATAATAATAACCATTTTATTATTGCCTCTAGGGCATATTTCCAACAGTCTCCCACTTGCACTAGAGTCAATAATCTAGTTACATTGTGATGAATCGAACACTCATAGAGTTCTGGTGTTGATCATGTTTTGCTCGTGGAAGAGGTTTAGTCAACGGATCTGCGACATTCAGATCCGTATGCACTTTACAAATATCTATGTCTCCATCTACACATGTAGATGCCGCCACGACGCTTTGCTTGCAACTGCACCAGCTGACTGCCCCACCATTCAAAATATACATGTATCCGGTTTGTGACTTGGAGTCATCCAGATCTGTGTCGAAGCTAGCATCGACATAACCCTTTACGACGAGCTCTTCGTCACCTCCATAAACGAGAAACATATCCTTAGTCCTTTTCAGGTTCTTCAGGATGTTCTTGACCGCTGTTCATTGTTCCATTCCGGGATCACTTTGGTACCTCCCCACCAAACTTATGGCAAGGTTCACATCAGGTCTGGTACATGACATGGCATACATAATAGAACCTATGGCTGAGGCATAGGGGATGACACTCATCTTTTCTCAATCTTCTGCCGAGGTCGGGCATTGAGCTGTGCTCAATCTCATACCTTGCAATACATGCAAGAACCCTTTCTTGGACTGATCCATATTGAACTTCTTCAATATCTTGTCAAGGTATGTGCTTTGTGAAAGACCAATGAGGTGTCTTGATCTATCTCTATAGATCTTGATGCCTAATATGTAAGCAGCTTCTCCAAGGTCCTTCATTGAAAAACATTTATTCAAGTAGGCCTTTATGCTTTCCAAGAATTCTACATCATTTCCCATCAGCAATATGCCATCCACATATAATATGAGAAATGCTATAGAGCTCCCACTCACTTTCTTGGAAATACAAGCTTCTCCCCAAGTCTGTATAAATCCAAACGCTTTGATCACCTTATCAAAGCGAATGTTCCAACTCCGAGATGCTTGCACCAGCCCACAGATGGAGCGCTGGAGCTTGCATACTTTGATAGCATTCTTAGGATCGACAAAACCTTCCGGCTGCATCATATACAGTTCTTACTTAAGGAAGCCGTTGAGGAATGCCGTTTTGACGTCCATTTGCCATATCTCATAATCATAGAATGCGGCAATTGCTAACATGATTCGGACGGACTTCAGCATCGCAAAGGGAGAGAAAGTCTCATCGTAGTCAATTCCTTGAACTTGTCGATAACCTTTAGCGACAAGCCGAGCCTTATAGATGGTCACATTGCCATCTGCATCAGTCTTCTTCTTAAAGATCCATTTATTTTCTATGGCTTGCCGATCATTGGGCAAGTCAACCAAAGTCCATACTTTGTTATCATACATGGATCCTGTCTCGGATTTCATGGCTTCAAGCCATTTGTTGGAATCCGGGCCCGCCATCGTTTCTTCATAGTTCGAAGGTTCACTGTTGTCTAACAACATGATTTCCAGGACGGGGTTGCCGTACCACTTTGGTGCGGAACGTGTCCTCGTGGACCTACGGAGTTCAGTAGTAACTTGATCTGAAGCTTCATGATCATTATCATTAGCTTCCTCTCTAGTCGGCGCAGGCACCACAGAAACATCTTCCTGCGCTGCGCTACTTTCCGGTTCGAGAGGGGTGACAATCACCTCATCGAGTTCCACTTTCCTCCCACTTACTTCTTTCGAGAGAAACTCTTTCTCCAGAAAGGATCCATTCTTGGCAACAAAGACCTTGCCTTCGAATCTTAGGTAGAAGGTATATCCAATAGTTTCCTTAGGGTATCCTATGAAGACACATTTTTCCGATTTGGGTTCGAGCTTTTCAGTTTGAAGTTTCTTGACATAAGCATCGCATCCCCAAAATTTTAGAAACGACAACTTAGGTTTCTTCCCAAACCATAGTTCATAGGGTGTAGTCTCAACGGATTTAGACGGTGCGCTATTTAAAGTGAATGCGGCAGTCTCTAAAGCATAACCCCAAAATGACAACGGTAAGTCGGAAAGAGACATCATAGATCGCACCATGTCCAACAGAGTACGATTACGACGTTCGGACATACCGTTACGCTGAGGTGTTCCAGGCGGCGTCAACTGTGAAACAATTCCACATTTCCTTAGGTGCGTGCCAAATTCGTGACTTACATACTCTCCTCCACGATCTGATCGTAAGAACTTTATTTTTCTGTCACGTTGATTCTCAACCTCATTCTAAAATTCCTTGAACTTTTCAAAGGTCTCAGACTTGTGTTTCATCAAGTAGACATACCCATATCTACTTAAGTCATCAGTGAGGGTGAGAACATAACGATAGCCACCGCGAGCTTCAACACTCATTGGACCGCACACATCGGTATGTATGATTTCCAACAAGTTGGTTGCTCGCTCCATTGTTCCGGAGAACGGAGTCTTGGTCATCTTGCCCAAAAGGCATGGTTCGCATGTGTCAAATGATTCATAATCAAGAGACTCCAAAAGTCCATCTGCATGGAGCTTCTTCATACGTTTGAAACCAATATGACCAAGGCGGCAGTGCCACAAGTATGTGGGACTATCATTATCAACCTTACATCTTTTGGCATTCACACTATGAATATGTGTATCACGTTCGAGATTCAATAAGAATAAACCATTGACCAGCGGGGCATAACCATAAAACATTTCTCTCATATAAATAGAACAACCATTATTCTCGGATTTAAATGAGTAGCCATCTCGCATTAAACGAGATCCAGATACAATGTTCATGCTCAAAGCTGGTACTAAATAACAATTATTGAGGTTTAAAACTAACCCCGAAGGTAGATGCAGAGGTAGCGTGTCGACGGCGATCACATCGACCTTGGAACCATTCCCGACGCGCATCGTCACCTCATCCTTCGCCAATCTTCGCTTATTCCACAGCTCCCGCTTTGAGTTACAAATGTGAGCAACTGCGCCGGTATCAAATACCCAGGAGCTACTACGAGCACTGGTAAGGTACACATCAATAACATGTATATCTCATATACCTTTGACGTTGCCGGCCTTCTTATCTGCTAAGTATTTGGGGCAGTTCCGCTTCTAGTGACCCGTTCCCATGTAATAAAAGCACTCAGTCTTAGGCTTGGGTCCATTCTTTGGCTTCTTCTCGGCAACTAGCATACCGGGCGCGGCAACTCCTTTGCCATCCTTCTTGAAGTTCTTCTTACCCTTGCTTTTCTTGAACTTAGTGGTTTTATTCACCATCAACACTTGATGTTCTTTCTTGATCTCCACCTCAGCTGATTTCAGCATTGAATACACCTCGAGAATGGACTTCTCCATCCCTTGCATATTGAAGTTCATCACAAAGATCTTGTAGCTAGGTGGGGGCGACTGAAGGATTATGTCAATGACCGCATCATCTGAAAGATTAATTCCCAGCTGAGACAAGCGGTTGTGCAACCCAGACATTTTGAGTATATGTTCGCTGACAGAACTATTCTCCTCCATCTTACAACTGTAGAACTTGTCGGAGACTTCATATCTCTCGACTCGGGCATGAGCTTGGAAAACCATTTTCAGCTCTTGGAACATCTCATATGCTCCGTGCTGCTCAAAACGCTTTTGGAGCCCCAATTTTAAGCTGTAAAGCATGACGCACTGAACCAGGGAGTAATCATCACTACGCGACTGCCTGGCGTTCATAACATCTTGAGTTGCTGGGAAAACGGGTGCATCACCTAGTGGTGCTTCAAGGACATATGCTTTCTTGGGAGCTATGAGGATGATCCTCATGTTACGGACCCAATCCGTATAGTTGCTACCATCGTCTTTCAGCTTGGTTTTCTCTACGAACGCGTTGAAGTTGAGGGCAACATTAGCGTGGGCCATTGGATCTACAAGACATATTGTAAAGATTTTAGACTATGTTCATGACAATTAAGTTCATCTAAACAAATTTAATGAACTCCCACTCAGATAGACATCTCTCTAGTCATCTAAGTGATACATGATCCGAATCGACTAGGCTATGTCCGATCATCACGTGAGACGGACTAGTCATCGACGGTGAACATCTTCATGTTGATCATATCTTCTATACGACTCATGTTTAACCTTTCGGCCTTCCGTGTTCCGAGGCCATGTCTGTACATGCTAGGCTCGTCAAGTCTACCCTAAGTGTATTGCGTGTGTAAATCTGGCTTACACCCGTTGTATGCGAATGTTAGGACCTATCACACCCGATCATCACATGGTGCTTCGGAACAATGAACCTTAGCAACTATGCACAGTTAGGGGGAACACAATTCTTGAAATTTTAGTGAGAGATCATCTTGTTTATGCTACCGTCGTTCTAAGCAAATAAGATGTAAAACATGATAAAGATCACATGCAATCAAATAGTGACATGATATGGCCAATATCATTTTGCTCCTTTTGATCTTCATCTTCGGGGCTCCATGATCATCATTGTCACCGGCATGACACCATGATCTCCATCATCGTGTCTGTCGGTGTCCTGGGAACCAGGGTACCCAGACTTGCCTGCCCGCGGGCCGCGACGTGCTCCTACAAGCGGCCTGGTACGGCCCAGCTGATCGACCAGTTGTCCAAGACCCTCGCGAGGGGGCCAAGCCTCGCGAAGAGAACGACGTCAAGATCTCCTCGGGAGCGGCCCCAGCAAGGCGCTCCGGAGGGGCGGAGAACCCAAGGCCAAGCCTGCCTCAGGAGGAGGTAATGATATCAGTAGTGACGCACCGGGCCAGCAGGTGCCAGTGTCCGCGAGTGGTGCAGTTGCCATTTTGGTGCAAAGGGGACACGCAGCCATTGGTTCCCAAGGAGCGGGGACAAGGTTTCCCCTTTGGTGCAACAAGACCGAAGACCGCAAGGACGAAAAGGAGGATGTCACCGTCGAGCCCACCACCGTGTCATCGCCTGATCCTTTTGCAGGCGAAGACCACTTTTGTCAGGATAAGAACGTCCTTGTGTTCGCGCTCGAAAATGGCCATTGTGGGACCCCTTGCCGCCTAAACATTTTGGGGGAAGAGGACCGTGGCCGCCTATATAAGTAGCTAGGATTCCCACCGTGAAGGATCGACTCATACACTTGGCCACCACGCAAGGAGCAAGAACACTTGCCTCTTGACCCTCCTGAGCTCACCTCCTGAGCTCAGGAACCATTGTACTAGCTCATATCCCAGCTTGCCTGAGGCTTATCCACCAAAGCAGGAAGTAGGGTCTTACACCACAAGGTGGCCCGAACCTGGATAAACTCTTGTGTGTTCTGTCTGTTGTTTGCTTGAATCCTTCCACCGAGACGAGAGCGAGGTGCTAGGTAGACGTGAGTGGGAGAGATCTTCGTTCACGCCCCTGTGTTCGAACTTAACGGGTTTTGCGGAGCCCTGAATCCGACATTTGGTGCGCTAGGTAGGGGGCATGTCGAAATCTCGCCTCTCTGACGACCTCATCACGTTCTTGACGTCGACTCTGCTCCACAACCATGCTGGACACACGCCGAGCTCGCGCCGCCCGCCGCGCCGCGAACGTTGCTCAGACGGCGCCCGCGGGTAACGGCGCACCGCTCCGCCCCAACTCGCCGGTCGCCAACGCCGCCACCGACCCGGCCGTCCACGAGCAGCAGGACTTGTCACTGCCGGCGTCCGTGCGGCGAGATGGCCGCACGACAACACCTTCACCCTCGCCGGCCACGGCGTCGTCCTTGCTGGTCCTGCGCGGGCCGGTCTACCAGCAGCCTACATTACTGATGGCGCGGGAGCTCTTGCGCTACCGCCCGGCAGATGACCTCTACTATGAGTGGCTCCACCGCATCACCGAGCTCATCAACGCCATTGGGGAAGCACCCGCACCAATGCACTCCTCACGTCCTCCGTCGCCCCCGACGGGGAACGAAGGCCACGGGGTCCCGGCCCCGCCTCCACTCCACCACGCCGGCCAGGAGGTCCGGCGCGAGGCCCCTCGATGTGAGCAACCCCGCAGAGCCCACGCGCGCGACAAGGAGAGCTGCCAGGTAATTCCGTACCTTCACGCAGGGGCTCGCGGGCCCCCTGGCCCACAGTGCCCAGACCGCGCGCCATAGGAGGTGGTGGCGCCAGCACCTCAAGAATTAGCACCACAGGCGCAAGGGGCGCCTGCGATCATGAGCGTGGTTGGGTGTGATACGACGCCTCTTCTGGCCCGGCAAGTTCACGCCGGACCTGCCTCCACGCTACGACGGCACCACCGACACCATGGAGTTCCTCCAACTCTACGAGCTAAGCATCGAGGCGTCCAACGGCACCGAGCAGGTCATGGCGAACTGGTTCCCCATGGCTCCGAAGGACGGCGCACGCTCCTGGCTCCTGAACCTCCCTGTGGGATACATCTCCTCCTGGGAAGAGCTTCACGAGCGTTTCGTCGCCAACTTCCAAGGCACCCGCGACCGAGGCCCGGCAGCTGCTGATCTGCACCGCGTGAGGCAGCAGCCGGGAGAAACCCTGCAAAAGTACATCCAACGCTGCAACACCATGCGCCTCCGGATCCCCAGGGTCTCGGATGAGGCCATCATCTCCGCGTTCTCCGACGGTGTCCGTGATGTCAGGATGAGGGAGGAGCTCGCCATTCACGAAGACCTCTGCACAGCCCTCAAGATGTTCAAGCTCGCGGCAAAGTGCGCCAGGGCGGAGGAAGGACGCCTCTCCCTCCAGGAGCTGCCTGAGGCGGAGACGGACGACAAGAAGACCAAGGCCAAGGAATCAAAGCGCAAGGGACCCGCTGTACTGGCTGCGGAGCCAGAAGTGAAGCGTGGCTGCGGCTACGATGACCTCCCAGAGACAACCTACCATACTGCGTCTTCCACAACATCCACAACCACAACACCAACGACTGCCAAGAGCTCAGGGCGATGCGCGGCGGGCGTGGCGGGCAACGCCCTGAGCGTGACAATTGCAGCTACGACCGTGGAGGAGGCCGAGGAGGAGAACGTTGGGATGTCAGGAACTCGCGCCAAGGGTGGCGTGAGCAGCCTCGTGAAGACCACTGGCAGGAGCAGCCTCGTGATGCCCCTTGGCGTGACCAGCCTCGTGAGGGTCGCCCTCAGGGCAATGGAGGCCTGCCTCCGCTGCCACCACCGCTAGGGAGGAACGACGACGACCGCGAGGGAGATGGGGCAGGGGGCTTCGAGGAGCCGCATGCGGTTGCATGCATCTTGGGAGGAGCCCATGCCCCGGCTTCCCATCGCATCTTCAAGCAGTTTGCCCGTGAGGTGAACGCGGTGCATCCTAGGCCTGACGCCGCGCGCAACCTCAGGTGGACCAAGCAAGTCACCGCCTTCGACCCCAAGGACCAGCTCAAGTGCACTGCGGCCCCACGCGCCCTCCCGATGCTCTGCACCCCGACCATCAGCAACGTCCTCGTGACCAAGACTCTCATCGACGGTGGAGCAGGGCTCAACGTCCTCTCCGTCCAGACCATCGAGATGCTCCAGGTTCCCTACGATCAGCTCCACCCGACCAAGCCATTCTACGGAGTCACGGATGGCTCCACACTCCCGATGGGGCAGGTCCGCCTCCCCGTCACCTTTGGCGACCGCGACAACTACCACATAGAGCTCATCGACTTCGACGTCGCCAACATCCACCTCCCGTACAACGCCATCCTTGGGTATCCTGCCCTCGCCAAGTTCTTGGCGGTGACCCATCACGGCTACAATGTCCTCAAGATGCCCGGGAGCGGCGGAGTCATCACGATCGCTTCCGACGAGAAGGAAGCGGTGCGTTCCCTGGAGCGCGCCTACCAGACCGCGGCGATTGAATGCTGCAATGAGGATTGAGCCATCCTCACCCTGCAGGCCACCCCCAAGAAGAAGAAGAACCTACCCGTCGGCGGACCTCAGGACACAGGGGCTCCTGACGGCCTGGCCTCAGGACCTGCGCCTGCTGACGAGGCGCCCTCCACCCTCGCATAGTAAGGCGCGCTCGACGCCCCTCTCGTGACAGGCTCGAGGGCTCTCCTCTGGAGTGTCTCCGGGCTGACGGGCATCTTGAGGGAGGTGTTCGAGCACCACCTGCAAGCGTGTCTTGACGCGCGTTTTTGTGAGCCCAATGTGAGCCGTTCAGCACTGGGGGCTCAGGACTTCATCAACCAAGTTACCGAGGAACTTCAGTACGCAAGACTCATCTACGGTGGGCATAACCGCGCAACTGCAAGTTCACCTGCTCGCAGCCCGAGCGACTGCTTCCGCGTCTGCGTCGACATCGCGGGTCTCAACATAGCCGCCTCTCAGGAGCCCTGCTGGCCGACGGCGGTCGGCCGGAGGAGGGCCCTCCCCTGCGGCTACGTCCGCACACTCTTCGGCTTCCGCAACGCAGCTGCCACGTTCCAGCACCTCACGGAGCAGACCTTGGGGGCTCGGGAGGCTCAGTGGTAGGCGGTCCAGACGGAACGAGAACCGGACCCGCGCAACCACTGAGAGCCTCCAGAGCCCCTAGGCCTCAGGAGCCTGACGATCCTCGGGAGCGACCCGCACGGCTCACGTCTTCAACTACCCCAACTCTCCTTCGACAAGTATCAGGTGACACTTCAGGTATCCAAACGAGGGTGCCTCTCGGGCTGCATCATCCTCGGACCGTTGGGGGCTGTTCCCCTGCGGTTATCTCCCTTTTTGCATGATCAAGGCTAGATGTTTCTTTCCATTCGCATTATCTACATGCTCAGCGTCCTCACCGCTACTAAGGTCATGAGCCCTTGTGAGCCCACTCGCGACCGCCCCATGATTAAGGACTGGCACGACATCCGTGCTCGGTTCCGTCCCTACAACGTCGATAAACCCAAGGGCTGAGCTCTGTCTCGCGAGTCATTCCCATGACGTCACCTCCCATGGTCCTTGGTGCCTTGTTCTTGCATGGGCTAATCATGGATGGGTAAGTAGGGGCCCGTGGCAGCTGCCTTGCTCACGCGGGAACCGCGCGCCGGTTGTTTTTCTTTTGGATCGTTGCATGAGAAGACTGGGCACGACGTCTGTGCTCGGGTCCGTCCCTACAGCGTCAACAAATCCAGTGGCTGAGCTCTGTCTCGCGAGCCATTCCCGTGACGTCACCTCCTGGGGTCGCTGGTGTTGCGGCCTTCTCATGCGATACCCTCTAGAGATGCACTCGGCACAGGTCGACACAACACCTCTCTTTTCACATTTTGCAGAAGAAGACTCAGGCGCAACCCGCCTCAGGGTAGGGTCTCGTGAGTGATGCGTAAGCTCACGAGATCTTCCTCAGAGTCGTTCAGCTCATCCTGAGGAGGGCCCATATACACCTTGGCTGTCCTACCGTGCAAGCCATGCGTCAGGACGGGGCTGTACACGCCCCGGAGTCTCTCCCGGTGGGAGGCTCCCTCCCACGGTCCAGTGGAAGTACCAAGCTCCGCACTGGCAGATCCAACCGAGGAGCGGTTATGCCCACGAACCAGTGGAAGCACCAAGCTCCGTGCTGGCCGCTACGACCGAGGCGTGGTTATGCCCACACTCCGCGCAAGTGTGGTAGCTCTATGCTCCGCACTAGTTATAAACAACTGAGGGTGGCCCCCAGTGGTCGCACCAACCTCAAGGAGCTTTTCAGCTCACGACGCTCACAACTTCTCCTTGGATGGGTGTTGCGAGGGGGGCTATGCTCAGGTCACGCCTGACAGACGCCACCCTACCAGGTGCCCAGACACCTGACTTTCTCGTGCCCCCATCCCAGGTGAAGGCTCATGGGCAAGGTATGGTGCTCGTTCTCCTTCATGAGAGTCGTTCGTACGTCAAGGGGGACCCCTGGGCTTCGTGACCCAGGGGCCTAACTGGCCACATAGCCCGTCATCCCTTGAGTCTAGTTATGACGATAACCCCGGTCATTCGGAGGGTTCAATGGTGATCGAGGTATGCGCGGGGTTGGGCCCTACCGACGCAGAATGAAAATGGGATCGCTTGAACGTCAAGGGGGACCCTTGGGCATCGTGACCCAAGGGCCTCACTAGCCACGTAGCCCCTCATCCCTTGAGTCTAGTTACTACGGTAACCCTGGTCGTCCGGAGGGCTCAAGCGAGTCTAGTCACTACGGTAACCCCGGTCATCCAGAGGGCTCAATGGCGGTCGAGGTATGCGCGGGGTTGGGCCCTGCCGACGCAGAGCACCTAAGCAAACATGAAAGGAAGCAAGCATGGAAATCATCTAGCTATTACAATAATGCCAAGTTTTTCAAATTCAAGCAAGGTTCTTACGCCTCCTCGAGGCACTCGCACTTCTCTCACTAAACAGAAACGGATCAGGCATTGCCAACCGCAGCACCACCGGTCTTCTCGTCTTCGGCTGCGATGGTAGCGGCCCGGAGAAACGCGTCCACTAGCCCCGTGACCTTTGTCCCAGGGCCTCGGGAGCGACCATCGCCACCTCTTCACGAAGGTACCCGGACGCAAAACGTTGCCTCAAGGGAAGGGCAACGGGAAATCAAGTACCACCACCACCTGGCCACAGGAATTGCTAAGATAAGTTTTCAACGTCGCACCTACTCGCATACCTACACCACCATCTACTGTAAGCACGGATTCGTTGAGGCATGAAAACCCTTCCCGATGGACCGTTGGGCAGCTGCCTGCACGCCAAGAGGGACCTCCTGGGCATCGCGCCTCGGGGGCTCCTATCGGACCCTGGACCCCTCACCTCCTGGCCTTGACCACGGCATCTTAACCTGGCATACCAGCGCAGGCTGAGGCTTGTCCCGGGAATGGGTCTCGCAGGCGTAGGGCCCTGAACTACCGCGGGAACAGAAGGAAGGGAAAGCCATGCTCTAACAGGGGTCTCATGCAGGACATAAGTTTATAACGCCAGACAATAACAAAAGTATTACAATAATTTACATGCCCTTGTGGAGCTCTCAATGATGTCCCACAGAAACTAAGCTAAGGAATACGCTCCCAAGGACGACGACGCCGAGAGGACACCGTTTCCCTCCGGCATAGGGCGGCGACTTGGCGACTCATAGCTCTCATCGGAGCTCGGGGCCGTCTCAGGGGTAGTGTAACTGCTACCAGGAGATTCGGAGATGTAGCAAATGGCGAGCGCCTCGCTGCCCTGACGGCATGGGGAATGGTCGCCGGCGAGCACATTCCCTGCACCACACGGTAGCCGCAGGCCGTCTGCCCCGAAGAATTTGAAGGTCATCACGCCCGTCATACCCAGCGCGAAATGAAGAATATGCCTCCCGGTGGGGGTGCAGGCGTGGCGCACAACACCCCAACCCCAGGTCATGAAGACCTGGCCAGAAGAAACCACCTCCACGTCGGCATGCGAAGGAGGAAGGCGACACCCCTCGTGCCTCAGCTCCATCGTCACCCGGCCGCGAGCCGGGAGCACCTCCCTCAGGAACGGAGGAAGAAGGATCCATGAATGCGGAGGGGCCCCCGCCCACACGATGAACTCGCGGGCATCATCCTCAGAATGGGATGGCAGCAGGGTACGAGGAGACGCCCGTCTCTCTGGGCGACTAATGGTGCCACCCCTGTCGCCGCCCCCGCTCCATCTGCCTGCCGCTGGAGCATACAAGGGAAGCAGAAATCCTGGTGGTGCATGCGTGCACCATGTGCGGGTGTCCGACGACCTCAGGGACGCGCTCGGGGAACTAAGGCGCCTCTTCTTCGGAGGGAGCCGCTCAGGCTCTACCATCGGGCTCTTCCCCTTCTCCGCGGCCGAGAACCTACGAATCAGCGCCATGGAAGCCCTTGGAGTAATGGAAGCAGCAGGGATCGGCCTGCGACAGTCAAGTGAGAGGCGTGGTGCCTCACTCCCTGTTTATAGGCCACGAAGACCAACCGGCGGCCACTCACGCACATCCATAATGGCCCGGCTGCCCGCGCCAAGGAGTTGTCAAATCGCACGATTGCCAAAACTGCGTGGGAAGTGGAGTCGCTCATGTCCCGTCCAACCCTCACGCGCCAGCCTGTCCCACAGTTTGTTTGGGGCCCGCGGCGCTTCGTCCTCGACTAAGGCTTCGCCCTGAAGCCAACTCCGTGCGCGCCTTGGTCCCGAGGGCTACTGTTGGCGTCCTGGGAACCAGGGTACCTAGACTTGCGTGCCTGTGGGCCGCGACGCGCTCCTACAAGCGGCCTAGTACGGCCCAGCTGATCGACCAACTGTCCAAGACCCTCGCAAGGGGGCCAAGCCTCGCGAGGAGAACGACGTTAAGACCTCCTCGGGAGCAGCCCCAGCAAGGCGCTCCGGAGGGGCGGAGAATCCAAGGCCAGGCCTGCCTCAAGAGGAGGCAGTGATGTCAGCAGTGATGCACCGCGCCAGCAGGTGCCAGCGTCCGCCAGCGGCACAGTTTCCATTTCGGTGCAAAGGGGACAGCGCAGCCGTTGGTTCCCCTTTGGTGCAAGAAGACCGAAGATCGCAAGTACGACAAGGAGGATGTCACTGTCGAGCCCACCATCGTGTCATCGCCTCATCCTTTTGCAGGCGAAGACCACTTTTGTCAGGATAAGAACGTCCTTGTGTTCCCGCTCGAAAATGGCCGTTGTGGGATCCCTTCCCGCCTAAACATTTCGAGGGAAGAGGACCATGGCCGCCTATATAAGTAGCTAGGATTCCCACTGTGAAGGATCGACTCATACACTCGGCCACCACGCAAGGAGCAAGAACACTTGCCTCCTGACCCTCCTGAGCTCAGGAACCATTGTACTAGCTCATATCCCAGTTCACCCGAGGCTAATCCACCAAAGCAAGAAGTAGGGTCTTACACCACAAGGTGGCCCGAACGTGGATAAACTCTTGTTTGTTCTATTTGTTGTTTGCTTGAATCCTTCCACCGAGACGAGAGCGAGGTGCTAGGTAGACGTGAGTGGGAGAGATCTTCGTTCACGCCCCTGTGTTCGAACTTAATGTTTTTTGCGGAGCCCTGATTCCGACAGTGTGTTCATGAAGTTGTCTCGCCAAACGTTACTTCTACTACTATGGCAAACGGTTGGCAATAAAGTAAAGTAATTACATGGCGTTTTCAATGACACGCAGGTCATACAATAAAATAAAGACAACTCCTATGGCTCCTATCGGTTGTAATACTCATCGACATGCAAGTCGTGATTCCTATTACAAGAACATGATCAATCTCATACATCATATATACAAATCATTCATCACATCCTTTTGGCCATATCACATCACACAACACATGCTGCAAGAACAAGTTAGACGTCCTCTAATTGTTGTTGCAAGTTTTTTTCATGGCTGCTATAGGTTTCTAGCAAGAACGTTTCTTACCTATGCCAAAACCACAACGTGATATGCCACTTTGTATTTACCCTTCATAAGGACCCTTTTCATCGAATCCGATCCGACTAAAGTGGGAGAGACAGACACCCGCTAGCCACCTTATGCAACTAGTGCATGTCAGTCGGTGGAACCTGTCTCACGTAAGCGTACGTGTAAGGTTGGTCCGGGCCGCTTCATCCCACGATGCTACCAAATCAAGATAAGACTAGTAGCGGCAAGTAAATTGACATGATCTACACCCACAACAATCTTGTGTTCTACTCGTGCATAGTAACTACGCATAGACCTAGCTCTGATACCAATGTTGGGGATCGTTGCAGAAAATAAAAAAAAAATCCTACGCATCACCAAGATCTATCCATGGAGATTACTAGCAGTGAGAGGGGAGTGCATCTTCATACCTTTGAAGATCGCGATGCGGAAGCGTTGCAAGAATGCGGTTGGTGGAGTCGTACACAAAGCGATTCAGATCGCGGTCGAATCCGATCTAAGCGCCGAACAACGGCGCCTCCGCGTTCAACACACGTGCAGCCCGGTGACGTCTCCCGCGCCTTGATCCAGCAAGGGGAGAGGGAGAGGTTGGGGAAGACTCCGTCCAGCAGCAGCACGATGGCGTGGTGGTGGTGGGGGAGCATGGCACTCCAGCAGGGCTTTGCCAAGCACTGCAGGAGACGAGGATGGATAGGGGTAGGGCTGCGCCAAGAGAGAGGGAGAGTCGTGCATCTGGCAGCCCCAAAACCCCCACTATATATAGGGGGAGGGGAGGGGCTGCGCCCCCATCTAGGGTTCCCCCTAGGGGTGGCGGCAGCCCCAGATCCCATCTGGGGGGCGGCCAGGAGGGGAGAGGGGGGGGGGGGCGCCCCTAGGGTGGGCCTTAAGGCCCATCTGCACCTAGGGTTTGCCCCCTCTCCTCTCCCTGCGCCCTGGGCCTTGGTGGGAGGTGCACCAGCCCACCTAGGGGTTGGTCCCTTCCCACACTTGGCCTACGCAGGCCTCTGGGGCCGGTGGCCCGTCCCGGTGGACCCCCTGAACCCTTCCAGTGGTCCCGGTACATTACCGATAACGCCTAGAACAATTCTGGTGACCAAAACGAGACTTCACATATATAAATCTTTACCTTCGGACCATTCTGGAACTCCTCATGATGTCCGGGATCTCTTACGGGACTTCGAACAACATTCGGTAACCACATACTACATTCCATATAACCCTAGCGTCATCAAACCTTAAGTGTGTAGACCCTACGGGTTCGGGAACCATGTAGTCATGACCGAGACATATCTCTGGCCAATAACTAACAACGGGATCTGCATACCCATGTTGGCTCCCACATGTTCCACGATGATCTCATCGGATGAACCACGATGTCAAGGATTCAATCAATCCCGTATACGATTCCCTTTGTCTAGCGGTATAGTACTTGCCCGAGATTTGATCGTCGGTATACCGATACCTTGTTCAATATCGTTATGGCAAGTCTCTTTACTTGTTCCGTAACACGTCATCCCGTGACCAACCCCTTAGTCATATTGAGATCATTATGATGATGTCTTACCGAATGGGCCCAGAGATACTTCTCTGTCATACGGAGTGACAAATCCCAATCTCGATTCTTGCCAACCCAACAGATACTTTTGGGGATACCCGTAGTGTACCTTTATGGCCACCCAGTTATGTTGTGACGTTTGGCACACCCAAAGTATTCCTACGGTATCCGGGATTTGCACAATCTCATGGTCTAAGGAAAGGATACTTGACATTGGAAAAGCTTTAGCATACGAACTACACGATCTTGTGCTAGGCTTAGGATTGGGTCTTGTCCATCACATCATTCTCCTAATGATGTGATCCCGTCATCAATGACATCCAATGTCCATGGTTAGGAAACCGTAACCATCTATTGATCAACGAGCCAGTCAACTAGAGGCTTACTAGGGACACGTTGTGGTCTATGTATTCACACATGCATTACTGTTTCCGGATAATACAATTAAAGCATGAACAATAGACAATTATCATGAACAAGGAAATATAATAATAACCATTTTATTATTGCCTCTAGGGCATATTTCCAACACTTCCTTCTCCATCCCACATGCCCCGACCGATGGTGTGATACCTTCCGCCCAAATCACTGCCCCATCCTCCAATTAAGCGTCGTCCAGAGTCATTTTGCTCGCAGTATAGTGAGGAGCTTAGGAGCATCTGGCAGCGGAGAAGCAAATCGCGATCGCACACGCGGATGAGGTCGCGATGGTGGCCATGCTTGCCGACCTCCAGATCTTGTAGGAGCACCTCATCTTCGAGGCCACCGTCGATGCCGCCACGCGGTTGTCTACTTTAAAATATAGTTCGTGGTGTTTTCTCGAGGCCAACGCCAGTGCCTTCTAGTGAATTGTCCCTTGTAATGTTAATATAAAATCTGATATTCTGAAATGTAATGTTCAGTTAACAGTTTGGTCCAACAATTGCTACATATCCTAGTAGTTCTCAAGCATTCTTGGTTTCGTTGACTGTCTTATCTTTGAGTATATGTTCTATTTTGAAATGTGGTGCTAAGTTAACTGTTTTGGTTCTTTTTTCTGCTATCTAGTTAACTGTTTGGTTCAATTCTACAATTTGTTATTCATTTGTTATGTCTACAATTTCGTATTGTTATGCATGTGAGAAATAAATCAAATTTGGTTGTACTCAATACACAAGAAACATTTATAATTTCTCTATTTCCAAGTTGTTTAGCATGCTTGGTTAGTTTAACTAGCTTCTCCATGCGTCTTGAGTTAATCTGTTGGATCTACAATTTTTTATTTTTCATTAACATATTCTACTGATAGTATGCCAACTCCCAGTTAACCTGATAAATATCTTCCTTATATGTGTTGCAGGGAAACAATGAGAGGCACTGAGGTTTACCTTCGAGGTTTGCTCATGCATGGTCTTTCACTAATGGCACATTATTGTGCAGTAGCAGGAATCATTCTAATATTTAGTTTTTTTACAATTTGGTCTTGCACATGTAGGTCCTGCTGTCAGAGGCTTAGACCCACTGTTCGATCCATTTGGCATATGAGGAAATGAGATGTCCATGAATATTAGTCAAGTCAAGAAACTCAGAAAGATTGTTAGGATAAAGAAACTTACGGCGAATAACAGCGAGATATTTTTTTTACACAATGAAGAAGACATCATTCAACTATAGGATGGTAATAAATCTTTTACCTTGTGTTTTCCCCTTGTGCCATGTCAAAATTTATAACAATTATTTATGCATATATTTGTTTTCAGTACTTACCAAAGCAGTTCACCGATGATTACCTCTCAAACCACCTGCATGGTCAAGAGGTGAGGAAGGTATTCATTCAACACCCATGGTACACTATTGAAGTCTTCCTCAAGAGGATGAAGGTTGGGCAAGCAAATATCCATAGCCACTTGCCTAAAGTTGCAAGGACATTCAACATCATTGAAGGCTCAATATTTGCCTTCCGCTTCTGCAGTTTCCGAGATGAGATTCATCTATATATTTACCGTGTATGACACTACTTTCCATAGGTTTTCGATTTTGCATGTGAAACTTGGTGTTGTTCTATAATGGCATAGCTAGCTATATGCCTATAGGGTGTAACTAAGTGTTTAAGCTATCTAATGTAATTTGATTATGAAATCCTAGTTGTCGTTATACGAATATGAAATATAAGGTGTGTTTTATAAGAAATGTCAATTTGATTACTAGAAGGATTATCAATAATAGGCCAATTAGCCTGCTTATTGGGGTTTTCTATTGTAGATGAGTTCTCTGACAAAACCGTGGGCGATGAACTCAAACAACCCACATAGTTTCTAGATAGTAGGTGTGTTGAATCAATTAACAATCACACACGGATTTGGCTAGAGAACTGTTTGTGCTAGGCCACCTTGCACAAACGTTTCCACATAAAAATTTGTGTGTGATATACATACGAACAGAAACGTTTTTTCTGGGATTCACTGTGTGGGATGTACATACGAACGAAAATGATTGGGCATGTATAATTGTCTTCGATGCCTCACCCAATCGCACACGAGCTCATTTTGCCCCGCGTGTGTGACCGAAGGGCCTATCCCCGACGGTTTCTGGGTCGTGTGGGAAGGACCCCCCTATCGCACACACTGACAAGGTGACGGTTTAAAACTCCGTCGCGGAAAGGGATTAAAACTGTTTGTATAGGACGTCTTTGCACGAGTGGTTGATACGTCTCCAGCGTATCTATAATTTCTGATTGTTCCATGTCATTATATTATCAATCTTGGATGTTTTATATGCATTACTATGCCATTTTATATCATTTTTGGGACTAACATATTAACCTAGTGCCAAGTGCTAGTTCGTAGTTTTTCCTTGTTTTTGTCTTTACAAAAAAATCAATACCAAACAGAGTCCAAATGAAATGAAACTTTTTGATGATTTTTCTTGGACCACAAGACACCCACGAAGCTTTGGGAGGAGGCCAGTGGACCTACGAGGAGACGACAACCTCATAGGGCGCTCCCTAGGGGGCATGCCCTATAGGCTTGTGGGCCCCTCATGGCTCTCTTAACCCTAATTATTCTTCTATAAATACCCAAGTATTCCCCGAAGACCTGTGGGCACACAAAAATACTTTTCCGCCGCCACAAGTTTCTGTCTTCATGAGATCCCATCTGGGGACCTTTTTTGGTACTTTGTCCGAGGGGGATTCGATCATGAAGGGCATCTACATCAACCTTGCTGCCCTTCCAATGATGTGTGAGTAGTTCACCACAGACCTACGGGTCCATAGCTAGTAGCTAGATGGCTTCTTCTCTCTCTTTGATCTTCAATACAATGTTCTCCTTGATGTTCTTGAAGATCTATTCGATGCAATCTTTTTTTGCGGTGTGTTTGTTAAGATCTGATGAATTGTGGGTTTATGATCAGATTATCTATGAATATTATTTGAGTCTTCTCTAAACTCTTTTATTCATGATTTATATAGCTTTGTGTTTCTCTCCGATCTATTGATTTCGTTTGGCCAACTGGATTGATTTTTCTTGCAATGGGAGAGGTGCTTTGTAATGGGTTCAATCTTGCGGTGCTCAATCCCAGTGACAGAAAGGGACATGACACATATTTGTATTATTTACATTAAGTATAAAATGATGGGGTATATTCATATTGATTGGATCTGTCCCTCTAAATCATGTCATCTTTCTTAAGGCGTTACTCTGTTCTTGTTAACTTAATACACTAGATGCATGCTGGATAGCGGTCGATGTGTGGAGTAATAGTCGTAGATGCAGGCAGGTGTTGGTTTACTTGTCTCGGACATGATGCCTATATACATGATCATTGCCTTGGATATCATCATAATTATTTGCTTTTCTATCACTTTCTCAACAGTAATTTGTTCACCCACCGTATGCTTTCTTCGAGAGAGAAGCCTCTAGTGAAAACTATGGCCCCCGGGTCTATCTTTTATCATATTGCTTACAGATCTATAAAACCAAAAAACACAAAAATACCTTCATGTAATTTATATACCTTTATTTTATTTTGCTCTTTTATTTATCTTTT
This sequence comes from Secale cereale, assembly GCA_902687465.1. Taxonomy (NCBI): domain Eukaryota; kingdom Viridiplantae; phylum Streptophyta; class Magnoliopsida; order Poales; family Poaceae; genus Secale; species Secale cereale. The sequence goes on from LR738713.1 coordinate 706,757,130, forward strand.
ATATCTATCACTATCAAATCTCATCCTTGCAAGTAACTGTGAAGGGATTGACAACCGCTTTATCGTGTTTGGTGCAAGTATTAGTTTGTTTGTGTAGGTGCAATTATTGGGGACTTGTGTGTTCCTCCTACTGGATTGATACCTTGGTTCTCAACTGACGGAAATACTTATCTCTACTTTGTTACATCACCCTTTCCTCTTCAAGGGAAAAACTAATGCAAGCTCAAGAAGTAGAAGTGGCTAGCGAGCATTTTGGAGCCATCAAAATACATTGTCCATTGCAAGTAGGTGATGTATTCGCAGGGGAGTTTGGCATCGGTCCATTCAGCCAAGAAGTCAGCCAACACCTGAGATTTAACGGCCTGGCGTGGTTTGTAGATGATTTTGAAAGGTGGTAGCTCTATGGCCCACTTGGAAATATGCCCCGTCACATCCCTATTATTGATTATGTCAATTAACGGGATGTCGGATGCCACTGTCACCGAACACTCTTGAAAGTAGTGCCGAAGTTTTCGTGACATCATGAAGACGAGGTAGGATATCTTTTGATAGTGAGGGTATCGTGACTTGCCTGGAGTTAAGACTTCAAAGATGTAATACACGGACCTTTGGACCTGGAATTTGTGACCCTCCATATCTCGCTCAACCACAAGAACTACGCTAACCACCTGGTTTATGGCCAAGATGTATAATATAATCAGTTCACAAACACCTGGTGCTGTCAGGATGGGATTGGTGGTGAGGAGAGCCTTAATGTCTTCCAGTGCCGCCCAGCCTCCTTGGTCAATTTCAATGTTTCGGTCTACTTTAATAGCATGTATAGAGGCAGGGCTTTCTCTTTGAGCCATGATATGAAGCAGTTGAAAGCACTACCAAAAACACACATCTGTGACAGTATGGCCCGAATTAGAAAAAAATTGTCATGGTTATGACACTTGTATGGCGATAATTGTGACAACAACATGTATCATCATAGATGTGGTGGGCTCCTACTTCTATGACAAAAAATCATGAAAATGGGTTTTTCCTCCTGGGCGGGCCGGAGACGCACCTCCATTACATTCTTTGGCCGTCCATGACGGAAAAAATCGTGGTACAAGCGAGGGTGGGGAAAATTTCAAGGAGTTCCCGGTTACGGTGGGTGGTCGGGGCCGAGCGATGCACTGTAGTTTGCGCGTTTCTCTCGTATAAGTATGCGTGTGTGTGCAAGGCGTTGGGCTCTAACTGAACCCAAGCAAGGTGTTCGCTTATTGAACTCGAGCGATTGCACTAGGATATGTTACTAAACCCAAGCGGTCGATCGCTTGGCTGTTAACTGAACCTGAGCGATGCCTTCACTGGTGACTGAACCCGAGCGATTCCTTCGCTACAACTGTTAACTGAACCCAAGTGATCGATCACTACTGCTGCTTACTAAATCCGATAGAGCCCCCGTGCGAGACGTAGCCAACCGGTGTTGGGTTGCCTCTCGATGAATAGTGACTGTTGCTACCGCGTGTGTGATACGTAGAACGAGTCAAGACGTGGTGAGTCGAGCCGGTTGGTTGGCTGTGGATGAACAGTTCCCGGTAGGGGCTGGATGAACACGACCCCGCGTGGTTGCCGCTGGATGAACATGATCCCGAGGAGGTCGCCACACCCCAGCCGGTTGGGGGTGGATAAATAGATCCCCGTGGAGGCTAGATGAACAGTAGCCGGTGGAGGCTGGATGAAAAGTAGCATGTGGATGAATAGTATTTGGTGGAGGCAGGAGGCTGCGGTGGATGAACAGTAGCAGGTGGAGGCTGGAGGAAGTCGACGATGGATGAACAGTAGCCCTTGGAGGCTGGAGCGAGGTAGTAGACGGTGGATGGACAATATCCCGTGGAGTCCCGTTTTGTAGTACGCCACACCCCTCCCGATGAACATGACCCCATTTCGACCATAGGCACTCAGACAGAAAACCGTTTCCTCCGTTTTGCGGTACGCCACACTCCTTCTGATCAATAGGACCCCGTTTGTACCGTAGGCACTTGAATAGAAGCATGTTTCCTTTGTTTGGTGGTACGCCAAACCCTTCCCGATGAAAAGGATTGATGTCTACTACACAACCTTCTTCTTGTAGACGTTGTTGGGCCTCCAAGTGCAGAGGTTTGTAGGACAGTAGCAAATTTCCCTCAAGTGGATGACCTAAGGTTTATCAATCCGTGGGAGGCGTAGGATGAAGATGGTCTCTCTCAAGCAACCCTGCAACCAAATAACAAAGAGTCTCTTGTGTCCCCAACACACCCAATACAATGGTAAATTGTATAGGTGCACTAGTTCGGCGAAGAGATGGTGATACAAGTGCAATATGGATGGTAGATATGGATTTTTGTAATAAGAAAATATAAAAACAGCAAGGTAGCAAGTGGTAAACATGAGCATAAATAGTGTTGCAATGATAGTAAACAAGGCCTAGGGTTCATACTTTCACTAGTGCAAGTTCTCTCAACAAGGATAACATAATTGGATCATATTACTAGCCCTCAACATGCAACAAGAGTCACTCCAAAGTCACTAATAGCGGAGAACAAACGAAGAGATTATGGTAGGGTACGAAACCACCTCAAAGTTATCCTTTCTGATCGATCTATTCAAGAGTCCATAGTAACGTTCAATCTATCATAGAGTTTGTACTAGAATAACACTTTAAGACACAAATCAACCAAAACCCTAATGTCACCTAGATACTCCATTGTCACCTCAAGTATCCATGGGCATGATTATACGATATGCATCACACAATCTCAGAAACATCTATTCAACCAACACATAGAACTTCAAAGAGTGCCCCAAAGTTTCTACTGGAAAGTCAAGACGAAAACGTGTGCCAACCCCTGTGCAAGTTGATCACCAAAACATACATCAAGTAGATCACATGATATCCCATTCTCACCACAGATAAGCACGTGCAAGACATACATCAAGTGTTCTCAAATCCTTAAAGACTCCATCCGATAAGATAACTTCAAAGGGAAAACTCAATCCATTACAAGAGAGTAGAGGGGGAGAAGCAACATAAGATCCAACTATAATAGCAAAGCTCGCGATACATCAAGATCGTGCCATCTCAAGAACACGAGAGAGAGAGAGAGAGAGAGAGAGAGAGAGAGAGAGAGAGAGAGAGAGAGATCAAACACATAGCTACTGATACATACCCTCAGCCCCGAGGGTGGACTACTCCCTCCTCGTCATGGAGAGTGCCGGGATGATGAAGATAGCCACCGGAGAGGGATTCCCCCTCCGGCAGGGTGCCGGAACAGGGTCTAGATTGGTTTTTGGTGGCACCAGAGGCTTTCGGCGGCGGAACTCCCGATCTAGGTTAATTTCTGGAGGTTTATCTCTATATAGGAGGTGTTGGAGTCGGGGCCAAGCAAAGGGGGGCTACGTGCTGTCCACGAGGCTGGGGGCGCGCCCAGTAGGGGGGGGGCACCCTCGTGGGCAACCCATGGGTCCTATCGTCCCCCTCCGGCACTCCGTGGGCTTCTTCTGGTCCAAAAATGATCTCCGTTGATTTTCAGGTCAATTGGAATCCGTTTGATATTCCTTTTCTGTAAAACCCTGAAATAGGCAAAAAAAACAGCAATCTGGACCGGGCCTTTGGGTTTATAGGTTAGTCCCAAAAATAATATAAAAGTGTATATAAAAGCCCATAAAAAATCCTAGAAGGATAATATAATAGCATGGGACAATAAAAAATTATAGATACGTTGGATACGTATCAACATCCCCAAACTTAATTCCTGCTTGTCCTCGAGTAGGTAAATGATAAAAATAGAATTTTTTATGTGGAATGCTACCTAACATAATTTTCAATGTAATTCTCTTAATTGTGGCATGAATGTTCAGATCAGAAAGATTCAAGACAAAAGTCTATATTGACATAGGAAATAATAATGCTTCAAGCATACTAACGAAGCAATCATGTCTTCTCAAAATACTATGGCTAAAGAAAGTTATCCCTACAAAATCATATAGTCTGGCTATGTTCCCTCTTCATCACACAAAATATTCATACTCTATTCTTTCAAACCTTTCAACTTTCACGCAATACATGAGCGTGAGCCATGGACATAACACTATGGGTGGAATAGAGAGGTGGTTGTGGAGAAGACAAAAAGGAGGGCGATAGTCTCACATCGACTAGGTGTATCAACTGGCTATGGAGATGCCCATCAATAGATATCAATGTGAGTGAGTAGGGATTGCCATGCAACGGATGCACTAGAGCTAAATATGTATGAAAGCTCAACAAAAGAAACTAAGTGGGTGTGCATCCAACTTGCTTGCTCACGAAGACCTAGGGCATTTGAGGAAGCCCATCGTTGCAATATACAAGCCAAGTTCTATAATGAAAATTCCCACTAGTATATGAAAGTGACTAAACATGAGACTCTCTATCATGAAGAACATGGTGCTACTTTGAAGCACAAGTGTGGAAAAAGATAGTAGCAATTGTCCCTTTTTTTTCTTTTTTTGGGCCTTTTTTTCCTTTTTTTCTTTTTTCTTTTTTTTGGAGGGGATTTCTTGATTTAGACTTTCCTCACATGGGACAATGCTCTAATAATGATGATCATCACACTTTCATTACAACTCGATATTACAACTCGATACTAGAACAAAGTATGACTCTATATGAATGCCTCCGATGGTGTACCAGGATGTGCAATGAATCAAGAGTGACATGTATAAAAAATTATACATGGTGGCCTTGCCACAAATATGATGTCAACTACATGATCATGCATGGCAATATGACAATATGAAGCGTGTCATATGAACGGAACGGTGGAAAGTTGCATGGCAATATATCTCGGAATGGCTATGGAAATGCCATGATAGGTAGGTATGGTGGCTGTTTGAGGAATATATATGGTGGCTGTTTTGAGGAAGGATATATAGTGGGTGTATGGTACCGGCGAAAGTTGCGCGATACAAGAGAGGCTAGCAATGGTGGAAGGGTGAGAGTGAGTATAATCCATGGACTCAAAATTAGTCATAAAGAACTCATATACTTATTGCAAAAATCTACGAGTCATCAAAACAAAGCAATCAACCAATGCTCCTAGGGGGGAGGTTGGTAGGAGTTAACCATCGCGCGCCCTCGACCTCCACACAAAGGTTTGCACTTCGTCACATAGCGGTTCACCATACCTGCATGCTACGGGAACCACTAACTTTAATACAAGTATTTCTCAATTTCATAATAATTCCACTAGCTTGACTCAAATATTACTATCCTCATATCTCAAAACAATCATCAAGCATCCAACTTCTCATCATATTCAATGCACTTAGTGTGAAAGTTTTTACTACATTGATCTTGGATGCCTATCGTGTGAAGGCTAGTTTTATAGCCAAAGCACATTACCATGCTGTTCTAATAGACTTTCAAAAGGATATAAGTGAAGCATGAGAGTTCATCTATTTCTTCAAAATAAAACCAGCGCCGTGCTCTAAAAAGATATAAGTGAAGTACTAGAGCAAATGACAAACTACTCCAAAAGATATAAGTGAAGATCAATGAGTAGTTGAATAATTATGTAACTATGTGAAGACTCTCTAACATTTAAGAATTTCATATCTTGGGATATTATTGAAACAGCAAGCAAAACAAAATAAACTAAATTGACGCTCGAAGCAAAACACATATCATGTGGTGAATAAAAATATAGCTCCGAGTATAGTTACCGATAGATGAAGACGAAAGAGGGGATGCCTTCCCGGGGCATCCCCAAGCTTAGGCTCTTGGTTGTCCTTGAATTTTACCTTGGGGTGACATGGGCATCCCAAAGCTTAGGCTCTTGCCACTCTTTGTTCCATAGTCCATCAAAGCAATAGTCAAAACTTGAAAACTTCACAACACAAAACTTAGACAAAAAATCTCGTGAGCTCCGTTAGTATAAGAAAGCAAACCACTACTCAAAGGTACTGTAATGAATTCATTCTTTTTTATATTGGTGTTAAACCTACTGTATTCCAACTTCTCTATGGTTCATACCTCCCAATACTACTCATAGATGCATTGAAATAAGCAAACAACACACGAAAAACAGAATCTGTCAAAAACGGAACAGTCTGTAGTAATCTGCAGGTTACGCATACTTCTGTTACTCCAAAAAATTCAAACTAAATTGCTAAACGTGAGGAATTTGCCTATTAATCATCTGCAAAAAGAATCAACTAAATAGCACGCTCCAGTAAAATCTGATGACCATTCTCGTGAGCGCTAACGTTTCTGTTTTTTACAGCATGATCACATAAACTTCACACAAGTGTCCCCAAAGGTTCTACTTGGCACAAACAGTAATTAAAATATAAAACCACATCTAAACAGAAGCTAGATGAAATATTTATTTCTAAACAGAAGAAAAATCAAAGAAAATAAAATAAAGTTGGGTTGCCTCCCAACAAGCGCTATCGTTTAACGCCCCTAGCTAGGCATGATGATTTCAATGATGCTCGCATAAAAGATAAGAATTGAAACATAACGGGAGCATCATGAAGAATATGACTAGCACATTTAAGTCTAACCCAGTTCCTATGCATAGGGATTTTGTGAGCAAACAACTTATGGGAACAATAATCAACTAGCATAGGAAGGCAGAACAAGCATAACTTCAAAACTTTAAGCACATAGAGAGGAAACTTGATATTATTGCAATTCCTAGACGCATATGTTCCTCCCTCATAATAATTTTCAGTAGCATCATGAATGAATTCAACAATATAACCAGCACAAAAAGCATTCTTTTCATGATCTACTTGCATAGAAATTTTACTACTCCCCACATAAGCAAAATTCTTCTCATTCGGAATAGTGGAAGTATCATAAGAGACTTGAATAATATAGATTGTTTCCACATTAAAAGAGTAAAGTTCAGAGAAATGGTAATCATAATCATGACAAGTTTTATAAATATAATCATCACTACTTTTTATAGCATAAGTGTCATCACAATAATCATCGTAAATAGGAGGCATGCTTTCATCATAATATATTTGCATATCAAGACTTGGGAGGCTAAAAATATCATCTTCGTCAAGCGTAGCATCCCCAAGCTTGGGGCAAACATTAATTGCAGCAAATAAATTCTCAAGTATATCATTCTCATCAAACATAGAATCCCCAAGCTTGGGCCTTTTCATATCATAAGCATGATCACTCTCATCATTAATAGTATGGATAGCACCGATAGTATAGCAATTATCATCATCACAATGAGTAATAGGAGCAACATCATTTGGGAGGGATACCTTTTTATCTTTGCTTCTCCGTCTTTTCTTTTTCTTCTTCTCATTATGTGTGGGTTTAATCTTCTTTTTGGAGCTCCTTATTACTGAGATTGGTAGAATAGGAGGCTCCTCCTCGTTACCTGATTCATCATAAGAAATAATAGGAGGATATTGGGAAATCTCTTCCCTTTCATTAGTATTATCTTCATCTCCTATTTGTTTTCTTGTCTTAAGGTAATTGGCAATATAAGGATTTTCAATGCAATTCACCGCACAATACATATATATTTCCCCTGTATCAAAATCAAGAAGTTTATCAAGGGCAAATCCTGGAAGAAACTTAGTTCTACATTTGATTCCTTCATAACCCAAAAGCAAGATAAGTTCATTATGATGTGCAAGGGAAATCAAGTCATCACAATTTTTGGACACGATTCGATCATGAAATAATTCGCATTGGGTAATGAAATGACCACGTTCATTGCAAAGTTCACAAGTCACTACTAGGAAAAGGCCTACTAATGGCGCACCAGTTTTGCCTACTAATGGCGCACTACTGGTGCGCCATTAGTACCACGCCACTAGTATTTTTTACTAATGGCGCACCACTGGTGCACCATTAGTATCTGGTATACTAATGGGGCACCACAGGTGCGCCATTAGTATAGCCCATGGTGCGCCATTAATATGCCTCCCAGGGGCCATATATACCCAGGTGCTTTGGCATACTAATGGCGCACTCTTGTGTGATGCGCCATTAGTAACTTTGGCATACTAATGGTGCACTGTTGGGTGATGCGCCATTAGTATCCTTTGGCATACTAATGGCGCACAGTGGTGTGATGCGCCATTAGTATGAATATTAGGTTTTTTAATTTTTTTTACTTTTCTGATTTTTGCACAGGTTACAAAATGTATTATTGGATAGAATATAGACAGCAGCACACAGCAACAGCAGATTCATCGAATACAATAGAAGATTAGTCTCTGAATACAATTCATCATATTAGTCTCCGAATACAATTCATCATATTAGTCTCCGAATTCAAAAGACCGAACAAAGATAGAATATTATATTACAAGTCTCGAGACCGCGAGTAGCGAGTTTGTCTTCACATTACAAGTCAATATCGATCATCTAAACTACTATCACATAGAAGAGAGCTGCGGTCATCACGATGAGCATCATCACGATGAAACTCGTCTTCATCCGGTTCCTCCAACGCTCCCTCCCCTCTCCCGCTAGATAGCGCGCGTATCTAGATTCCGCCTCCGCCCTAGTGGTGTACCCTTTGTAACTGTTACCGCTGAAATGGTGAACCTGTCTCCGACACTCCTCCCAGTCGTCGTAGACTCCGGGAACCTTACCCTTGTACATGACATACGACGGCATTGCTATGCACTAGCCAAACGAAACGTTAGTACCAATTCACAGACAATACATAAGCAATATATAAGTATGCAACAAAACGATCGAAAGAGAAAAGCAAGACATTAATAGCATCGATTACATCTAAGTTGAACGACTGTCGAAACCAAAGAGACATACTACAAGTTCATTAAAGTTTAATTACAACATGAGCCAATCGATGTTTCAGAACTAGACACAACATCAATACTTTCGACTCGACTCAAGGGACCGGAGCATGGATTAAGCCGCCGTCTATCGTGGGAGTCATGAAATCACGGGCGTTGTCAACCTGCATTTGTAGCATTGTGTCTATGTCACTGTTGGATGGTTGATTTCTGAGGTAGAACTGCCCCGAGGTACGAAGGACATCTTGATGGATGATTTCCGCAAGCTTCGCTGGATGCGAAAGAATTCTTGTCTGATGTCCGCGTCCTAGATTGCCGACATGCTCGCGACCCAATCTTTGAGTTTATCTGGTAGCAGAAGGTGATGATGGTCTCGTACGATCGCCCGCATGTGATCGATGGCGTAGTAGGCACCCTTCTGACCGCCAGGCGGCTGCTTGACGCAGCAGAACGTCGTATTGTGGGCGAACACGTGCTTGCCGTACTTACAAACTGTCCTAGTGAAGGTGCCTCCAGATTTGGCATAGCCGGGGAGAACATCATCAAGAACTTTCTTGACATTTGTGTAGTCTACCTTTGACTGACGGTCCGAGTCGAAATACGTGGCCATGGAATATTTCGGGCTTAGGAAGATGAGTGTGCAATGTGTGTCACTGCACAAAACACGGAATGTTAAAAGAAAAACGATCGAAATCTAAGAAATCATATGTTACGGGGCGGTTGAGGGGACGACTTACTCAGGAAAGTAAGGCACAAGGAAGTTATCCTTATCTCGGTTTGCCAGAATGACGCCTTCGAGGTAAGAACTCGCGACTTGCCGGTCCCCAGCGCTGCCCAAGATCTTGGCACGCATGTAGAAGGGGTCGACTATCACGATGTCCAGGGTCTTGTCTCTAATGATCTACATCTCCATACTCAGCGAAAAGAGCCGAACGAAGGTGTAGTGCAGCGGATGAAGGTTAAACATAGTGAAGATGTCATCAAACCGCAGGACGATCGTACCCCCGATGGAGTTATCCACAAAGCCCTTGCCCTCTGGCACCTTGGCCGCGAAAACCGGGTATGCCACATCCTTCTCTCTGAGACGCCGCTTCTCCAAAGAAAGAACACTGTCATGCAGACTCCGCATAGCACCGGTTGCAGCATTGAGCATATTAGTCGGTAGCATCGGCCTACCCGCCAGATGCACCCTCCTCATTATATCCTTAGGTGAAGGTGCCCTGTCCTGAGCACGGATCATACTCGGTGCCGGCTGGCTCGCACCCTTGTTACTCTTTCTTTTCCGTGCCTTCTTCTTCTCCTGTAATGGGACCGAGTTCTGCTCACAGACCGCCTTCTTGAGTGTGTTGGGGCTGATCATATTTCGCACCTCGGCTATCTGAGCTCGGTGAAGTCGGCAGCTGGAGGCGTCTCCTGAGAACTGAACGCCAGACGACGCCTGTAGCAACTTGATTTCTCCGCGGTATCAGCTAGATCACGCACGTCTTTTGTAGAGTTGGGTTCTTGAGAAGGAGGCCCCATGAATTCGCCATCGTACCCATGATCGGCAAAGTACTTATCGACGTTGGCAAATGTATCGTCATCGTTGTCGTCGTTGTTCGGATCCTGTGCCATATGCATGTTCGGATCCAGTGCTATAGGGATGTCCGGCACCGTTGCGGCGGTCTTGCCATGGCTTGGCGCCGGCACGACTGGCGGTGTTGTCTTTCGGGTGGTGTCCCCCGCCCCCAAACGAATCTAGCTCTTCGGCCAAAGCAGGGGCCAGCTTAGGCAGGCGCTGAGGGTCATCACATCATCTTCGTCGGCCCCGACGGGTCGAATCAGAGGTAACAACTCATCGTAGCCTGGTAGCACCCGAACCAGTTGAACCCTATACAAGGTGGGTGGCATCGGAGTACCGTGGAACACGGGGTTGCCTGGTTGAACGATTTTGCCCTTGGCGACATCGACCAACTCGTTGTTCACGAAGCGCAGGAGAGTGCACGGAACGTCGGCGGCGCCCTGCGAAAACATGTAGGGCGTCAGGGATGCCCAGTCAAAGGCAAGGAGATGAAGTCCTCGGCCGAGAGGCTTAATTAGTTACTGTGATGATGGCGTCGAGCTCGGCTAATGTCGAGGCACCGCCAACGGCGGGCGTGCAATTGACGGAGGGGCCGCTTGCTGCAGAGGTGCCGGCCGGCGTACACCCGGGTGCATTAAGCTCCAATGCCCGTGCCGGCGTCGGAGACACCAATGCCGCCTCCGCCGGAGACACCAATGGCCTCGCCTGCGCGTTCTGCGAGTTGCTGGCCGTGAAGCTGGGAATCGGGGGCGGCCCCTGTTGGCCGCTCGCAATCCACGTCGTCAGCCCCTGAATCAAGGTAGGCATAATGCCGGTGAGCGTCGATCCCAGTTGTTGTTGCACTTGCTCTTGGACAATCTCTGGAATCCGCGCCACTTGTGCCTTGAGTTCTTGAACCTCGCGCGACTGGCTTTCCGAGCTGGTCTTTTTCTCCTTTCGCCCACCAGCGTTACAGTATGACGACCATTTTGTGGACAAGCCTTTGCCGGCCACACGACCAGCTGACAACGGCTTACTGAGCTTATCCTTTTTTTTTCATTACATTCAACGCCCTATTTAGAGTGGTGTCCCAAGGGGTGCTCTGAGTCGACCCCGCGCTACTGTTTTCAGTCGCCTGCGGAAGGAATGTGAACCATTTAGAAATTTGGCTTCATTAATTAGAATGCAACCATATGGAGCTAATTACGCGGGGGTGTATTCCTTACCAGAACAAGCTCAAGCGCCCTGGTCTTCGGATACGTGGTAAGCTCCTTTGTTTTTGGGTCCTTCTTGTACCGGGCCCTGACAAAGTTCCTGGTCTGCTTGTCACCGTATTTATCGAAGAGGGGCGGTAGGCCTTGCTCGGCACGCTCCGCCTCCTCCTTGTCCCATATAGGCTCCACCACTCTGTAACCGCCGGGACCGAGTGTGTGTTCCCCTAAGTTCAACTCCCGCATTTCTTTCCCCGACTGACTTGATTCGGAGGTTGCGGTGCTCTCGCACTTGATCTTGAACTCGTTGTAGTCATCTTCGGTGATCGAAGGATTTTTCTCCTTGATCTTCTCATAACTAAAACCTTTGTGAATCATTCTCTTCACCGAGCTTCTCCAAGTAGACAGGGCCATGCTCATCCTCGTGAGGGCGGCATTGTTCACTTTATTCACTGTGAGGCGTGTGTTTTCAAATTCAGCGGGGAACTTGAATCGTTCATGCAGCTTCGTGAAGAGGAGGTTTCCCAAATTCCCTCGGTCCTTATGCCTTAGGTTCTCGGTGTTGATCGAGACGGTGCTCCGAAGAATGCACCCAAGCTGAAGCGAGTACCCCTCGACTATTTGTTTGGGCGCCGTTGGATTCCCGTCGGAGTCCACTTCAGCAAATTCTTGCTTGACGGTGCGGAGCACGGTCGGGCGCCGGTCCTTCCGTTGCTTCTTTGGTTGGCTGCCATCTGTGCGTGCGCCGCCATCATCAGTGGTGGCATCCTCGGTGGGAGTGGTGTCATCCCCGACGGCACCATCAGTGGGGTCATCCTCGGCGGCACCATCAGTGGTGTCAGGATCGGTGTCTTTCACGGCGTCCTCATAGAAGTGAGGTTGTTCCTCCTTCTCCTGGGATAGCTCCCAGAATGCCTTGCCGCCCGAACCGCCGGCCTCATCGTTGTGGGCCATGTTTCTCTCTAAATAGGAAAACAATTTGGTCAAAAAGTTGGTTATTGTCAAGGAACAAGATCATGGTCTCATCATTTAGGGTTTGTCGACACCGAGGCATCCTAAAAGCTAAGCTTTTATCATTTAGGGTTTTTCGACGCCGAGGCACCCTAACAGCCTAAGCTTTCATCATTTAAGGTTATTATCGACACCGAGGCACCCTAAAAGCCAAGGTTTTATAATTTATGGTTTGTCGACACCGAGGCATCCTAAAAGCTAAGCTGGGAAGGAGAATTATAAGTTGGGCTCACTTGGCTCTATTGCCGCCTATGGTTTAATGCAGCAAGAATAAAGGGGCAGTTGATCCTACTTAATTAAGTACTAAGATACCCCAGGCCATGCATTAGTCACAAGTACCCCATATGTCCTATTTTTAGCAAAGTCATGCTAAAATTCACGGAAAATTTCAGCATGACCTTTGCTGAAAATAGGACATATGGAGTACCCGAATTTGCCGGAACGGAAGTTAATCGACATTCCAGCAAACTCAAGGGCCTCTGGGGGTACCTGCAAAATCATCACGACACGATGGTCGGAGATAAAACCCAGCAAAAATACCACTGGCATATTACCAGTAGTGGACAATGTGTGCTCCCTGGAAACATGAACTTTGACAACATGTCCCTCCAGGACGAAAATCTTACTGCTGGTCGCTGGTTTCAAAGCAGCAGCTTTTGATTTTCATCCATGCTCACTGGTATGTGATTCACTAGAAAAAGGTAAAGAAGGAAACAAGCCTTCTTCAACTTTAGGATGTAAACAAGTTCCTGTGGCTACTGGTTGTTCATCACTCTGAAATGCATTGTACTACCACTTCCTCTGTTTCTAATTCTAAGATGTTTTAGATATTGTTGTAATATGGACTACATACAGATTAAAACAAACGAGTCTAGATGCATACAAATCTGAGAAAATAGAGGAAAGCTAAAACATCTTATATTTAGTACATGGGCACTGGTTGTTCATCACTCTGAAATGTGTATTTAGTACAAGTATATTCTTTTGCCTGTTATTTCAAAAATGAATAATGAATAGCATGCCCACTATGATACACAATTTCTTTCCCTTAAATGCTCTGCCTGGTTAATATGATGCCACAGATGTAACAAACGTGTATCTTATCTCTCTCTCTCTCTCAAAATCTCATGGAAAAAGAATTACTTGGGGGCAAAATGTAACAAATTGTGCCTGTCTATTGTAAAAAAACAAAATGTACACTATACAATGAAACTGCTTCAACTAAATGCATATGTTACAAATTATCTATCTATTTAAATTATCTACCACTGCCATATCATTTTTAATTATCCATATATTCAGATCATATAACACTGGCATACCTAAATGTAGTTTCTACACATGCAAATTATCCATCTAAATGCATACGTTGCCTACTCACTTCACTATCCAACACTTGGCATTTTTACAAATGCATATACTATGGCATCTACTCAATGGCCTACACATACAATATATTCAGATGAGCAATAGGAATTTTCTACTCAATATATAAGATGGCATTGCCTGCTCACTTCATATCCAACACTTGGCATTTTCTACTCAATATATAAGATGTCATTTTCATAAAGTAATGAGGTTCAACACAAGTCAAATGATGAAATGATAGTGAACACTAGATTCATGTGGGCACCCAATTTCAAAATCAGTACAACTGCAAAACCTACACATTGACAGCCACCAGTGAATCACATTGTAAATTCAATGAACTTGCAATTGAAGAAATCATCAAAAAGAAAGATTGGCTGCCTGGTAGTTGGTTTTTCTTGCAGGTCGTTAGTGTTACTAAAATTGCAGCTCGCTCCGGCAGCCTAGATGCAGTGAAGAAGGGACCGGGAGCAGGGTTAGAAGCTGAGGTCGGGAGGATAGAACTTGGGAGGAGCCCAGGAACTCGTCGGTGTCGGAAGGTATGCATGTTTCAGAATCCCATTATGCAGAAATGAGGAACACTAGATGGCAAAACACTAGGGTGCTCTGGAAACAAATTGGATGCCGGATCGCTCAGTTGACCCAATTGGCAGGATATAACGAGATTAGTGGCTGTGAAATTCAGCACTAACTAAAACAAGATCATTTCTCCCTTGTTTTGAGTACTAATAATAACTAAATTCATATCTGAAACGCACACCCAGAACAGAGTATCCAGTCCAGCATAATGAATAACTGCCTATATGCAAGGGCATTCCTGAAGCACTGAATTTTTATGCATTTTTTTGACAAAGACTGCTGCATTTGGCAATTTGGGCATTCTAATTGATGTCTCAGCCAGTGATTATAATAAGGAGCACACAGCAACAGCTTAAATATTTGGAACAAGGCATCGATAAATGAAATTTGTAATAAAAATTCCCCACCAAGGCTGGGTGAAAGTGATGTGCAATGGCAACAACAGAAGAGGGACGGTGAAGCCGTAGGTGGGTAGTACCTGAGAATGAGCTTGTCCCAGTCGTGGAAGCCCTGTCTCCTGAGGTTGTCAATGGTGACGCCCTGGTGGGCCTCGCTGCGGCCGGTGAGCAGGAAGGTCTTGAAGCCGAGGTCGCGGACCTCCCTGTAGAGGCGGAGGCTGGAGGGGATCGCTGGCGCCTCCCCCGTCTCCACCCACCGGTCGAACTCGCGGTGGTCGAACAGCTCAAGCCGGCGATCCAAGGGCAAATTAACCGCGCGTGAGCAGAGCAAATCTCGGTTGAGGGAGGAATTAAACATTTCCTGCCCGGCGATCTCGTAATGGCTCACCCGTATCCGTGCTGCGCGTAGTAGGGCAGGTTGGAGAGCAGCGTCTCATTGATGTCGAAGACCCAGGCGGCCTCTTCCTTGATGGGCCGGTGGCGGCGCTCGGGGGGGAGGTGAGGCTCGGGGGGAGGCGGC
>LR738713.1:706773241-706824583 GCA_902687465.1 Secale cereale
GGTGGGTCGTCAGCGGCGGTGGAGTAGGGGAGGGTGCGGGGGGTCGGCGGCGGCGGCCGGTGGAGCGGGGGGTGCTCGGCGGCGAGGGGGATAGGATCTAGCGAGGTGGGATAGCGATTGAGATGGAGGGGGATCGAGATCGAGTGTCCATGAAATTTAAAAACATTCAAGAGTTCAAAAAGTGCCCATGAAATACAATCGGGAAATGAAGGCTACGATTTAAATACAATCGATCTTAGCTAGCTATCTGTTCACAATCTTCTTGCCCTTCTTTTTCGCAAATGGAGTTCTTCTGTGGAACGGACGTCCTTTAGGTAGGGTGGTCTTGCTTCTTCTTGTGGTGTATGCTGCTACTTCATGATCGTCGTCATGTTCGATCTTCGGGTCGCCGTACTTGTCGAAGTCTTGCTCATTGGCTACTCCATCCATTCCGATGATCTTTGTCAGGGATATTACTAGAAGGTATGAACCGGCTAGTGTAAACCGGCTTATTATGATATGTTTGTATTGTTGTAATATTTAGTAAAGGCTACGGCCCATGAGATCTTAGGGCCCATGTATAGAGTTATGGTTTGTAAACCGCCCGATGATGTAACTTGAGAGTTAAGGAAGAAAGGGCAGAGACCGAGGCGGACACGAGTATGAGCCAGCCTCGGGACTCTGTAAACCGGACCGGGCGTCGCCTCTATATAAAGAGACAACCCGGTGACGGTTCAGAGACAGGCAAGAAACAACTCGTCGAGACACAGGCAAGCAATCCGCTCCCTGTTCATCGACGCCCAAGCAATACCAAACCGAACTAGACGTAGGCTTTTACCTTCATTGAAGGGGCCGAACTAGTATAAACCCTGTGTGTCCTTTGTGTGCTTTTAACCCCTTCAAGCTAACCCGTGCGATGGTTCCATCATCAAGTCCGTTAAACCGGACATCTGCCGTGTTAATTCCACGACAGTTGGCGCCCACCGTGGGGCCTCCGCACGATGGTTTCGAGTTCTTGAAGGGCAGCTTTGAAGGGCTCAAGGGCTATGTTGTCGGCTGGATGACCAAGAGTCGCCGCGGCTGGATCTACATCGACGACGCGGGTTGGGGACCGGAGGCCGATTCAATTGAATACGGGTACCGGGTTCCCTTCGGTGGCATCCATGTCTTCATCGGCAAGATCGGCGATCCGGGGCCTGAGCCGGACATCTTCTCCAACGTCATCGAGCCGGCTCAGCGTGCGAGATCGGCCCGGATTCAACCCGCCATGAAGCACGTTTTCATTGGAGCAGTTCACGGGGTCCAAACCGGGGACGGATCGGAATCCGGCGGTGAAACAGTTGTCTACTCCGACGACGAATCCTCATCCGGAGAGACAGAGTCTTTGTATCAGTTGCAGGACGGCCGGTCTGAGGGTGAGTCCGACGGAAACAGTATTCCGGGCCCTTTTGATCCGCCAAACCGGGTGGCTGTCTTTATGGCCGGTTCACAATCTACGCCACAGCCCACGGTGAACGGGGCGACAGCAGGAGCTGGAGTAGGGGGGAGTGGCCCAGCCCTCTCACCTACTGACGGTCTATCCACCTTAGTCGAGGAGTTCACGGCCAAAGTTATGGCAGAGGTAGCTCCAGCAGACAAGGCGCAGCATGATGCAGAGCTCCTTCAGCTAAAGGGCCGGATTGATGAAGCAAGGGATGATCTGAAAACAGAGAAGGCTATGATAGCAATAAGGCAGGCGGAGCTGAACGATCAGGCTTTTCATCTAAGGATGGAGCAGGCCTCTGTACAGGGAGTAAGGGGTCGAAAATAGCAATCTCGTTTACCGTCGGTTTATGAAGCGACGGATCTGTTCAGGACACCCGGGGCTGGGACCAGTAATGATCCAGCTTTAAACCGGAGAGCACCCCCAGCCAGGGATGAGCCGGTTCAGCAGCCCACTGCGTAACACGATCGGCGGATCACGTCTGCACCCCACGTTCCTACCCCTATAGGTCATTATTCAAATCCTTTGGATAATATCGTTGCTGCCGCTGCACGCTTGGCCGCTTTACCCGTTGAGGGGACGTCTCCGGTGGCATTGGAAGCATGCAGGGTCAAGGATCTGATTAATACGGCGTTAGTACAACAACAAGCATATTCTCATAGCAGGGAGAGGCTACATTCAACACCACGTCACAGCCGGAGTTACACTAGGCATTGGGAGGAGCGAGAAGTGTCTAGCAGTGAACGCAGGCGTCATCAGCGCAGACAGGGTAATCCGGCAGGCGCGGATGCACAAGCTCAGGATGTAAACCGGGTTAGGTCAGTAGCCCAAGAGGAAATCCGTCAGACAACGCCGGTTCAAACTGCCACCGCAGAGACAGGAGTCGCAACGAGTTCCTTTGGAGTGCAATGTCTTATCCCCGCTCTACGGAGCGTGAAACTGCCCAAGGATTTCAAAGGTCCGCGTAAGGTACCTAACTACACAACAGATTTGGCTCCAGAAGCTTGGGTTGAGAGTTATGAGATGGCCATGGAGATGCTGGACGTGGATGAAGCGGCTTGTGCAAAGTACTTTACTATGATGCTTGAAGGTACAGGCCGGACCTGGCTAAAGGGTTTACCCCCGAATTCCATCGGATCATGGGGAGAGCTACGTCGCCAGTTCATCAAAAAATTTAAAGATACGTGCAAGCAGCCAATGTCAATAGTGGATCTAGCAGCCTGTGTGCAAGGAGAGCAGGAATCTACAAGTGCGTGGGTGCGGCGAGTCTCAGAGATCTTCATTCTTCGAATAGTATCAATCCCAGTACGGCGATAGTGACTTTAGAGAATAATTGCCGGTTTGAGTCTCTAAAGCTAAAATTGGGACGGCTTAAGCGAGATTGTAACGATATGGGAACTCTCATGAGTGCTCTGGTGAAGTATGGGGACTCTGACAATACTAAGTACACAGAAGCTGATGGAGATAAAGCAGGAAAGGTTAAACAACCTGGTAAACTGGCGCAGGGTATTCCGGTTACCACAAGTTTCTTGGGCAAGCGAAAAGCAGAAGGTGGCTCTGATTTCGTAGCCAATACCCAAGTTCAAGAGGGTTTCCAGCACAACAGGGGAAGACCACGTCCACAAACCGGCGGAGGGGGTATCAATTGGGACCAAGAGTTAAATCAGCCTTGTCCGAAGCATAGCTCGAGGGGACGACCGGCGAAACACACTATAGGAGAATGCAGGCCCTTGATGGAAGCAATAGTAGGCCGCTTCAATTCTAATGACAGGCCTCCAAATGGTGGTTCAGGCCCGGGGTTCCATGGTCCGGGTCATCAAGGGAGCAGCTTCGGAACAGGGTATCGAGGCAATGGCGGTGGTTATCAAGGCAGGGCAAACAATCAATATGGTCAAGGTGATTATAATAACCAGGGTAATCAGCCGCATGGTCAGGGTGGTTACAATAACCAAGGCAGCCAACAGCAGGGCCAAGGTAATCACAACAACCAGGCTAATCAGCAGCGTCAGCAACAGCAACCACAATCCGGATATCAGAGTAATCCGAAGGAGTTGAGCAGTGGGCAATATCATGTGTTCACCACGAGTCTGTGTAAACGAGATCAGAAGGTTTTAAAGCGGGCAGTCCACGCGGTTGAACCGGCGACACCGCAATTCCTGCGCTGGTCAGAGCAGCCCATTGTATGGAGCAGGGAGGATCACCCGATGCGGGTGGACAATCCGGGCCACTTGGCCTTGGTGGTGGCACCGCAAGTGGGAGGTTATAAGTTCACCAAAGTTCTTATGGATGGTGGCAGCAGCATCAATATCCTGTATTATGAGACCTTCCGTCGAATGGTCTTGACAGATAAGAAACTGAGGCGGTCAAACACGGTGTTCCATGGGGTGGTTCCAGGTAAGTCAGCTTATCCAGTTGGGAAAATTGACTTAGAAGTTACCTTTGGAGATGAGCATGATTCCAGGTCAGAGATGATAACTTTCGAAGTCGTCAAGATCCGGAGCCCTTATCATGCTCTGTTTCGGAGGATGGTTTATGCCAAGTTTATGGCCAGACCGTGTTATGTTTACCTGCAGCTCAAGATGCCGGGTCACAAAGGCACAATTACGGTTCACGGAAGTCGCAAGGTTGCGCTGGAGTGTGAAGAGGGAGACGCTGCTTATGCAGAGGTAGTATGTGCTACCGAGGATTTAAAATTTTATAAGGATAATGTTGATCCGGCAGATATGACCCCGTTGAAGAAGCCGACTACAGAGCATGATCCGGCGCTGAAATTTAAATCGGCGGAGGAGACCAAACAAGTTGATTTTGTGCCGGGCGATTCATCCAAGCAGTTCACGATCAGCGCTAACCTTGATCCCAAATAGGAAAGCGCGCTCATCGAGTTCATCCGTGAGAACCAGGATATCTTTGCGTGGAAACCTTCTGACATGCCAGGTATACCGAGGGAACTCGCTGAGCACAGTCTTAATATTGATCCGAAGTTTAAACCGATCAAGCAATATCTGCGCCGCTTCAACGAAGAGAGACGCAAGGCTATAGGAGAGGAAGTGGCCAGGCTTTTGGCTGCAGGGTTCATAGTGGAAGTATTTCACCCAGAGTGGTTGGCTAATCCGGTGCTGGTGTTAAAGAAGAATGGAAAGTGGAGAATGTGTGTGGACTACACAGACCTCAACAAAGCTTGTCCAACCGATCCTTTTGCTCTCCCTCGCATTGATCAGATTATCGATGCTACAGCGGGATGTGAGCGGCTAAGTTTTTTGGATGCATACTCAGGATATCACCAGATCAAGATGGCAGTTAAAGACAAGGAGAAGACATCTTTCATAACTCCTTTGGTGCTTTTTGCTATGTATCTATGCCTTTTGGGCTCAAGAGTGCTCAAGCAACTTATCAGCGTTGCGTTCAGAATTGTCTTAAGGGACAGATAGGGAGGAATGTTCATGCCTATGTGGATGACATTGTGGTTAAATCAAGGAAGGAGGAAACGATGATAGAGGATCTTAAGGAGACTTTTGACAATCTTCGAGCCTATAAGATGATGCTTAATCCGGAGAAGTGTGCTTTTGGTGTTCCGGCAGGCAAGCTCCTCGGGTTCTTAGTATCAAACAGAGGAATAGAAGCTAATCCGGAGAAGATTAAGGCGATCACATCTTTGACTAAACCGGTTTGCATCAACGATGTTCAGCGTATAGCCGGTCGGATTACAGCATTGAGCCGGTTCATCAGCCGTTTGGGAGAGAAGGCGATCCCACTTTATCAGATGTTGAAGAAAACAGACCGGTTTATATGGAGTGATGAGGCAAACGCGTCGTTTGAGGATCTGAAGCGGCAACTGGCAAAGCCGCCGGTCCTGGCTCCCCCTGTTGATAATGAGCCGTTGCTGTTATACGTCGCCGCCAATGCACGGGCAGTCAGCGTCGCAATCGTGGTTGAGCGCAAGGAAGCAGGAAAGGAATACCCGGTTCAGCGTCCGGTTTATTACGTGAGTGAAGTACTCATTGAGTCCAAGCAAAGGTACCCACATTGGCAGAAGCTGGTATATGGTGTGTTCATGGCAAACCGGAAGTTGAAGCACTATTTTCAAGGTCATCCAATAACTGTGGTTAGTTCAGCACCGTTGGGGGACATAATCCAGAACAGGGAAGCAACAGGTAGAGTGGCGAAGTGGGCCATTGAGCTCAGCCCGCATGAGTTGAAGTATGTGCCACGCACCGCTATAAAATCTCAGGCATTGGTGGATTTCATCATTGATTGGACAGAATTACAAACTCCTGAGGAGAAGCCGGATCTTACGTACTGGACGATTCACTTTAACGGTTCAAGACAGATGGAAGGCTCGGGGGCTGGAGTGGTCTTAACTTCCCCCTGAGGTGATAAATTTTGTTACGTCCTCCGTTTATTGTTTCCTTGTACTAACAATGCGGCAGAATATGAAGCATTACTTCATGGCTTACGGATGGCGAAGGAGATGAACTTGAGCCGGGTCAAATGTTTTGGCGATTCAGATCTGGTGGCACAGCAAGTTTCAGGCAAGTGGGATTCAAGAGATCCCCTCATGGCAGCTTACAGACGGGAAGTGGAAGTAGTTGTTGGATATTTCAAAGGGTATCAAGTGGACCACATAGACCGGCGAAAAAATGAAGCGGCTGATGCTTTAAGCCGGCTGGGATCTCAACGTAAACCGGTGCCGCCGAATACTTTTTTGGATGAGCTGCACAGTCCATCAGTACAAGTACCGTCAGAGGAAGACCTAGCTGTTCCTGATGCGGAGGCACAGCTAGTTGCAGCACTTCATGTTACCCCGGATTGGACGCTGCCCTATTTGGCATATCTGAACCGAGGAGAGTTACCGGACGATGAGATAGAGGCACGACAGATAGTCCGACGTTCTAAGTCCATGACAATTGCAAACGGAGAGCTTCATCGTCGCAGCATCTCTGGAGCATTTCAGCGGTGTGTATCAGCTGAGGAAGGTTGTGAGATTCTTCGCGAGATACATGAAGGGGATTGTGGTCATCTTGTCGGTTCAAAATCATTGGTGGCTAAAGCTTTCCGACATGGTTTCTACTGGTTAACAGCTCATGCTGATGCAGCAGATCTAGTCCGGAAGTGTGACGCTTGTCAGAAGTTTTCGCGACGTGCTCTTGTTCCGGCACAGGAGCTCCGGATGATACCAATAACTTGGCCGTTTGCGACTTGGGGGCTCGATATGGTTGGACCCTTTAAGCGATCTCAAGATCAGAAAACTCATCTACTGGTGGCAGTGGATAAGTTTACAAAGTGGATTGAGGCAGAGCCTGTGAGCAAGTGTGATGCGGCCACAGCAGTCAAATTCATCAAAAAGGTAATTTTCCGGTTTGGCTTTCCGCACAGCATCATCACAGACAACGGCACCAACTTATCTCAGGGTGAGATGGAATAATTTTATCAACGGGAACATATTCGCCTAGATGTATCTTCTGTGGCCCACCCCCAGTCCAATGGTCAAGCTGAAAGAGCAAATCAGGAGATTTTGCGAGGTATCAAGCCCCGGCTTATGACTCCTTTGCAAAGAACCCCGGGATGTTGGGTTGAGGAGTTACCATCTGTCCTCTGGAGTATTAACACTACGCCAAACCGGTCCACGGGTTATACACCTTTATTTATGGTATATGGTGCTGAAGCAGTCCTTCCAAGTGATATCCGACATGATTCACCAAGGGTGACGGCCTATGTAGAAGCGGCCAACGAGCAGGCAAGACAAGACAGTTTGGACCGACTGGATGAAGAGCGTGATATAGTGGCAGCACGGTCTGCGATCTATCAACAAGACTTGCGCAGATATCACAGCCGCCGGATCAAGAGCAGAACATTCCAGGAGGGAGATTTAGTACTCCGGCTCATCCAAGACCAAACAGATATGCACAAGCTATCCCCACCTTGGGAAGGGCCCTTTGTGGTCAGTAAGAATCTGCACAACGGTTCATATTACCTGGTGGACGTTCGAGAACACAAGGACTCACGGACATCAGAGGAGGAGACGAAGAGGCCATGGAACATTGCCCACTTACGGCCCTACTACACTTGAGCTATGAGCTCCAATGTATCCTATGTATATATTATGATTAATGAATAAACCGGCACCCTCGGTAAACCGGGGGCTCAGCCTTTTTTCCAATACAAATATCTTATGAGGACAACCATATATGTATTATCATATGTCATATTTCAAACATATCGATCGGTTTAAAACTGATTTTTCAGAATATATACTCAGAAGCAATAAAACTTCCTGAAGAGCATAAGATCACATCCGGCTCAAAGAGGACGCTTCACGGAAACTCTCTGAATGGTAATCCATCCAGTGATTGGTTCAAAATTTACCCATGATTTCATGGAACCATGGAGGCCCTCTGGAAAGGCTACGGGCATCCAGTGATTGGCTTATATTTACCCATGGTTTCATGGAACCATGGAGGCCCTCTGGAAAGGCTACGGGCATCCAGTGATTGGCTTATATTTACCCATGGTTTCATGGAACCATGGAGGCCCTCTGGAAAGGCTACGGGCATCCAGTGATTGGCTTATATTTACCCATGGTTTCATGGAACCATGGAGGCCGTCTGGAAAGGCTACGGGCATCCAGTGATTGGCTAATTTTTTTTCTTATGGTTCTTATGGATGGTACCCGCATCCATTGACCGGCCCTCTGGAAAGACGACATTACCCGCATCCAGTGATTGGCTGAACCTTGCTTTGAGCCTGGCAGCTCATAAAAATCCTTGACTACATGGTTTTATTTGCAAATTTGCATTTTCTGATGTTTATGTGTTCTGATTCTTTAATCCGGACTGGGACAGTTCAAGAAATTGACCACACATCTACAAAGTTGAAAAGTCTGGGTCATGAGCACCAGCATGAGTAAAAAGTTTGGGTTAATCCGGTGTTTGTCATAACCCGGAACAATCATCACGCAGAAACAAGACAAGAAGCCAAGCATGCTTTAAACCGGCAGTTCATATAAGACCAGGGATTATTATTGAGTCTATTAAAAAGACTCCCTTCAAAAAGGCAATATTAGCCGGATTAAGAGTATCAAGCATACTAGGTCACAGGTATAAAGTATTTTCTGATATAAGTATACATTTGTTTAATATGTTGTGAGAACGATTTAATGGGTTCAACGGTAAAACCGTTAGGACATATCTTCATTATCTATGCAGGAACAGAGGATATATCAGATAACCCATCTCAGACCAAATTGGTAATATTAAAGCAAGAAGTATCCGGATCAAAACAGACACAGTTTTCAGCTATCCTATTACAAGGCATAGCAAGCCTGACGGATTAAAAGATTGTCTGATAACATGGGATTGCAATTACAACAATAAGCTATGAGCTATGATCCTTCCTGCTGAGACGGCTGGGCATCAACTTGATCTGGAGTTTCCTCTTCTTCTTGAAGCGGCTGGAAGTCCGGGGCGCACCAGTCGATTTTCGTTAAAGTACGGAAATACATCTCTTCATTAATCAGTTCAGACGGATTGATATCTGGAGCGAAGGTATGAGGACGAACTGGTGGGATTAGATTGACGATATCATAAACCGGCCGCTCCACCCGCTCGTTCTGCAAGTCGTACCCCGGATGATACCTGGATAAATCTGACTCGGCTGCAAGTTTGGTGGCGAGAGGACGCATCTCTTTCGTCAAGGCATAGAGATCCTTTGTAGTAAACGATGATCCGTCTTCTTTGGTATTTGGACATCCATTAAAAGCCTCTTCTGGATCAAAGTCCGGAACCCATGCTTTTGCTCTGGTAAGCGCCATGAGGGCACCGGCTCGAGCAGCAGATTTTTTAACTTCCTCCAAACGCACTGGCAAAACAGATAGCTTTTCTAACGTGCCCTGGATGGTAGTAGGGGCCGGTTTACTGAATGATGTTGCACTGATGATCCTTTGAGCGCCGGAATACAGCTGCTCGACCAAAGTGTAACATGCCTTAAGTTTTTTCCGTAAGTCATCCCCAAGATGGGTGACACGGCGCCCTGCATATGAGTACCACAGTTAAACCGGCACAGAGGAAAGATTACAAGGATGAAAACAGGAATACAGATTATATACTTACCGAAGATTGCAGAAGTTATTAACTCTATTTGCCACTTTAAACCGGTTAACTCTTCAGTAACCGGATTAAGCGCTTCTTCAACATCTTTGGCCCTTTTCTCCAGATCTTTCTTCTGAACCTCAAAGGCGGTCCGCTCTTCTTCAAAAAAAAAATCAGCTGCTCAGCAGTCTTCAAACTCAGCTTCAGATCTTTCTTGGCTTTAGAAGCAGCAGCCTCCGTTTCAGCAAGTTGGCTCCGGAACTCATTGATTTCGTCAGCACGCCGGTTTAAATCAGCCTGCAAGGATGATCAAGTAATAAGTGGAAACAATTCAAAAACAAAGTCTCAAGCACACAAACAAGTTGTCTACTTGACACTTGGGGGCTAATGGGCAATTGAAGAGTTAAACAGCAATGATTTAAAGACAAAGTCTCAAGCACACAAACAAGTTGTCTACTTGACACTTGGGGACTAATGGATAATTGAAGTATCAAAGGAAAGTCAAGCAAGTCCCAGTCACATAAACCGAGTTATGCCCCTGGCACTTGGGGGCTAATGTAAGATCATTTGATTCATCAGGAAGTACCGGTTCACCTTTTCAATATAAGCACCGGAACTTGGGGGCTGATATGGTATAGACAGAAGTGCATTGAAAGTTAAAAGAAGATGCAAGGGATTACCTCATACTTGTCCTTCATCATGTTAATCAGGCCTGCTTCATAATCTCGACCTGTGTGGAGCCGGTTCAAGTACCCGGAATAGAGCTCCTGGGCACTCATGTCAGCAAAGCTGGATAGTTCGGTACTCCATTTACCCTTTTCTTTGTGCAGCTTCTCCGCTTTAGCCGTATGTTTGGCTAAGACAGTGGGCTCAGCAGGAGCGGTATAAGCTGTATGAGTTATTTCCACCTCCGGAGAAGCAGTTGTTGGGGGTGGGGTTGCAGTATGAACCCGGCTGGTCGGAGCCGGATTGGTCTGAGGAGTATTGACCCGGGCAGGACTGGACTGTTCATGAACGTCCTCAGCATTTGGATTCTCAGGCATGATAGTGTGGTCTGCAGGGGCAGGATCTTCAAGGGGAATTGTACGTCCGCCTTCCGGAGGGACATGTGAGTCCGGATTAGCTGCCGGATCATCAACAACAGTCTCAGCAGTTGGTGGGTTGGCCTTTGGTTTTTTACTAGGCTTTGGCTTGCTGAAGGAAGTTGGAGAAACAAGTTAGAACTACAAGGCAAAGTGCAATCATAAACCGGATAAATTTAAAAGACTTACCCTGGGACAGTTTTCAGGGGTGGAAGTTGCGTTGCAGTTGATTGACCGGAAGAGGATAACGGAGTCTCCTGATAATCAGGGTCAGACGGTTTAAGAGGTTTTTGTATAAGCCGGCCTTGGGATGAAGGAGGGTTGGAGAGAGTATAACCTCAGAGCGGCGCCTCCGAGCTGGAGTAAGAGAAATTCCGGATGATTCCATTGCAAGACCGCTATGGCGAGTGGTCCGGCGAAGAAAATTAGGATCCAATTGAGCATAAGGATGAGAAAACTGATATTTCCTGACTGTCCGACGACTTTTTTGTGGAAGTGGTTCTGAATCGGAAGAAAGGATAGTTACCTCAACTTCGGCCGGTCTATCTCCTTCAGCCAACTCCTGTGAGAAGTTATCATTACATACAGATATGGGTAAAAGTGAGCAAGTTAAAAACCAGATTAATTCATACCCCAGAGTCCGGATCGTCGTCCTCAGCATGAGAACCAGAGCCACCAGCTGCTTTTCTCTTCTTGGAAGCAAAGGTTTTCCGGCGTGGCAGTTTTCCGGCTTTTTCCTGAGGCTTCCTTTTCCAGAAAGGATCATTGGCCTGTTCAAAAGATAAAAGATAAATTCGAAGAACGGTTTAAGGGAACGGATTACAGATATATGAAAGAAAGTAAGACATACCGCAGGCAGCTTATTTTTCTTGTTGTATGGAGCCAGTCCGGTTTCGCTGCATTCTTCTAAAGTGAGATTAAGCATTCTCTTGGCGGACTCAGTGACTTCTGACTCAGAAAGTTTGTCCTTAGTAAAACGCTGAGGATCATCCGGTTTACCAGAGTATTCATACATCAAGCTTGGACGCCGGCTCAGAGGAAGGATACTCCAAGAGAGCCAGGAGTGCATGAAATCCACGCCGGTTAAGCCATTTGCCATAAAAGCTTTCAACTTGGAAAGTTGGGAGGCAAACCGGGGCCGCTCTGCAGAGCTGAGGCGTTGTGGCAAGGGGTGGTCCTCCGGAAGACGGTGCTCGCGATAACCCGGCAAGGGGTTCTCCCCCGCAGGTGAAGTGTCAATGCAGTAAAACCAAGATTTATTCCAGTCCTTGGGATGTGTGTGCAGAGCGGCATGAGGAAAGACTGCATCTTTCCTTTTCTGAATACTGACCCCGCCTAGTTCTTGATGCGGTCCACTAGTAAATTCAGTCCGCCGGTTTAGATGGAAGAAATCTCGGAACAAGTCAACTGACGGCTCTTCTTGCAAATACACTTCAGAGAACACTTGGAAATCACAGATGTTGGAAATAGAGTTGGGACCAATGTCCTGAGGATGGAGTTGGAAGGCAGCAAGTACATCCCGGAAAAACTTCGAACCGGGAGGAGTAAAACCACGA
Source organism: Secale cereale (assembly GCA_902687465.1). Lineage (NCBI taxonomy): Eukaryota > Viridiplantae > Streptophyta > Magnoliopsida > Poales > Poaceae > Secale > Secale cereale. The sequence continues at coordinate 706,785,426 of LR738713.1, forward strand.
GCAATATGGTCAAAGAAAACAATAACCTCCCCTTCCTTGGGAGTGGGAGGACACTCGCCTCCTGGAGCTCGCCACTTTAAAACGGATTGAGGGCCTAAAGTGCCGATTGACACAGCTTTGACTAAATCATCTTCCGTAATAATGGAAGGAACCCAATCGCAAGACACAAATTGTTTGGCCATGGCAGCAGAAGAGCAAGCGCTGAAAAGATAAAATGTAAAGACCGGATTACTCAGGAACGGCGGTATAAACTGGAAGATATATGCAAGGGTTACGCAACGGTTTAAGCAAGGGACTAATGATATGGATAACCCGGCAATAACAGGGAGCTATGTTACTACCGGTTCATCACAACAATAGAGAAAGAGCTAAAACCATCGTGTTTGTCTTTAAAGTTTTTACAGAGCCCGGGCATGACAGTTTAAACCGGAGTATACCTAACAGATCTACAAAGGAGAAAAAACAGGTTCTCACAGACAGCTAAGGTGGAACAGATCTGAGCACACAAGAAAAAAGAAAAACAAATGCAAGGATATACAGGAAGAACTACAAGGGTCCTATACAGAGCAGATAAATCTACAGGTTAAACAAGAATGATGAAGATCTGAAGCATATACAGCGGAGTAGAGGCAAAGTTTAAAGGGCAAGATCTAAAAGTAAAGGTTACTGAAAACTATTTGCTTAGGTTGAACAAGGTGAAGCTCCCATTGAGACTCTAATGGCGGAGGCGCGAGGAAGAACCCTAGAAGTTACGGATCTATAATGAGGAGGAAAGACATACCTGGAACAGCAGGAATCAACGGCGGAGGTTCTCTGGTCAAGCTCAGGTCGATGCAGCGGCCGGCGAGGACTTGGATTCGGCGGTTGACGACGGCGGTTCGAGCTCGGGCGACGATGGAGTCGGGCAACAGAGGAGGACGAAAGAGCGGAAGAAGATAATGAATGGGGACAGCGGTATTTATAAGAAGAAAGACAGATCCGAAGCGACAGGTGCGGGATTCGAGGAGGCAAATGATCGGATAAAGATCCTCTGACGCCTCGATTTTTGGGATAACCCTTAAACAAAGCTACAGTACAGCTCGCGGCGTTAAATGCGGAAGTGATGTCACAGTCAGATTAAGTGATTCTTGAGGGTGACGTCAGGGGCGGTTTACAAAAAATAAGAAGACACAAGGAAGGAAATTATGCAAGACCGAGAAGATTGATGTGAACAAGTTCAAATCACTCTGGGGCCTAATGTCAGGGATATTACTAGCAGGTATGAACCGGCTAGTGTAAACCGGCTTATTATGATATGTTTGTATTGTTGTAATATTTAGTAAAGGCTACGGCCCATGAGATCTTAGGGCCCATGTATAGAGTTATGGTTTGTAAACCGCCCGATGATGTAACTTGAGAGTTAAGGAAGAAAGGGCAGAGACCGAGGCGGACACGAGTATGAGCCGGCCTCGGGACTCTGTAAACCGGACCGGGCATCGCCTCTATATAAAGAGACAACCCGGTGACGGTTCAGAGACAGGCAAGAAATAACTCGTCGAGACACAGGCAAGCAATCCGCCCCCTGTTCATCGATGCCCAAGCAATACCAAACCGAACTAGACGTAGGCTTTTACCTTCATCGAAGGGGCCGAACTAGTATAAACCCTCTGTGTCCTTTGTGTGCTTTTAACCCCTTCAAGCTAACCCGTGCGATGGTTCCATCATCAAGTCCGTTAAACCGGACATCTGCCGTGTTAATTCCACGACAATCTTTTTTTTGCCTCTCCTCACGACAACACGACTGTGCTTTGACGGGTCGGTAATGAAGAAGCATTGGTCAACTTGGGAAGCCAGTACCCATGGCTCATTTTTCGCGGTGACGTTTGCGCCCGCGGTCTTGGATTTGGCTTCGGGTATAACCATGGTGGTGAAATACCGGTCTTCTTTTAGGACGCTCTTGGCCCATCTGACACGGAACATCGGGACCTTCTCTCCAGCGTAGCTCAGCTCCCAGATCTCCTCGATCCTTCCGTAGTATCTGTCCTTGTCGTTACCGGTGTAGGATTCCATCGTTACCCCGGAGTTCTGATAACCATCGCTCTTCATGTCCTTATCCTCGGTGTAGAATGTGTATCTGTTGATATCGTACGCCTCATAGGTCATCAGGTTGTGCTCGGCGCCCTGTGACAAGGCGAATATGAGTTGTTCTTCCGCAGAAGAATCCTCATGTAAAGGGTATGACAGAAGCTTCTGCTTGAACCAACGCGTGAAACATGAGTTGTGCTCTTTGATTATATCTCCGTCCATCCTCTGTTGGCCTCGGTCATTGTACGTCTTCTCAATAAAGGTTTTGTGCTCTACCACCCAAGGATCGACCACGTCTATGTGTTGTAGCGCGACTAGGTTTGCTCTTTCAAAGTCGGCGAGTCGACCCTCGAAGTCGACATGCATTTCGCGGCGACCCTCATGGTGACCCCATCCAGCGAGCCTACCGAGGTGCCTGTTGACGGGCATACCAACGGGGTTCTCGATGCCTAGATAATTCATGCAGTAGGAGATGCACTCTTCGGTCAGAAAGCCCCTAGCTATGCTTCCCTCTGGACGTGACATGTTGTGAACGTATCCTTTGATGACACCATTCATCTTTTCGAATGGCATCATGCTATGCAGGAACGTCGGCCCGAGTTGGATGATATCCTCCACGATATGGACCAGCAGATGCACCATAACGTCGAAGAATGCGGGCGGGAAGTACATCTCAAGCTCGCATAGTATCACCACGATCTCTTCCTGTAGCCTTCTGAGTTGCCTCACGCCAACCGACTTTCGAGAGATGACGTCGAAAAAGTTGCATAGGCCAAATAGCGTTTCACGGACGTGCGCGTCCATGATCCCACGGATTGCAACTGGAAGTATGTGCGTCATCAGCACGTGACAGTCGTGAGACTTCATCCCGCTGAACTTCTGCTTCGCTGGGTCTAGGTATCTGCTTATCTTCCCCGCATAACCATAAGGAAGTTTTACTCCTACGAGGCAGGTGAAAAACTGCTCGATCTCCTCATGGCTTAGAGTGAAGCACGCGGGAGGGTAGTCATTTCCGGTCTTCTTGGCCTTTTTGCCTTTGCGATGACTTTCTGTGTCCTGCTTCGCCTCATCATCATCATCACTAGCGTGAAGCTCCTCCCCGATGCCCATTGATTTCAAGTCTACACTTGCTTTCGGCCCATCTTTGGTCCTCTCTGGCATGTTGAGCAGGGTACCAACCAGACTCTCGCACACGTTCTTCGTGATATGCATGACATCAAGGCTGTGAGGCACACGGTGGATCTTCCAGTACGGCAAGTCCCAGAAAACAGACCTCGTTTTCCATACCTTCAACAGCGGCTCTGGCGCCTTTCGCTTCTTTCCCGGCTCTGGCGCCTTTTGCTTCTTTCCCGGCAGTGGGCAATCTTTCCAATTTTTCAACAGCTCGTGTATTTCCTCGCCGCTCCTCGTACGTGGGCGTCTTCGGGGTTCGGTTTCACCATCGAACAGATCCTTGCGTTTTCTCCACAGGTCATCGTCGCGAAGCCACCTTCGATGTCCCATGAACACGGTTTTCGAAGACCCGGGATCTCTATCTAGCTGGCGATACGTTGTGTCATCCATGCACCTGACGCATCCAGAAAATCTGTGGACCACCTGCCCCGCGACATATCCGTAACCGAGATAGTCGTGCACCGTCGTGAGCAGTGCGGCTCTCATAGGGAAATATTCTTTCTCTGCGGCGTCCAACGTATTGGCTGGCGTTTTCCACAGCGTGTCTAGCTCCTCTTTCAGCAGCCCCAGATACAGATTAATGTCGTTCCCTGGTTGTTTCGGTCCTTCAATTAGCATACTCATGTGAATGTACTTCCTCTTCATGCACAACCAGGGGGGAAGGTTGTACATCCACACAAAAACAGGCCAGGTGCTATGTGTGCTTCTCTGGCTGCCAAACGGATTGACTCCATCGGTGCTCGCGCCCAGCACGATGTTCCTTGGATCGTTCCCAAATTATGCGTCTTCGAAGTTCAACGCTTGCCACTGGCTCGCATCCTTAGGGTGACTCAGCATCTTGTCTTTTTTATTTATCTCCGGATCATTTGCATCATCTTCTCGCTTCTTCTCCTCCCTATCCGCGTGCCAACGCAGGAGCATTGCTACCTTACGGTCCGCGAAATACCGCTGCAGACAAGGAGTGATCGGAAAGTACCACACCACTTTTCGAGGAGCTTTCTTCCTCTTCTTGTATCGAGTGACGCCGCACACCGGACATATGGTAGACTCCGCGTGCTCGTCCCGATAAATGATGCAATTGTTCATGCACACATGGTATTTCACGTGCGGTAAATCCAGAGGACACATGATTTTTTTCGCCTCCTCGAAACTGGTCGGGCACTTGTTCCCCTTGGGAAGACGTTCGTGCTAGAATGACATGTTCTCGTTGAAGAATGCGTCGGTCATTTTCTGTTTTACCTTCATCTCCAGAGCCATGAGCGTTACTTTCAGGCGGGTATCCTTGGGCCTGCATCCTTCATACAATGGAGTAACCGCGTTTATCTCCAGTTGATCCAGCTTGGCTTTCTCTCGGGCGGCAGCTCTTGCAGTATCCGTCTGCTTGAGAAGCAGCTCTTGAATATGAGGGTCCTGCACCCAGCCCATCGATGGTCCATCGTCGTCTGCTCCGCCGGCATCTTCATCTTCATGATCATGCCCGTCGTCTGCTCCGGCATCTTCCTCATCATCATGTCCTGCATCTTCTACATGATGACTGTGTAGAGCATCACCGTCGTGATCATGTCCTGGAGATTCTTCGTCTTCTCGCCCGCACGAGCCGCGGTGGTTGTCTTGATGCCCTTCCTCATTTCTTGCCCGGCCCCCATGGACGACTTCGTAGTCATCTTCATCACCTTGCCACCGATAGCCATCCATGAAACCACGCAAGAGCAGGTGGTCCCGCACCTGCCCAAAATCCGGGTCCGCAATAAGGCTCTTCATCTTGCATCTTCGACACGGACATCTTATCTCCGTCTCGTTCTTTTGAAGCATCTCGGCCTTCGCAGAGCTCAAAAACCTATTCACGATGCCTTCGGTCATCGTGCGGACCATGGTCGCCTGCGGGGTAGAGCAAAACGATATTTTAGAACCAAGAAAAAATTTGGCATGACTTTCCCTAAAAATAGGACCAAAAAGAATGCATAGTGCCAAAATTCTCCCCGAAAAGGAAATGAATCAACATTCCGGCAAAATATTGGCAACTATCGCATTTCAAATACCGGTACCTGCAAACACAAACATATATGCAACACCACAAACATATGCAACACCACAAACATACATAGATCTAGCTAGGCCATAAAAAGTGCATGTGCACATTGTTGGAGGGAGAACAACATAATGATAGCTTCCCCCCTTACTTACCTATCAAAAAAGGTAATTTAACCACTTAATTTGGATGAATCTATGGTGGAAATGAGGTGACAAGGAGGAGGCAGCCGAGACAAGATTGGAGGAGGAGGTGGAGAGAATGAAGTGGGGAGAAAGTGAGTGGGGTGTGGCTGTCCAAAATATCTTGTTGGTCCCAGGTTACTAATGGCGCACCACCTCCAAATGCGCCACTAGTAACCCAGGTTACTAATGGCGCACCTGCTGGTGGTGCGCCATTAGTAGTTTTGCAAAAAAAAAAATACTAATGGCGCACTGTGGAATGGTGCGCCATTACTAGTTTAAACTAGTAATGGCGCACTATGGCACGGTGCGCCATTAGTAGTTTTGCAAAAAAAGAATAAAAATAATAAAAATAAAGAGAATAGTAGTGGCGCACTCTGTGGCTGGTGCGCCATTACTAGATAGAACTAGTAATGGCGCACTGTGCCTGGATGCGCCATTAGTATGTTTGGAAAAAAACATTGTTACTAGTGGCGCACCATGTGCCTGGTGTGCCATTAGTGTATTCCACACTAATGGCGCACCTGCACATGGTGCGCCACTGCTATATATTACTGGCGCACCACATGTGAGGTGCGCCATTAGTATCCATCCCATCTATAGCCCTTTTCCTTGTAGTGACTACAACTAAGACATTTTAAATTTTCAGCACAATCATCTAGCATCTGTAGCAACCATTTAGTTTCTAAATACTTATGCCTCATGCAAAATCTATCTTCCCTATTTGGTATATACTTGCAAACTCTATGCACTCCACAAAAATCAACATGCTTATAAGAGATATTTTCATCATGACTAGTGCAATCATCATTAGTACTATGGATATTCAAAGGATTCACACTAACAATATTGCAAGCATGCTCATCATTCAAGTCTTTAGTGCCAAGCATTCTATGTAATTCTTCTTCTAGTACTTGACCACAATTTTCCTTTCCATCGTTTTCACGAAAGATATTAAAAAGATGAAGCATATGAGGTAACCTCAATTCCATTTTTTGTAGTTTTCTTTTATAAACTAAACTAGTGATAAAACAAGAAACTAAAAGATTCGATTGCAAGATCTAAAGATATACCTTCAAGCACTAACCTCCCCGGCAACGGCGCCAGAAAGGAGCTTGACGTCTACTACACAACCTTCTTCTTGTAGACGTTGTTGGGCCTCCAAGTGCAGAGGTTTGTAGGACAGTAGCAAATTTCCCTCAAGTGGATGACCTAAGGTTTATCAATCCGTGGGAGGCGTAGGATGAAGATGGTCTCTCTCAAGCAACCCTGCGACCAAATAACAAAGAGTCTCTTGTGTCCCCAACACACCCAATACAATGGTAAATTGTATAGGTGCACTAGTTCGGCGAAGAGATGGTGATACAAGTGCAATATGGATGGTAGATATGGATTTTTGTAATAAGAAAATATAAAAATAGCAAGGTAGCAAGTGGTAAACGTGAGCATAAACGGTGTTGCAATAGTAAACAAGGCCTAGGGTTCATACTTTCACTAGTGCAAGTTCTCTCAACAAAGATAACCTAATTGGATCATATTACTAGCCCTCAACATGCAACAAGAATCACTCCAAAGTCACTAATAGCGGAGAACAAACGAAAAGATTATGGTAGGGTACGAAACCACCTCATAGTTATCCTTTCTGATCGATCTATTCAAGAGTCCGTAGTAACGTTCAATCTATCATAGAGTTCGTACTAGAATAACACCTTAAGACACAAATCAACCAAAACCCTAATGTCACCTAGATACTCCATTGTCACCTCAAGTATCCATGGGCATGATTATACGATATGCATCACACAATGTCGGAAACATCGATTCAACCAACACATAGAACTTCAAAGAGTGCCCCAAAGTTTCTACCGGAAAGTCAAGACGAAAACGTGTGCCAACCCCTATGCATAGATTCCCAAGGTCACGGAACCCGCAAGTTGATCACCAAAACATACATCAAGTAGATCACATGATATCCCATTGTCACCACAGATAAGCACGTGCAAGGCATACATCAAGTGTTCTCAAATCCTTAAAGACTCAATCCGATAAGATAACTTCAAAGGGAAAACTCAACCCATTACAAAAGAGTAGAGGGGGAGAGGCAACATAAAATCCAACTATAATAGCAAAGCTCGCGATACATCAAGATCGTGCCATCTCAAGAACACGAGAGAGAGAGAGAGATCAAACACATAGCTACTGATACATACCCTCAGCCCCGAGGGTGGACTACTCCCTCCTCGTCATGGAGACTGCCGGGATGATGAAGATACCCACCGGAGAGGGGTTCCCCCCTCCGGCAGGGTGCCGAAACAGGGTCTAGATTGGTTTTTGGTGGTACCAGAGGCTTTCGGCGGCGGAACTCCCGATCTAGGTTAATTTTCGAAGGTTTCTGTATATATAGGAGGTGTTAGAGTCGGGGCCAAGCAAAGGGGGGATACGGACTGTCCACGAGGCAGGGGGGCGCGCCTAGTAGGGGGGCGCCCCCCACCCTCGTGGGCAGCCCATGGGTCCTCTTGTCCCCTTCCGGCACTCCATGGGCTTCTTCTGGTCCAAAAATGATCTCCGTTGATTTTCAGGTCAATTGGGCTCCGTTTGATATTCCTTTTCTGTAAAACCCTGAAATAGGCAAAAAAACAACAATCTGGACTGGGCCTTTGGGTTAATAGGTTAGTCCGAAAAATAATATAAAAGTGTATATAAAAGCCCATAAAACATTCTAGAAGGATAATATGATAGCATGGAACAATAAAAAATTATAGATACGTTGGAGACGTATCAAGGACCCAGTTTCGACCATATGCGGTCGAACAAAATGTCGTTTCCTCCATTCTGTGGTATGCTAGACCCCGTTTCGGCTGTTCCATCCCAGCCGGTTGGCTCCCGTTGAGCAGTACGCATTCCGACCCAGACGGTTGCCTCCTGATACGTCCAAAATGCATCACTATTTTATATCGTAATTCATCCTTATTCATTGATATATTTCACATTACGATGATGTTCTTATGTTGTTTTGGCCTATTTTACACAGTTTGCAACTTTCCGGTGCCGAAGCAGCAGACGCAGGATTCAGCGGTAAAAAGTGGCCGCTGAGTTGCTGAAGAAGAATACCTCCAAATTACCTGAAAATCGACGAAGGGTATTATCCAGAAGGATCACGAAGATACGCAAAAGAGCAACCAGAGGGGGGCCACAGGGTGCCCAGGCGGCCACCAGGCGCGGCCCCCACCCTGGCCGCGCCGGGAGGGCGCCTGGAGCCCCTGGCCCACTCCAGGCTCCCCCCCTCTGGCCTATATACTCCTCGTCATCCAGAAACCCTAAAAGAGGGAGAGTTTACGGAGTTCCGCCGCCGCTCCGTGGCGGAAACCTACAGAGAAGAAAAGCCATCTCCGACGGGCAGATTCCGCCGGGGAGATCACCTCCCGGAAGGGGAGATCATCGCCATCGTCATCACCATCGTCACGGGCATCATCGAGATCATCATCAACATCATCCCCAACATCAGCACCATCTCCATCTTCATCCAATCTCATCTCACAATTGCAACTTGTGTTGTAATCCGTACTATCTATCCTCTCTACCCTATCGGTGTTGATTACTACTTTGTGGTGAATGCTATTGAGTTTTGTTGGAGAAATATCATTGTGTCCAGATTGCTTATCATCCATCTATCTCCACTGATCATGATCTCTTTTATGTCTTGTGAGTAGTTACTTTAGTTCTTGAGGACATGGGAGAAGTCTTGTTGTTAGTAGTCATATGATGTTGAAGTAATATGTGTTGTTTGATACTTAAGTTGTGTTGTTATTTTCCTAGTGGTGTTGTGTGAGTCGAACACTCAACACTTCGCCTTATTAAGGACCTAGGGGAATACATTGTGTACAAAGAATGCTTACGGTGGGTTGCCGGAGTGACAGAAACCTGAACCCCAGTTCGCACGCTTTTGCACAAGGGAACAATGGATCATCGATCGTATTGCTATGGTTAGGCTTTTGCCTTAAATACTATCTTGTATTTGAGGATGCTTGCAAGGTGTTTAATCATAAGAGTGCACTCATCTTAGTCTAGAGGGTGTACTAGCATAGATCCACCCACTCAACACTTATCAACACATCACATAGTACCGATACGGAATATGGCGAAAGCACATGACTACCTCTCCCGTGTGTCCTCAAGAACACTTTAGCCTTTATAAGTTCAGTTGCTAGGCCTCTCCTTTGCTCAGAAAGGATTGGGCCACTTGTTACTCTCCAGTGCCTTTTACTTTGCTCGCTTTTACTTTCCTGTTGCTTATATCAAGAAATCCCCTAAAAAGTTATCTTTCAGTGCTTGCAGTTATTCCTTGCTCAGAATCACTTATCAATACCTTCTGCTCCTCGTTGGGTTCGACACTCTTACTTATCGAAAACGCTGCAATAGATCCCTTACGGTTGTGGGTCATCACCTCCCGATGAACACGATGTTGTTTTCCGTTCCGACGCAGCCGGTTGGCTACCGATGAACAGGTCGTCGTTGCCGCCGTCCCTATGCGTGAGTACGTGTTTGATTGCTGTATTTTTTGCCATGTGGTTGTACGTACGTGTACACGATTTTGACGGGACTGCCTGAACTGCTACGTCGGAGGCTCTACTATGACACACACTCCTACTTACTCGGTCATGTTTCATTGTTATAGAGAGACCAATCGACCAGTATGTACGTGCACATTTGCGATCAAACAGATAACCATACGTACGCTTCGACCTGGCAGGTCCCAACTGTCAGCGGGATAAGGACACACACACCCTTTGTGCCAAGATATGGCTGGTGGGTCCCAGGTGTCATTGGGAGGAATCATATTCTTTCGCGTAATAAGGAGGCTCTTCCTTTTATGCGAAGATGTAGCTAGTGGGTCCCAACTATCAGGGGGAACATTTTTCTGCTCAATAAGGAGGAATTTTCCTTGCATGCGACCATGGACCTCGTGGGTATCAGCTATCAGCCTCTCCACAGTCCTCTTCCGATGACTCTCGATTGTTGACCATGTTGCATCGAGTGCAGCAAGGCGGTGGACGACGGCGAGGCTCCGGACGAGAATGACCTGGAGATGGGGAGATTAGAAAGTGGAGTTGCACCTGGAGAGGAGTACACCATACAAGGGTCGACTGGTTTGGTGCGGCTTGGAGCTACAGTCAACAGAGAATAATAGGATGGGTGGGGTTGGAGGGATGGCCTGGCCAGTGGTGGAGTAGCGCTTCGCAGCGAGGCGTGCGAAGCAACGTTGCTGGCCACCGGAGGCGGGAGCGGGAGGTCCTGCCGGTGCTGAAGGAAGAAGACGAGAGATTAAAGATGCATGTCGGCCATTGGATGTACATCCAACGACTATAGATGTCAGAATAATTTTGTTAACTAATTTGACAACACCTTCGGTAGGCGACCTAATGGCCCACATGTCAGGATCCTTGCTGGTGGGTCCTAGCTGTCAGGGGGAGGAATAATTATTTTTTGCCATAATAAGGGGCACTTCCTTACGTGCGAAGATGTAGATGTTGGTCCCAGATGTCAGGGAGAGGAAACATTTTTCCGTGCAATAAGGATCTAGTTGGATGCTGCAAAGATTTAGCTGGTGGGTCCAAGCCGTGAGGGGGAGGAATAATATTTTTTCTGCATAACAAGGAGCCAGCTGCATGTGTGTGTCCATGAACTGGTACATCCCCAATGTCATCCTCTACACGTATTGTCCTCTTTTAATGACTCTCATTTGTTGACCACATTGACCACACAGTGTCGAGCGCACCAAGGCGATGGACGACGGCGAGGCCCCAGGCGGAAACGAGTCAAAGATGGGAAGACGCGGCAGAAGAGTCGCAGACGGAGAGGATTATGAGTGTTAACTAATTTTGGTGTGGCGTGGGGATATAGTCGATGGAGAATAGGAGGAGGTGTGGAGTGGTGGAGGGATATCTTGGCTAGCGGTGGGGCAGCGCTTCGCAGCGATGCGTCCTAAGCAGAGCCGCTAGCCACCGAAGGCCGGAGCAAGCGATGCCCACGGTGCTAGAGGAAGAAGACAAGATTGAAGATGCATGTCGTCCGATGGATATAAATCCAATGGCTGTGGATATCGGAATGATTTGTTGACAACGTGGACAATGCCTCGTGTAGGCTTCGACCTGTTGGCCCACATGCCAACCTGCAAAAATATGGCACATATTTAACCCATGTTTTCCAGAATTTACAATCAATTTGGTGGGCTGGGTGATCAAATCATGTAGCGTCAATGCGGCCCATTTCATTTATTCTAAGAAATCACGACCCATTTGCACTTTTTTGAAATACACAAATTTGTTGGGCTTGTAGTAAATATAATGTAATGTTAAACGGAGCAATTGGTATCAAAAAATAAATCAGCGCTGGACATTTCATCATATAGAAAAATAGAAAATTAGCGAATTATTGCTCAAAAGAAAAATCAGCTCATTATTATTACATTGGTCCTTAAATCTTCGCAAGCTTTTGTGCGCAATCACCAGGATTTTTGATGTCTTAGAGTAAAAAAACAACCAGGACTTCCCTTGCCAAATTATGTTAAACATTTATTTTTGTAAGTTAATAAGGAGTGGGATATTATAATAATAATAATATATATATAACTTTCTATTAAATGTACGATAATAATAATAATAATAATAATAATAATAATAATAATAATAATAATAATAATAATAATAATAATAATAATAATAATGTCGGTGTTCTGAGACCGGGGGTACCCAGACCCGTCTGCCTGCGGCCCAAGGCGTGGCCCAGGGACAAGGCTCTGCGGACAGGACCCTCGCAAGGGTCCCTACCTCGTGAGGCGAACGACATCCGCGGACTTATCAAGGCGGCACCCGGCCTCACGAGGCCCGGGGTGACGTGAGCCATGACGTCCAAGGCCAGGTGGGCGCCAGCGGGCGCAGGCAAGGACACTTTCCTCTTTGGTGCTAAGGTGTCAAGGATGTATGCGGGTTCCCAAGGAATCCCCCAAAGGTTTCCATTCCAGTGAAACAATACCGAGACCACGAGCTCGGCAGGATGAGGTCATCGCCGAGCCCACCTGCGCGTTGATGACCCACAAGTGTAGGCGATCTGTCATAGTCCTTTCGATAAGTAAGAGTGTCGAACCCAATGAGGAGCAGAAGGAAATGATAGGCAATTTTCAGTAAGGTATTTTCTGCAAGCAGTGAAATTATCGGTAACAGATAGTTTTGTGATAAGGTAATTGGTAACAAGTGACAAATAGTAAAATTAAATAAGGTGCAGCAAGATGGCCCAATCCTTTTTGTAGCAAAGGACAAGCCTAGACAAACTCTTATATGAAGGAAAGCGCTCCCGAGGACACATGGGAATTATCATCAAGCTAGTTTTCATCATGATCATATGATTCGCGTTCGGTACTTTGATAATTTGGTATGTGGGTGGACCGGTGCTTGGGTGCTGTCCTTACTTGGACAAGCATCACACTTATGATTAACCTCTATTGCAAACATCCGCAACTACAAAAGAAGTATTAAGGTAAACCTAACCATAGCATGAAACATACGGATCCAAATCAGCCCCTTACGAAGCAACGCATAAACTAGGGTTTAAGCTTCTGTCACTCTAGCAACCCATCATCTACTCATTACCTCCCAATGCCTTCCTCTAGGCCCAAACAATGGTGAACTGTCATGTAGTCGACGTTCACATGACACCACTAGAGGAGAGACAACATACATCTCATCAAAATATCGAACGAATACCAAATTCACATGAGTACTTATAGCAAGACTTCTCCCATGTCCCCAGGAACAAAAGTAACTACTCACAAGACATAATATTGTCCATGATCAGAGGGGTATTAATATGCATAATGGATCTGAACATATGATCTTCCACCAAGTAAACCAACTAGCATCAACTACAAGGAGTAATCAACACTACTAGCAACCTACAGGTACCAATATGAGGTTTTGGTGCAAAGATTGGATACAAGAGATGAACTAGAGTTTGAGAGGATATGGTGTTGGTGAAGATGTTGATGAAGATAACTCTCCCCATGATGGGAGAGTTGTTGGTGATGACGGCGGTGACGATTTCCCCCTCCCGAAGGGAAGTATCCCCAGCAGAACAGCTCCACCGGAGCCCTAGATTGGTTCTGCCAAGGTTCTGCCTTGAGACGGCGGCGTCTGGTCCCGAAAGCCTCCCTATGATTTTTTAGGTCAAAACACCTAATATATGAGAAGATGGGAATCGGGGGGGGGGGGGTCACCGGTTGGCCCACGAGGCAGGGGGCGCGCCCAGAGGGGGGTGGTCGCCCCCCATCCTCGTGGACAGGTGGTGCCCCCCTTGGCAGATCTCTTTCGCCAGATATTTTTTATATTTTCTCAAAACGGTGTTTCGTGGAGTTTAGGAGCTTTTTGAGTTGTGCAGAACAGGTCTCCAATGTTTGCTCCTTTTCCAGCCCAGAATTCCAGCTGCCGGCATTCTCCCTCTTCATGTAAACCTTGTAAAATAAGAGATAAAAGGCATAAGTATTGTGACATAACGTGTAGGAACAACCCATAGTGCAATAAATATCAACATAAAAGCATGATGCAAAATGGACGAATCAACTCCCCCAAGCTTAGACCCCGCTTGTCCTCAAGCGAAAGCCGATATCGAAAAATATGTCCACATGTTTAGAGATAGAGGTGTCGATAAAAATAAAATACGGACATGAGGGCATCATGATCATTCTTATGACAACAACACACATATATTGCCATATGATTCTTATGCTAAAGTAACAATACATTCACAATGTCAAGTATGACACAAAAACTTCATTGAAAACCAACAAACTATGATCTCAGTCATTGAAGCAATTGCAACTTATCATAACATCGGAAAGAGTCAATATAAGAGCTTTTTAACAAGTCCACATACTCAACTATCATCTAGTCTTTCACAATTTCTCACACTCACGCAATACTTATGGGTATGGAGTTTTAATCGGACACAGAGAAAGATAGGGGCTTATGGTATTGACTCCCAACCTTTTACCTCAAGGGTAATGTCAACAGTAATAGACCATGATAACTTACATCCAATTGAGTATATATGTCAGGATCTTTCCAACACAATGTGCTTGCCAAAGGATAAAATGTAAAAAGGAAAGGTGATTTTTACCTTGACTCTTATAAGGCAGGAATAATAGATAGGCCCTTCGCAGAGGGAAGCAGAGGTTGTCATGTGCTTTTATGGTTGGATGCACAAAGTCTTAGCGCAAAGAACGTCACTTTATATTGCCACTTGTGATAGGGACCTTTATTATGCAGTATGTCGCTCTATTACTTCCATATCACAAGATCGTATAAAGCTTATTTCCTCCACACTAATAAATCATACATATTTTAGAGAGTTTACAACCATGACAACTTACTTGAAGGATCTTACTCAATCCATAGGTAGGTATGTTGGACTCTCATGGAAAAACTGGGTTTAAGGATGTATGGAAGCACAAGTAGTATCTCTACTTGGTGCAAGGAGTTTTGGATAGCATGAGGGGGAAAGACAAGCTCAACATGTTGGATGATCCATGACAATATACTTTATTTTGGATATAAGAAAACATAACCCATTATGTTGTCTTCCTTGTCCAACATCAACTTTTTAGCATGTCATATTTTAATGAGTGCTCACAATCAAAAAAGATGTCCAAGATAGTATATTTGTATGTGAAACCTCTCTTTCTTTATTCCTTCCTATTAATTGCAACGATGACCAAAACTATGTTTGTCAACTCTCAACAACTTTTATTCATCATACTCTTTATATGTGAAGTCATTACTTTCCATAAGATAAACATGATCTCCTGATACTTTTTATATTTTCTTTTATTCTCTCATGACCAAAGTGAGGAAATCAAGCCCTTGACTCAACACTAATCTTTATTATATAGCTCACGGACTCGGTTACAAAGGTAAATATCATAAAGCAAAAGCTCACAACTAGATCATGATAACTTTATTCTACTAGATCAAGATATTACCAAAAGCATCGAACTAAGAAAAATGGCAAAGATAGGAGTGTGATGGTGATACAATACCGGGGAAACTCCCCCAAGCTTGGCAGTTGCCAAGGGGAGTGCCCATACCCATATGATTATGTCTCCTTCTTCGGAAGTGGTGATGTGATATTCTTGGCAATGATACCCCTCAGGATACGATTCTCCTCCTCGAGTTTGTTAACTTGCTGCTTAAGGTCCATAATTTCCTTGCGGAGCTTGCCCATGACGGCTAAAGCTCCTTTCACCCAAGGATGATGCATAGCTGCGGGAGAACAAGTAACACTCTTTTTCATATTTTCATAAGAAAGAAATCTGACATTGGTAGGGATGACTGAGTTTGGAATAGCTGAGCTCTGTAGTTCCCCCATCGTGAATCCATCTTGAAACCGAGAAGTAACTTCTTGATCTTCCTCCATGGCATCTATCCTCTTCAAGTCAGCCTCCATCTCTTCCTCCATTGATGGACCAAAGTGGTCAGCATCGCTGTTTGCTCCTGGCCCGAGTGTTGGGTGAGACACCCGACTCTCTCCAACTGACTCCTGAGAAGACATCTTGCTCTCATCTGCGATAGAAACAGCTCAAAACAAAAAAGAGGATTTTTGCGTGATACGGTGGTCAAAACCTTCGGGAGAATATATAGTGAATTTTTACCAACAAAAAGGAGTAACATGTAATAAATCGGAGTCTGGGAGGCACACGAGGTGCCCACGCGGTAGGGGGCGCGCCCAGAGGGGGTGGGCGTGCCCTCCACCCTCGTGGACGCCTCGTGTCTCTTTTGGACTGCCTCTTATTTTTCTATTTTTCTAAATATTCCAAAACGGTGAAAATTTGCCATTAGAACTGTTTTGGAGTCGGTTTACTTACCGTACCACATACCTCTTCCTTTTCGGGGTCTGAATCTGTCTGGAAAGTGTCCCTTATGTATTCCACCGGGGTTACGATTTCAATAACATTGGTTTCAACATTTATAGGGTTACCTGAGATATAATGTTTGATTCTTTGACCATTCACCACCTTCGGATTCGTGCCTTCGAGGTTGTTGATTTTTATTGCACCAGAACGATAGACCTCCTTGATAACGTAAGGACCTTCCCATTTAGAGAGAAGTTTTCCTGCAAAAAATCTTAAACGAGAGTTGTATAGAAAGAAATAATCACTTACGTTAAACTAACACTTTTGTATCCTTTTGTCATGCCATCTTTTAACTTTTTCTTTAAACAACTTGGCATTCTCATAAGCTTGGGTTCTCCATTCATCAAGTGAGCTAATGTCAAATAACCTCTTCTCACCGACAATTTTGAATCATAATTGAGCTCTTTAATAGCCCTATATGCCTTATGTTCTAGTTCGAGAGGTATGTGACATGCTTTTCCATAAACCCTTCTATACGGAGACATACCCATAGGATTTTTATATGCAGTTCTATAAGCCCATAATGCATCATCAAGTTTCTTGGACCAATTCTTTCTAGATCTATTAACAGTCTTTTGCAAAATTGATTTCAGCTCTCTATTACTTAGTTCTACTTGACCGCTAGACTGTGGGTGATAAGGGGATGCAATTCTATGGTTAACATCATACTTAACAAGCATTTTACGGAAAGCACCATGAATACAGTGTGAACCACCATCAGTCATTAAGTATCCAGGGACTCCGAACCTCGGAAAAATAACTTCTTTAAGCATCTTAATAGAGGTATTGTGATCAACACTACTAGTTGGAATAGCTTCTACCCACTTAGTAACGTAATCAACATCAACTAAAATATGTGTATACCCATTGGAGGAAGGAAACAATCCCATATAATCAAAGCCCCAGACATCAAATGGTTCAATATCAAGTGAAATAATTCATAGGCATTTCTTGACGTCTACTGATATGAAAAATTCTTTGACATTCATCACAAGATAAGACAAACTTACGAGCATCCTTGAAGAGAGTAGGCCAATAAAAACCAGATTGAAATACCTTATGTGCAATTCTATCTCCAGCATGGTGTCCTCCATAAGCTTCGGAGTGGCACTTGCGTAGGATATGTTCCTGTTCATGCTCAGGTACACAACGTCTAATAAAACCATCTACTCCTTCTTTATACAGGTGTGGATCATCCCAGAAGTAATGTCTCAAATCATAGAAGAACTATTTCTTTTGCTGGTATGTGAAACTAGGTGGTATAAACTTAGCAACAATGTAATTAGCATAATCAGCATACCATGGAGTAGCATGAGAAGTATTTATGACAGCTAATTGTTCATCAGGAAAGCTATCATCAATAGGTTGTGGGTCATCAAGAATATTCTCTAGTCTAGACAAGTTGTCTGCAACGGGGTTCTCAGCTGCCTTTCTATCAATAATATGCAAATTAAATTCTTGCAGCAAGAGAACCCATCTAATAAGTCCAGGTTTAGCATCTTTTTTCCATAAGGTATTTGATAGCAGCATGATCAGTGTGAATAGTTACTTTAGAATCAACAATATAAGGTCTAAACTTATCACAAGCAAAGACGACTGTGTCGGGGAACGAATCCACGAGCACCTATGGGACCGGCGGACCGAGCCCCTTTTGGTTCGGCAGGGACGGAGATCGCACGAAGAGCGGATCGAGGCGAAACACACGAGCAGTTTACCCAGGTTCGGGCCGCACGGATGCGTAAAACCCTACTCCTGCTTTGTGGTTTGTATTGAGTTCTTGCTCGGGAGCGTTGAGTGCTACAGTACACACCAGCAGCTAACGAGACCGAGCGTGAGTGTTCTCCTCCTCCTTCCTCTACGTTGCGCATGGGCCTCCTTTTATAGGCTCAAGGGGTCACCGACAGGTGGCAACGTAGACAAGGGTAAAAATGGAAAGGTGTTGCGGTTGGTACAACTACCTGTTACAGTGTATCATACCTAACTCTGACGGCAGGGGACAAGGACATTAAATGCCCGTCTGCGTCACCCAAATAGTGCAAAAGGGACCGTCAGGGACGCCACCGCTCGCCACGATGGCAATCTTGTCAGCACCGCTTGCCACCGCGCACCGCTGGCTGCACACCTCCCGCCACGTACGCCTGGAAGGGTCCTAGAGCGACACGTTGGTGGATGTGCTGGAGCGCGGGTACAGAGTGGTAGCTTGCCGCGGCAAGCGCCTTGCCGCGGTCGTTGTCTTGTCGCGTCCGGGAGCTCGTCGCTCACCGGGCCTTGCCGGGACGCGTGGCGCGTCGCGGCAAGTTCCTTGAGATGCCTTGGTTGGCCTTCCCAGCAAGCTCCTCTTGTCGGGGTCTTGTCTCCTTGGCTTGAATACTTTGTTCTTGAATGGCTCCAAAGGAACCACGGAGGACCTTGGCGGTCACCCGGCAAGCCTTGCCACGGGATGCTGCGACTGCCCGTGCACTAGTTCGGGATACTAGGGTACCCCTACTCTAGTACACCGACAGACTGCTAAAAACCTTTTGTCAGTAGTAGTATAATTTCTCTGGGCACTGACTAGAATTTTACTAGCATATTGGATAACATTCAATTTCTTATCTACTCTTTGTCGTAGAACAACACCTACAGCATAATCACTAGCATCGCACATAATCTCAAAGGGTAAATTCCAGTCAGGTGGTTGGACAATAGGTCCAGAGATCAATGCTTTCTTAAGTATTTCAAATGCTTCTACACAATCATCATCAAAAACAAAAGGAACATCTTTTTGTAAGATATTAGTCATAGGCGTGGCAATTTTGGAGAAGTCCTTAATGAACCTCCTATAAAACCCGGCATGACCCAGGAAACTTCTTATACCTTTGATGTCCTTGGGACACAGCATCTTTTCAATAGCATCAACCTTATCCTTGTCAACTTCAATACCTCTTTCAGAAATTTTATGTCCCAAGACATTGCCTTCATTAACCATAAAGTGGCACTTCTTCCAATTCAAGACAAGATTAGTGTCTTCACATCTCTGCAAAACTCGATCAAGGTTGCTCATGCAATCATCAAAAGAAGTTCCGTAAACGGAGAAATCATCCATGAAAACCTCAACAATCTTTTCACAAAAATCAGAGAATATAGCCATCAGGCATCTTTGAAAGGTAGTAGGTGCATTACATAAACCAAAAGGCATACGTCTATAAGCAAAGGTACCGAAAGGACAAGTAAAAGTAGTCTTTTCTTGACCCCCTTTTGACACAGGTATTTGAGAGAAACTAGAATAACCATCTAGAAAGCAAAAATGAGTGTGTTTGGATAACCTTTCTAGCATTTGATCAATAAAAGGCAAAGCGTAATGATCTTTCCTAGTGGCTTTATTTAATTTGCGGAAATCAATTACCATCCTATAACCTGTAACAATTCTTTGCGGGATCAATTCATCTTTATCATTAGGAAGAACGGTCATACCTCCCTTCTTAGGGACACAATGGACATGACTTACCCACTGGCTATCATCAAATGGATAGATTATACCTCCCTCAACGCGATGCTCCAGGCGTTGTTCCAGGCATTGTTCAAGTACAACTCCGACCATCCCGAATGGTTCACGTTGTCGAGGGGTGTAGTTCCGCTGTGCAACAACTCGTCGCTCAGCGGCATCCGTGCAGTGATGCCGCTGTGCGACTCCCACGGGATTGACCCAACTTGGCAAGAGCCTACCGACGAAGCTGTGCAGTCGTTCTTCGACAACTTGGAAGAAGTGCCAATCAACTCCGACGAGAAGAAAGGCCTCACCCGCGACACCACTGACCAGGAGATGGCATATATTGCCACCAGGCTGGAAGAGGCGGCGGCAGCCGCAGCCGCGGGCGAGTTCGGGTACACAGTGGAGGCGGCGGAGGCGACAAGCCTTGCCGAGCGAGAAGAGTTTCTCAACGCGGGGAAGCTTACCGGGCAAGTCGCCGAGACAAGCGAGCCCGCCGAGCAGGGCGTCGAGTCGAGCGGACCCGCCGAGGATGCGAGTGGCTCGCTGGAGATCGACTCCTCTTCCTCTTCGTCCTCAGGCAGCTCGCCACGACCAGCAGAGCCTCCAGCTCTGCCAAGGAGGCGTCTCCGCAAGGCCGGGGACGTGACGGAGCGGCAGACGGGCCAGCAGCCGCTGCGGGAGCGCCTCGCGCTTCTGCGGCGGCTGGAGGGGGGTTGTCCCGGACCGCAACTTCTGCCGCCCCTCGCGCCTCGGCGGCAACCGGAGCGGGGTCTTCTCAGACCATCGCCCCTGCTCCCGCTAAGCGGCCGAGGGAGCCCACTCCTCCGCCTCCTCGCGCCGGGACGCGCGAGCCAGATTTTGACTTCTCCGCGCTTAGTTCTGACGAGGAAGAAGAAGAGTAAGACTTTCCAATTCTTGTATTTCTTTGATTTTTAGCTTGTTCTTTGTCTTGTATCTCTGTTGCCTAACTCTGAACATGTTCTTCTTTTTCAGAACTCTGGCCCAGAGGGCGGCAAAGAGAGCCAAGGCCCCGGTGATTGTCATCGAGGACGAGCCCGCTGCAATAGCAGGGGGTGCGCCTGAGACAAGCTTGCCGGACCCGGCAACTGGTCTTCAGAGCAGCCCCCAGCGCAGCCCCCAGCGTAAGTGTCTGGTTTATTTTTTGCTGTTAGGCGCGCGTGGGTGCTTCTTCTTTTTACTGACGTCTTGTTCGTTGACCCGTGTAGGAGCAGAGCGGCAGCACCAGGAGTGCCAGGAGACCGCCCCCGACGTGCCACAGGCTTCAACCACACCGCCAAGGGGAAGCTCCCCGGCAAGGGAGAACACTCCGCCAAGGGCGAGTACCCCGCCAAGGGTGAGTACTCCGCCAAGGGTGAGCACTCCGCCAAGGGCGAGCTCTCCGGCGAGGGATAGCACCAGTGGCCCCCCGCCGGCGGGAGCTACAACCACGCCGCTGAGGGAGAGCTTCCCGGCAAGGAACCTCACCGAAGAGCCGGCCCGCGCAGGTAATCCCTTTGCTTTAAAAACTCCCCTTGGGCTTTTCTTCTTTAGATTCTTTTTTTTGGATATTTGCTTGACTGTTTTCCTTTCTTTTTCTTCCGTCAGACCCATCCATAGCTGAGCCAATGGAGACGGAAGTTGTTGCTGACGACGCCGTCGTTGCCGAAGAAACGGTCGGCTCTGACGATCCTGCCGGCACGGAGGCCGCCGAGGCTGCTGCCGCAGCAGCTGGCGAAGGGGCTGGCGACCGCACTGACGGCCCTGAGGCCGCAGGAGCGCCAGGCGCTACACTGACCGCCGAGCCCTCCGCCGCTGCCGCAGCCCCCAGCTCCGACGAGCCCGAGCCGGGCGCCTACTTAAAGGCCGGCGACGACGTCTTCATCCAGCTCCCTTGGGCGTCCACGTTCAGGGCGCCGGTCGAGGGAGAGGTCTTCGACGGGGAGGTGCTTGCCTCCGCCGGGCTGAAGCTTGTCGACGCGCCGAGCAGTAGCAGCGAGCCTGAGGAGGAATGGCTGCTGCACAGGCTGCTGTCGCTTTACCGCGCCCGGCAGGCCAAACTGGAGTCCCGCGAGGCTCTTGTCGCGAAGGCGGGAGCTGATATCGAGAAGCGCGCGGAGGAGCTCCGGGCCATCAACCAAGCAGCTCTCCGGTCCTTGGCGGAGGAGCGGGAGCAACTTGCCGAGGCGCAGCAGGCCTTCATTCTCGAGAAGGCCGAAGTGGAGGAGCAGCAGCGGCTTGCCGCTGAGGAGCTGTCCAAGCGAGAAGGCGAGCTGGCGTAGCGGAAGGTCAACCTCGACAGCCACGAGGATAAGCTTGCCGCGTGTGAGCATTCACTTGGCGGGGCCCTTAGGAGGCAAAGGATGCCGCCGCAGCTGCCGAGACCGCCAAGAAGGAGTTGGAGAGGAGGGTGGCGCAGCTGGAGGCCGACCTCAAGGCGAGCGGCGAGGAGGTTGCCGCGCTCAAGCTTGAGTGCGAGAAAGACGCCCACAGCCATTCGGAGCTGCAGGTTCGCCTCGCCGAGAAGGGCAAGGAGCTCACCGCCGCCAAGGACTCCAACGCCGACCTTGAGCTGAAGCTGGCCACTCTGACCGAGACACTAGACGGTGCCAGGGATCGGGAAGCGGCCCTGAAGGAGGAGATCAGGGTCGAGAAGGCGTTGCTGGAGAGTGCTGCCATCTCCCAGAACAACTTTAGGCAGACCGTCGAGCACTGGACGGAGGGCCTCCTCAACGCCGCAGCAGACATCGACAAGGAGTTGGAGCAGCTGGGGACGGAGTATCTCGGGTACTCCACCGATGAGAACCTCCACCCCAGCGCCAAACTTACTTTATTCTTCAGGGGCGTGGCGACGGCCCTCCAGCAACTCCGGGAGAAGATCCCAAAGCAGCTGGCGGACGAGTCGCGCAGGCTCTGCGCGGGCGCCCTGCAGAAGGTGTTGATGAAGGTGGCCTTCCGCAATCCAGGCCTCAACCTCACCAACGTCCTCAGGTCCCTGCCATCGGACGCTGATCAGGAGGCGCTCAAGGCCCTTGTCGCACCCATTGTGGGCAAGGTGGGCGGCATCAAGAGGGTTGAAGGCGATCGCGCGGATTAGGCCCATCCATTTTCTTCTTTCCTTGTCGCTGTTTATCATGTTAGGAAGACAATTTGTTAGAGCTACGACAAGTTATCTTGTAGTATAACTCTATTTTGGGTACTGAATGCAATGTTATTTCCTTTACTTGACTCCCTTGCTTTGTATGTTTTTACCCTTACGCTTTTAGGGAACTTGCCGGCGCAGGCACCTTTGCCGCGAGCGCTGAGTGCGGAACTTCAGCAGCCTGCTGGCGGTGCTGTTACCGACAAGAAACCTTGTCGCAGCTAGTCGCAGCACGCTTAAGTTGTTGAGCGAACTCAAAAACGAAGTAAGGGTGCGACACTAGTCGCAGCACACTTAAGTCCTTGAGCGTGCTCGAAACAAAGTAAGGGCGCGGCTAGCCACGAGTTGGTTCCTCCGCGCACAGGTTTTCCATACAAAGTGCGGTCGTTCAAGGAAGATAACTTAAAATTTAAAATTTTGATTGCTCAAACTTTGGCAACTTAGCTTTTGTGTTGTCTGCTTCCGGCAAGGCAAGGCTTTCTTGAACGGCGCTTGGTCCATACCACTATCTTCCTCCCCCCCAGCAAACTTGTGCGCGAGGGAACCTTCTTCTCCTTGAGAAAAAAGATAGAAGAGAAAATACAGATATGGAGCCTTTGGGCTCGTTATGGCTTACCGGGGATAGGTGCTGCACAAAGTGTCAGATAGTACTGCAAGGAAATAAAAAAAGGCATGAAATGACAAGTTGTGCGAGGCACATAAGCTTTACTGATGCACGGGGTCTGCGCCCGGCTTAGTACAAAGGATTACATGCAACATCGGGAAGACTTGTACAAAAGGTGGTTGCCGGAGCGGATCACGGCAACCGCGACTTACGGATAAAACTTACGAAGATGCTCAATGTTCCAGGAGTTGCTCACCGGAAAGCCATCTTCGGTATCTAGGCGGACAGCACCGGGCCTAGTGACTCGTTTCACCCGATAAGGGCCTTCCCACTTCGGCGTCAACTTGTTGGAATTCTTGGCGGACTGAACGCGCCGAAGAACAAGGTCGCCTTCCTCGAGACTTCTGGCGTTAACTTTGCGGCTATGGTAGCGGCGCAAAGCTTGCTGATAGCGAGCAGCTCGCACAGCAGCCTGAAGACGGTCCTCCTCAAGGAGCAGCGCGTCATCTTGTCGCAGCTGCTCTTGCACGAGCTCATCATAAGCGAGCACTCGAGGCGACCCGTATACGAGTTCCGTGGGGAGAACTGCCTCTGCTCCATAGACAAGAGTGAAAGGTGTCTGTCCAGTGGCTCGATTTGGCGTCGTTCTGATCGACCAAAGAGTCGCCGGCAGCTCCTCGATCCAGTTTCTTTCGCACTTGTGCAGCCTGTCAAAAGTTCTGGTCTTGATACCACGTAGCACTTCAGCATTTGCCCTCTCCGCTTGACCGTTGCTTCTCGGGTGAGCAACGGAAGCGAAGCAGACCTTGGCGCCAAGATCTTGGATGTACTGCATGAAGGTGCGGCTCGTGAATTGTGTACCGTTGTCGGTGATGATCCTGTTAGGGATTCCGAAACGGCAAACAATCGACCTGAAGAACTTGACTGCTGACTGTGCGGTCACCTTTCTCACTGGTTCCACTTCTGGCCACTTTGTGAACTTGTCGATTGCGACGTACAAGTACTCAAATCCCCCGGCTGCGCGGGGAAAGGGGCCGAGGATGTCGAGCCCCCAGACCGAAAATGGCCAGGATAAAGGGATCGTCTGGAGAGCTTGAGTTGGCTGGTGTATCTGCTTGGAATGGAACTGGCACGCTTCACACTTGGTTACTTGTGCAGTTGCATCCTGGAGGGCTTCTGGCCAAAAGAAACCTTGCCGGAATGCTTTGCCGGCAAGTGCTCTTGTGCCAATGTGATGACCACAAATGCCTCCATGTATCTCTGCCAACAGCTTTTATCCATCTTCCCGGGGAATACACTTCGATTTCACACCGTTGAGTCTTCTTCTGTACAGTGTGTCGTCGACAAACTGGTACATACTTGACTGCCGGGCTACTCTTTCCGCCTCTTCTTGCTCTTCGGGAAGTTCTCCTATTTGAAGGAAACGGACAATCTGTTGTGCCCATGCTGGAGCTTGTGGCTCGACAACAAGGACTAAAGGCATATCTGCTGCTGTCGGAACATCCGCTTCCACGGCGAGAACCTGTGTCTCAGCCGGAGCTCGATGTTCCCCGGCAAGCTTGCCGGAGCAAAACTTGTCGCGATCGTCTGCTTCAACTGTACAAACCCTAGGGCTTGCAGGAGCAGACTGCTCCTCAGCATTCTTGGTGCTGATCTTGGGGACCTTCTTGGCGGCGGCTTCGGGAAGCTCTGCCGGAAAGTAGTCGCTAGAAACCAACTTCCTCTTCTTGGTCTATCCAGTTGATGGTGTTACAGATTGTTGAGTCAGCTTGAGCACAAAGATCCCTGGCTCCACAGGTAACTTAAGTGCAGCACACTTTGACAAGCCGTCGGCGATGTCGTTCTGAGCTCTTGGAACATGCTCCATCTGTAGGCCGTCAAAATGCTCTTCAAGCTTCCTCACTTCATCAACGTAGGCTTCCATCAATGGACTCTGATAATTCTTGTTCACTTGGCGGACGACAAGCTGCGAGTCACCCCTTACAATCAGCTTCTTGATCCCAAGGTCTACCGCGATCCTGAGACCGGCAAGCAAACCTTCATACTCTGCAGTATTGTTCGTTGCTTGCTCCTTGGGAAAGTGCATCTGGACGACGTACTTGAGGTGCTCTCCGGTGGGTGCGACAAGCAGTACGCCGGCACCGGCGCCTTGCAGCGAGAAGGCACCATCAAAGTACATTATCCACTCTTTGCTTGCTTCCTTGACGGGGATGCTCGTCTCTGGGATTTCTTCGTCTGGTGTTGGCGTCCACTCTGCTAATGCTCTGCTTTGGATAGTTGAAGTGCTTTCAAACTTGAGGCCAAAGCTTGACAGTTCTAGTGCCCACTCGACAATCCTGCCTGTTGCTTCTGGATTTTGCAGTATCCTCTTTAGCGAAAAGCGAGTGACAACTGTTATCTCATGTGCTTGGAAGTAATGGCGCAACTTTCTCGAGGCCATGAGAAGGCCGAAAAGCAACTTCTGCACTCCAGAGTACCTTGACCTAGCCCCCTGTAGAAGGGAACTAACAAAGTAGACTAGGCGCTGCACCATCTTCTTCCGTACCTCCTCTTGCATCTGCGCAGATCCATCCTTGTTGGGACCAGAGCTTGTCGGAGAAGCCCCCTGCTTGTCGCTGGATGTGCTTGCCGCGGTTGATGGCTCATCATCTGCCTCCCTCTCCGCTACCAACGCAGCACTAACCACTTGATTGGTTGCCGCCAGGTACAGCAGCAACTTCTCTTGTGGCTTAGGTGCGACAAGTATTGGAGTGGAGGACAGGTACCTCTTCAAGTCTTGCAGCGCTGCCTCCGCTTCCGGAGTCCATTTCATTGGACCTGCCTTTTTCAAGATTTTGAAAAATGGCAGGGCGCGTTCGGCAGACTTAGAGATAAACCTGCTGAGAGCAGCCACGCAACCGGCAAGTCTTTGCACATCCTTGACGCACTTCGGTGCTTCGATATGCTCAATGGCCTTGATCTTGTCGGGATTGGCTTCAATCCCCCTCTGAGACATGAAGAACCCGAGAAGCTTGCCGGAAGGGACTCCAAATACGCACTTCTCGGGGTTGAGCTTGAGCTGGATCTTGCGCAGATTTGTGAAGGTCTCATCTAAATCTTGGATCAGAGTTGCCATGTCTTTGCTCTTGACCACTATATCATCCATGTAAGCTTCTACATTTCTATGTATCTGTGGCTCAAAAGCGGTATGGACAACCCTTGCAAATGTCGAACCAGCATTCTTCAATCCGAAAGGCATGCGTATAAAACAGTAAGTGCCACATGGAGTAATGAATGCGGTCTTCTCCTCATCTTCCTCAGCCATGAAGATCTGGTGGTATCCTGAGTATGCGTCAAGAAATGAAAGCAAGTCACATCCAGCCGTGGAGTCAACAATCTGGTCAATGCGCGGCAAGGGAAATGGATCTTTGGGACAAGCTTTATTCACATCAGTGAAGTCGATACAAAGCCTCCATTTCCCATTTGCCTTACGCACGACAATAGGATTGGCCAACCACGTAGGATGGAGCACACCTCTGACAAGGCCTGCTGCTTCCAACTTCTTCATTTCTTCCGCTATGAACTCTTGGCGCTCCACTGCTTGTTTCCTAACTTTTTGCTTGACGGGCCGCGCATGAGGACAAACGGCAAGCTTGTGCTCAATCACTTTCCTGGGAAACACGTCGACGTTCGCCTGCAGGAAAGCAACGAGCGCGCTTTCCTATTTGGGGTCAAGCGTGGCACTCATGGTGAAAGTACCACCAGTGCCGTCCGCCTTGGCAGGCACCTTCTTGGTCTTTGGCGGAGCTGCCATCGTCTTCTTACACTTGCCGGTGGAGCTCGATGGTGCGTCCTCGACGGCAGCGCAGCACTCCGAAGAGGTGCGTTTGCCGGAGTGGGCCCCAGAGCTCTTGTCGGACTTGGTCTTCTCCTTCCCCCCGGGAGCTTCAGCGGCAAGTGTCTTGCGATCTGCTGCGGCTGCTGCTTCCCGGTAGATCTTGTCGGCGCAGATAAGAGCATCCTTCTTGTCGCCAGGGACAGAGATGACACTTATCGGGCCTGGCATCTTGAGCATGTTGTAGGCGTAGTGAGAGGCTGCCATGAACTTGGCAAGCGCTGGACGACCAAGTATCCCATTGTAAGGCAATGGGAAATCGGCAACGTCGAACGTGACCCTCTCAGTCCTGAAGTTCAGCTCGCCGTCAAATGTTACTGGCAACGTGATCTTCCCCTTCGGCTTGCTCCTTCTCGGGTTGATTCCTTGGAAAGTGCCGGTCTCTTCGAGCTCGCTATCGGGGATCTGGAGTTTCTGGATCACAGTAGAGGAGATCAGGTTCAAGCCGGCCCCGCCGTCAACTAACATCTTAGT
The DNA here is from genome assembly GCA_902687465.1 of Secale cereale. Taxonomy (NCBI): domain Eukaryota; kingdom Viridiplantae; phylum Streptophyta; class Magnoliopsida; order Poales; family Poaceae; genus Secale; species Secale cereale. Next base: position 706,813,397 of record LR738713.1, read on the forward strand.
GACCTTGAGGTTGCGGATAGTTGGTGAAACCAACATCGGCAAGCACCCGACCGCAGTTGTGCGATCAGGGTGGTCCTCAATGTCAAAGACGATAGGCATGCTGGACCATTTCAGAAGTTTGCGCGATTCGACAGGTGGTTCTGCCGCATTGACTTCCCGCACCCACTGTTTGAGTTGGCGGTGTGAAGTATGCAGAGAAGCACCGCCGTCAATGCACAAAACCTCTGTGGCTTTCTGAAACTCCTGCTCACTGGTCTCTCCATCATCCATGTCTTCGTCGTCGTCATCATCTTCATCCTTGTCGCGGCCGCGGGGAGGTCTGTCTCCTTGCCGCTGCTTGGCCTTGCCGCGGCGTCCTCCCCGGCCGTTGAATGGCCGCTTCTTGCCGGATCCTCGATCACCTCCTTGGGCCTTCTCCTTGTCGCGCCGCTCGTACTCAGCCTTCTGCTGTTCGACAAGCTGCTCGACTCTCTTGCAGTTCTGGAGATCGTGGCCCTTGGTGCGGTTGATCTTGCAGTACTGCTTGTCGGTGCCGTCCTGCTTGTCGGCGGCCGCCACAGCCTGGCAGTTGGTGCATGCGGCAGTCTCCTTGCCGGAGCTACCAACTTGGGCTTTCTTGGCGCCAGCCTCCTTGCCGGACTGCTCAACGACTAGCACTTCCTTGTTCTTCTTGTTCCTGTTGTTCCGCCGCCGGTTTTTCTTTGCCGGGGCGGCATCCTCACTGTCAGATCCCCTTGCTCCTGTATCCTCTCCGGGGAGTTTCCTCCCCTCTTCAGCACGCGCACACTTGTCGGCCAGGACGTACAGCTCGCTGACGTCCCTGATCTTGCACATTGCCATCTCCTCCCTCATCCTACGGTTACGCACGTTCTGATGGAACGCGCTGATGACCGCGGTAGGGTGGACGTCTGGGATGTTGTGCTGGACACGGCTGAATCTCTGGATATACTTGCGCAGGGGTTCTTCTTCGTTTTGGGCGAGCAGGTGAAGGTCACTCTCTTGGCCATGGGGTTTGTGGCCGCCTGTAAAGGCGCCGACAAACTGATGGCAGAGATCTGCCCAAGAAGAAATGGAGTTGTCCGGCAAGTGCATGAGCCAGTTCTGACGTTAGGCTTGAGTACCAGAGGGAAGTAGTTGGCAAGGATCTTGTCGTCTCGCCCCCCAGCAGCTTGCACCGCGATGGTGTAGATGCTGAGGAACTCTGACGGGTGCGTCTTGCCGTCGTACTTCTCCGGCACGTCTGGTTTGAAGTTTTTCATGCTGGGCCACTGGACTTGCCGCAGCTCACGAGTGAACGCAGGACAACCTACCGCGTACGGCAAGTCGCCTGGTCCCCCTGGCGCTCGCATGTCGACAGCGGGCCCAGCGCGCTGGTCCGATTGACGCCGCGCTTCTCTTCGGCACTCGATGCGGGTCCGAGCGTCCTCTTGTTGTCGATCGTCGAGAACTTGGCGCTGATCGCGACGAGCTCGCGGGTCCGACGACGCGGTGGAGTCGCTGTCGAGGTTGACCCGACGAGTTGGCAATCTTGGCCTCCGGGGCGGAGAGTGCACGGTGGTTGCACCCCCAGCGGTCTTGTCGCCATCGGCCCGTGCCTGGCTGACTTGCCGCGGCCGCGACGTGCTCGGCTGCTGCGGAGTGTCATCGTTGGCGAATGCAGTGAGACTCTGGGTGGTGGCCCTCCAGTCCTCGGCCTTGTCTGCCGCTGGAGGGAAATCTAGGAGCAGTTGAGCTCGTGCTAGAGATTCTGCTGGAGTGGCGGGTAGCGGCGGCGAACGGTGCGAGGAGCGGGATATGCTCGGACTTCTAACTACGTTAGAAGGAGCAGCATCCCGTCCCGGCGACCTTGCCTTGCTTGTGCCGGCATGTTGGTGTGCATGCTGGCCTTGAGCGTCCCGAGATTCGCCAGCTTGACCCTGGCCCAGCAAGTGTATGGTACCATGAGTACCACGACGCTGCCGGTCCCGCGCCTCCTGAGATGGGCGCGGTGCATGCACGGATGCCGAGGTCTTGGAGTGCGCCCGGTCGTCGTGGGAGCCGGCTACGCCGCCGATGGGCAGCGCAGCCTTTTCCTTGGACCTGGCGGCACCGTGAGTTCCCTCGTCGACGTCTGTTCTTCCGCCGGCGTCTACCCCACCAGCCGTTGGCTCCGGCGGTGGCGGGATCGACGCGGACGGGCCTGCTGCCTCCGAAGCCTTCTTCTTCGGCGGCATGTTGATGAAGATGGTGAAGATCTAGCTCGTGTGACGCCGGATCGGGTTCACACAACCTCGACGCACCCCCTACCTGGCGCGCCAAAGATGTCGGGGAAACTGATCGCCCGCGAACACCTATGGGACCGGAGCCCCTTTTCGGTACGACAGGGGGCGGAGATTGCACAAAGAGCGGATCGAGGCGAGGCACACGAGCAGTTTACCCAGGTTCGGGTCGCACGGATGCGTAAAACCCTACTCCTGCTTTGATCTGTATTGCGTTCTTGCTCGGGAGCGAGGAGAGCTACAGTACACTCTAACCGCTAGCAAGACCGAGCGTGGGAATGATCGATGTTTGGAACCCCCTCTACGTTGCGCATGGGCCTCCTTTTATAGGTCAAAGGGGTCACCGACAGGTGGCAACACAGAAGGGGGTAAAAATGTAAAAAGGGTGGTAGTTGGAATAGTGTTCCATACCTAACCCTGACGGTAGGGGACAATGGCATTAAATGCCCGTCGCCGTCGCCCAAACAGTGCAAAAAGTGGCCGTCAGGGGCGCCACCGTCTGCCACGACGGTAGCCTTGTCATCGCTGCTTGCCACCGTGTGCCCTAGGCTGCACAGCCTTCCGCCACGTGCGCCTGGGATGGTCCCAGAGCGACACGTGGGTGGATGCGCTGGAGCGCGGGTACTGAGTGGAAGCTTGCCGTGGCAAGCGCCTTGCCACGGTTGCTATCTTGTCGCTTCCGGGAGCTTGCCGCTCACCGGGCCTTGCCGGGACGCGCGGCGCGTCGCGGCAAGTTCCTTGAGATGCCTTCCCGGCAAGCTCCTCTTGCCAGGGTCTTGTGCCTTGAGTGGTTTTGTGCCTTGAGTGGCCTTCCCGGCAAGCTCCTCTTGCCGGGGTCTTGTCTCTTTGACTTGAATACTTTGTTCTTGAATGGCTACAAAGGAACCACGGAGGACCTTGGCGGTCGCCTGGCAAGCCTTGCCGCGGGACGCTGCAACTGCCCGTGCACAAGTTCGGGATACTAAGGTACCCCTACTTTAGTACACCGACACTTATGAAGCAACACATAAACTAGGGTTTAAGCTTCTGTCACTCTAGCAACCCATCATCTACTTATTACTTCCCAATGCCTTCTTATAGGCCCAAACAATGGTGAAGTGTCATGTAGTCGACGTTCACATGACACCACTAGAGGAGAGACAGCATACATCTCATCAAAATATCAAACGAATACCAAATTCACATGACTACTTATAGCAAGACTTCTCCCATGTCCTCAGGAACAAAAGTAACTACTCACAAGACATAATATTGTCCATGATCAGAGGGGTATTAATATGCATAATGGATCTTAACATATGATCTTCCACCAAGTAAACAAACTAGCATCAACTACAAGGAGTAATCAACACTACTAGCAACCTACCGGTGCCAATCTGAGGTTTTGGTACAAAGATTGGATACAAGAGATGAACTAGGGTTTGAGAGGAGATGGTGCTGGTGAAGATGTTGATGAATATAACTCTCCCCAAGATGGGAGAGTTGTTGGTGATGACGGCGGTGACGATTACACCTCCTGGAGGGAAGTATCCCCGACAGACAGCTCCACCGGAGCCTTAGATTGGTTCCGTCAAGGTTCCGCCTCAAGATGGCGGCGTCTGGTCCCGAAAGCCTCCCTATGAATTTTTTCCAGGTCAAAACATCTCATATAGGAGAAGATGGGCATCGGGGGGTCACCGGTTGGCCCACGAGGCAGGGGCGCGCCCAGAGGGGGAGGGGGCGCGCTCCCCACCCTCGTGGACTGGTGCTGCCCCCCTGGCAGATCTCTTTCACCATATATTTTTTATATTTCCTAAAACGGTGTTTCGGAGCTTTTTGAGTTATGCATAATAGGTCTCCAATGTTTGCTCTTTTTACAGCCCAGAATTCCAGCTGCCGGCATTCTCCCTCTTCATGTAAACCTTGTAAAATATGATAGAAAAGGCATAAGTATTGTGACATAACGTGTAATAACGGCCCATAGTGCAATAAATATCAACATAAAAGCATGATGCAAAATGGACGTATCACGCGTCATCGACCAGAAGCTTTGCAGGCGAAGACCATCTTTAGTCAGGATAGGGTGTAGTGTTGTCCCCCTTCGAATTTGGCCGTTGTGGCATCCCTTCCCGTCTTCGCCATTGGGGAAGAGGACCAGGCCAGTATAAGTATAGGCTAGACTCCACCGGAGGAGGGCACTCGATTGGGTCGATCCAGTTCATCCACCCCTCAAGCCTGAGCTTCTCCTAGAGCCCTCGCGAGGCAACTTATCCTTGTACTCACTTATATTGATCCTCTCCGCGAGGCAATCCACCACAAAACAAAAGTAGGATTTTACACCGCAAGGTGGCCCGAACATGGGTAAATCATCGTGTCCCTTTCTCCCCCAACACTCTAGTTCGGGCTCGACGAACCATAGCCTTGGTGCGGTGTGTGATTGGTTGAGAGCAAGCAGTTCCTTTATGCTGGCCCCAGCGTTCGAACCTCTCAGGGGACCGCAGATCCCCGACTTCGACATTTGGCATGCTAGGTAGGGGCGTGTTAAAGTTCTTCTACTTTGCTCTAGCTCCATCGCGACGCTTGCATGGCAGGCACAGTCCACTCCCCTGCTCTCTGGGGCGCTATGGGTTGCTTGGCCTTCACCCTCGACCCGCGTCGAGTGAGGTGACTGGTGAGGTTTAGACTACTATTGCCCCGGCGCTATGACGGCACGACCGACCCCGAAGAGTTCCTCCGACTATATGCCCAGAGCATCCTGGCAGCGCGCGGTGACAACAGGTCCATGGCTAACAGGCTTCCTATGGCCCTCACTGTCGTGGAATTAACATGGCAGATGTCTGGTTTAACGGACTTAGTGATGGAACCATCGCACAGGTTAGCTTGAAGGGGTTAAAAGCACACAAAGGACACAGAGGGTTTATACTAGTTCGGCCCCTTCGATGAAGGTAAAAGCCTACGTCTAGTTTGGTTTGGTATTGCTTGGGCGTCGATGAACAGGGAGCGGATCGCTTGCCTGTGTCTCGACGGCTTGTTTTCAATCCTTGAACCGTCGCCGGGTCGTCCCTTTATATAGAGGCGACGCCCGGTCCGGTTTACAGAGTCCCGAGGCCGGCTCATACTTGTGTCCGCCTCGGTCTCTGCTCTTTCTTCCTTATCTCTCAAGTTACATGATCAGGTGGTTTACAAACCGTAACGCTACACATGAGTCCTAAGCCTTCATGGGCCGTAACTCCTACTGGGTATTACAATTATACAACTAAATTACCATAATCCGGTTCATACTAGCCGGTTTATACCTGCTAGTAATATCCCTGACATTAGGCCCCAGAATGATTTGAACTTGTTCACATCAATCTTCTCAGTCTTGCATGATCTTCTTTTCTTGTGTCTTCTCATTTTTGTAAACCGGCCATGACGTCATCCTTGAAAATCACTTAATTTATCCGTGACATCACTTCCATATTTAACGCGCGCAGCTGTCTATCACCTTTGTTTAAAGGCTATCCCGAGAATCGAGGCGACAGGGAATCTTTATCCAATCTTCTGCCTCCTCAAATTTCGCGCCTGCCGTTTCGTTCTCTGCCCCTTTATAAATACTGCTACCTCTCTTCCTCATTTTCCTTCCGCTCGTCCTCTTCTTCCGTCGTCCGAGCTCATCTCCGCCATCGTCCGTCAAGCTCTCCTTCGCCGGCCGCTGAATCAACCTGAGTGCGACCAGAAAAACTCCGCCGCCGCTTCTTGCTGTTTCAGGTACTCCATCTTCCTTGCTGTAGATCTATAGCTTTAGGGTTCTTCTCGCGCCTCCGCCATTAAACCTCGGAGAAAGCTTCACCTGTTCGTCCTAGGCACCAAGTTCGAAGTAGTTTCAGCCTTTAGATCCTGCCCTTAAAACTTGCCTCTGTTCCGCTGCCGTATGCTTAGATTTCGGCATTTTAGATTCAATCTTTTAGATTTGTCCGCTCTGTATAGGATCCTTGCAGTTCTTCCTATAATAGTCTTGCATTTGTTTTTCTTTTTCCTGGGTGCTCACATCTGTTTTACTTTAGCTACCTGTAAAAACTTGTTTCTTCACCCTTGTAGATCTGTAAAATATTCTCCGGTTTAGTCAGTCAAATATCGCTTCTGTAATGCATCGACAACGAACACGACGGTTTAGCTCCTTTCTTTTGTTATTTCTGAACCGGCAGTAATGCGTTCCCTGCTTACTTCCGGGGTTAGCTATGCCATTAGTCCCTTGTCTAAACCGCCGGCATGACTTTGCATATGCGATCCGGTTTATATATCTGTCTTTGAATAATCCGGTTTTTATACTTTATCTTTTCAGCACTTTCATTCTGTTACTATGGCTGCCAAACAGTTTGTATCTTGCGACTGGGTTCCTTCCGTCATTATGGAAGAAGATTTAATCAATGCTGCTGTAATCGGCACTCTAGGCCCTCAGTCAGTTTTAAAATGGCGGGCCCTAGGAAATGAATGTCCTCCTACTCCCAGAGAGGGGGAGGTTATTGTCTTCTTTGACCACATTGCTCGAGGTTTCACTCCTCCCGGTTCAAAGTTCTTCCGGGACGTGCTTGCCGCTTTCCGACTTCACCCTCAGGACATAGGTCCCAACTCTATTTCAAACATCTGCGATTTTCAAGTTTTCTCAGAGGTGTATTTGCAAGAAGAGCCATCAGTCGACCTATTCCGGGACTTCTTCCACTTGAACCGGCGAACTGAGTTTACTAGCAGACCTCACCAAGAACTGGGCGGGGTCAGCATTCAGAAGAGAAGAGACGTAGTCTTTCCTCATGCCGCTCTCCACACGCACCCCAAGGATTGGAATAAGTCTTGGTTTTATTGCATTGACACTTCACCTGAAGGGGAAAACCCACTGCCGGGTTATCGTGAGCATCGTCTTCCGGAGGATCACCCTTTGCTGCAGCGCCTCAGCTCCTCAGAACGGCCCCGGTTTGCTTCTCAACTTGCCAGGCTGAAAGCCTTTATGGCCAATGGTTTAACCGGAATTGGTTTTTTGCGCTGTTGGCTTTCTTGGAGTATCCTTCCTCTGAGTCCGCGCCCGAGTCTGATGTGTAAATATTCTGGTAAACCGGATGATCCTCAACGTTTTTCCAAGGACAAACTTTCTGAATCAGAAGTCATTGAGTCTGCTAAGAAGATGCTCAATGTCTCCTTAGAAGAATGTAGCAAAACCAGATTGGCTCCGTATTATAAGAAGAACAAGCTGCCTGCAGGAAGTCTTACTCTCTTTCATATTTTTGTAATCCGTTCCTTTAAATTGTTCTTTCAATTATCTTTCACCTTTTGAACAGGCTGATGATCCTTTTTGGAAGAGGAAGCCTCAGGAGAAGGCTGGAAAACAGTCACGCCGGAAAACTTACGCTATCAAGAAGAAAAAGGCGGCTACTGGCTCCGGTTCACATGCTGAAGATGATGATCCGGACTCTGAGGTATGAGTTAATCCAGCTATGACTTGTTCACTTTTATCCAGATTTGTGTTAACGGTATCTTTTCACATGATTTGGCGGAAGGAGATAAACCGGCAGAAATTGAGGTAACTATTCTTTCTTCAGATTCAGAACCACCTCCACCAAAAATTCGTCGGACAGTCCGGAAATATCAGTTTTCTCACCCTTATGCTCAACTGGACCCCATCTTTTGAAGAAACAGCAACATGAAGCCCTTCGCCGGACTACCCGCCATAGCGGCCTTGCAGTTGAATCATCCGGAATATCTCTTACTCCGGCTCGGAGGCGCCGCTCTGAGGTTATACTTTCTCCAACTCTTCTTCATCCCAAGGCCGGGCTTATACGCAAACCGCTTAAACCGTCTGACCCTAATTATCAGGAGACTCCCTTATCTTCCTCTGGCGAATCCACTGCCACACAAGTCCCAGTTTTGAAGACTGTCCATGGGTAAGTCCTTTATCTTATCCGGTTTATGATTGCTTTTGCTTCTGTGGCACTGATTTTTCTTTCTAATTCCTTTCAGCAAGCCTAAACCTAGCAAAAGGGCAAAGGCCAACAAACCAACTGCTAAGACTGCCACTGATGATCCGGCGGTTGACCCGGATACAACCGTCCCTCCGGAAGGTGAGCCCACAATTCCGCTTGAAGATCCTACTCCTATGGATCATACTATTGTACCTGAAAATCCCAACACTGAGAACGTCCATGAACCGGCGAGTCCTGCCCAGGCCGATCCTCCTCAAACTAGCCCTGCTCGCGCTAGTCCGGTTCACACCGCTACTCCACTACCAGCAACTGCCCCTTCTCCGGATGTCCAGATAACTGGTACCACTTATACCGCACTTGCTGAACCCACTGTTTTGGCCAAACATACAGCTAAAGCAGAGAAACTTCATCAAGAAAAGGGCAAATGGAGCACTAATTTGTCTAGTTTTGCCGAGCTAAGTGCCCAGGAGCTCTATTCCGGGTATTTGAACCGGCTTCACACTTCTCGGGACTATGAAGCGGGCTTAATCAGCATGATGAAGGAAAAATACGAGGTAATCCTTTGCTTTCGATTTTTTCTTTTGATGTGCTTCTGTCTATATCATAGTAGCCCCCAAGTTCCGGTTTAGCTATGTTTAGAAGGTGAACCGGTACTTCCAATGTAAGCAAATGATCTTACATTAGCCCCCAAGTGCCAGGGGCATAATTTGGTTTATGTGCCTGGGACTTGTTTGAATTTTTTCCTTTGATACTTCAACTATCCATTAGCCCCCAAGTGTCAAGTAGACAACTTGTTTGTGTGCTTGAGACTTGTCTTTGAATTGCTACTGTTTGACGCTTCAACTGCCCATTAGCCCCCAAGTGTCAAGTGGATAACTTGGTTATGTGCTTGAGACTCGCCTGATTTTTACCTTTATTCCACTTGATTTTTCTTACAGGCTGATTTGAACCGGCGGGCTGAAGAAATTACTGAACTCCGGAATAGACTTGCCGAAACTGAATCTGCTGCTGCTAAGGCCAAGAAAGATTTGGCGGTGAGTTTAACTACCGCTGAACAGCTGAAGAAATTTTTTTGAAGAGGTGCGGACAGCCTTTGAAGTACAAAAGAAGGATCTGGAAAAGAGGGCAAAGGACGCTGAGGAAGCCCTTAATCCGGTGACTGAAGAGTTAACCGGTTTAAAGCGGCAAATAGAGCTGATGACTTCTGCTGTCTTCGGTAAGTACTTAATCTGTACTCCTGCTTTCATCCTTGCAATCTTTAATCCGTTCCGGTTTAACTGTGATAATCATATGCAGGGCGCCGTGTCACCCATATTGGGGATGATTTACGGAAGAAACTCAAGGCGTCTTATACTCTGGTCGAGCAGCTGTATTCCGGTGCTCAAAGGATCATAAGCGCAATGTCCTACAATAAACCGGCCCCCACTACCATCCAAGGCACTTTAGATAAACTTTCTGTTTTGCCTGCACGCTTAGAGGAAACGAAGAAATCTGCCGCTCGAGCCGGTTCTCTCATGGCGCTCACCAGAGCCAAAGCGTGGGTTCCAGATTTTGATCCGGAAGAAGCCTTGAATGTGTATCCCGGTACTAAAGAAGACGGGTCAGCTTTCACTGCCAAGGATCTTCATGCTTTGACCAAGGAGATGCGTCCTCTCGCTAGCAAGCTTGCTGCCGAATCAGATTTGTCCAGGTATCATCCGGGATATGATTTACAGAACGAGCGGGTGGATCGGCCGGTTTATGATACCGTGAATCTAATCCCACCAGTGCGCCCTCATACTTTCGCCCTAGATATTGATCCGTCTGAACTTATCACGGAAGAGATGTACTTCCGCGCTTTAACGAAAATTGATTGGTGCGTCCCTGACTTCCAGCCGTTTCAAGAAGAGGAAGAGACTCCGGAACAAGTTGATACCCAGCCATCGCAGCAGGAGGAGGCGTAGGCCATAGTGTATCTTTGTAGTTGCAGTCTCATTTTACTGGACAGTCTTTAATCCGTTCAGGCTTGCTATGCCTTGTAATAGGATAGCATAAAACATTGTTTCGTCTTGATCCGGACGTTCCAACTTTTTACTGTGACGTTGCCAATTTAAATCTGGTCTGATATGGTTTATCCTGCATATCATCTGTTTCTGCATAGATAACACTGAAAATATGTCCTAGCGGTTTACCGCTGGACCAATTAAATTGCTCACACAACATATCAAACAAGTGTTTGTTTGTACCAGAAATAACTTCATACCTGCCATCAAGTATGCTTGATATTCTTAATCCGGCGAAATTTGCAATTTTTCTGAGGGAGCCTTTGATAGACCCAATAGTAATTTCCGGGTTTTATAGAAGCGACCGGTTTAGATCATGCTGGCGCTTTGTCCAGACTTTTGAAGATACGTGGTCAACTCTGCAGTTGTCCCACTCCGGATTAAAGAACCATAAAACACAAATACCAAAAATGCAAGTTTGCAAATAAAACCATGTAGTCGAGGCTTTTTGCGAGCTGCCAGGCTCAAAGCAAGGTTCAGCCAATCAATGGATTCGGGTACAATCCATTGGGCCTTATGGTTCGGATACGACCATAGGAACCGGATACAACCAACAGGGGTTTAAGCTAGGATTCGGGTACAATCCTGCCCCCTGCTGGCCAAATAAAACTTAGCCAATCAATGGATTCGGATACGATCCATTGGGCTTATGCCATGTCCTCTTTGGTTCGGATACGACCTATGTTTGAACAGAATGGCATTATTAGGTTTGGGTATGTTCTCTTTGGTTCGAATACGACCTATGTTTGAACAGGAATCCCTTCAGTAAGTTTGGGTATGTTCTCTTTGGTTCGAATACGACCTATGTTTGAACAGGAATCCCTTCAGTAAGTTTGGCTATGTTCTCTTTGGTTCGAATACGACCTATGTTTGAACAGGAAGCCCTTCAGTGGGTTTGGCTATGTTCTCTTTGGTTCGAATACGACCTATGTTTGAACAGGAAGCCCTTCAGTG